>OY992896.1:24824607-24917918 GCA_963921405.1 Cepaea hortensis
GGTAACGTCCCTTTGTTGATAGCGAGGAGATAGTAACCCATGGGCTGAAGGGGTTTTGTGGACTGAGGTCACCTATGTCGCAGGGCTAAAGACATCCCGTGGTTAAAGTGTGATAGCAGGTTCCCCTCACCACAGTGAGTGTTATGACATTATTTGGCGGCTAGCCCGACATGGTGCTATGATTCTGTTCTGGTAATAATTAGATGTTAGGACATATCATTCCTACTATCCTTATAGAAGTCTACTGGGGTCTTTGGTCTTATTTCTTCTCTTGACATAGACAGATTGACTTGTGGTGTATTGAAGTGTATAAATTAGATCTGTGTATTGCTTATCTATATATTGCATTGTCGAAATATCACTCACACTATTAACACACACTCTCTAACTATGGCATCTATCAAACTAAATATGTCAAAGGTGCGGGCTACAAACATACATATGGGCCTGGAAGCTGCAGCACAACAGAAGTATATACAAGAGGTAGAGAGAGACTTCCGTCAGGAAGAAAGAGATAGAAGAGAGCGGGAAGAAGAACGTCAGGCTAAGAAGATTGAAGCGGAACGTGAGGCTAAGAAGCTTGAAGCCCAACGTTTGGAGAAACTGGAGTTGAGGAGGCTTGAATTAGAAGCTGGGCAAGTAGCTAAGCTGCTAAGAAGTTAGAAGCTGAACAAGAGGTTCAGGGGAGAAAGCATGAGTAACGAATGCGGGAACTCGAGCTCAAGGCACAAGCCAGTAGGGATACTGAGGGAGCAGTAGGAGGTTCTTCACTCCCTGGTTCACCTACTTTATGTAGACATGGCTACCATGCCATGAAGTTTCCTCTAGCCAACTTTGAGGAAGATAAACAAAAGATAGATCAGTTCTTACAGAAATTTGAGGCAATGTTTGCCGCAATGGGTGTAGATAAAGACAAATGGTTTCTAAAATTATCCCAAGGTTTGCGTGGAACCGCGTAGGAGGTCTATTCTCGTTTACAAGCGGGACATAATAACGATTACGATGCGTTGAAAGAGGCGTTATTGAAACGTTTTTGAAATGACATCACAAACGTACCGGTAGACGTTTCGGTCAGTGAAACGCGAACCGGGTAAGTTATTCACCGCATATAGCTTGCGACTTAAAATTCTATTTGCATAAATGGTTGGAGTTAGCCGGGTTTCCGAAAGACTATGAAAGTCTCTAAGAGCTCATGATCGTCGACCAAATGCGGAAGCAGATGTCGAAACCGCTCAAGACGTTCTTGGGAGAACATGGGGCGGAATGGTTTGACGTCGTTAACAAATTAGCTGAACGATACTTCGTAGTACATGGGGAGGGTAGTGAAACCTGTCCCACTAGTACTAAAGGTCAGGACAAATACGACAAGAAGAAGGTGAAAAGCTCTCATCAGAAAAAGGTAGAGTCTTCAGAGAGGTCGTCACTAAAGAGTCCCGAGAAGTCGAAGGTTAGGAGCAAGAGCTCACCAAAATCTCCCCCAAAAAGAAGGTTGTATGATAATTGGTGTTCAATTTGCAACTCGACCTCTCACAATACAAAGGTTTGCACAGCGAAGTCAAAGAGCTTTCACCTCGCGGCCTGCCTAGTGGAACCAAAGGCGGTTTACACCAAAAAGGTCGAAGTCGTGGAAGGAACTCTGGAACTAGAGAGATCACCAGTGGTAGAACTGGTTTTGGTAAACGGCCAATAGGTGGAGTGTCTCTATGATGTGTCTCTCAGTCTGGTGCGACCAGATCAACTCACAGCGGAGAACATCGAGTTACAGCCTGCAATGAAGATTGCTGTAGACATGACGATACCAAACGCCAATGTGGAGATTAGGTCCAGGTATGTCACGGACACCATTCAGGCAGCTCTATTACTCGATCCCCTATATCCCGTGATCCTAGAGTGTAAATATGTATTTCTTAGCGTGCCAAAAGAGCCACTCCACCTAGGTGACATACAGACTTGCTCCCACACGAGGAAAGACGAGGCAGACGCAATAATCTCTAAACCCTTTCCAGGGAAAGGGCGCACTGCCCAAAGCGAGGACGCGACTTTCTTTCATTGCTACATGAAGCTGCAGAAAAGTGCTGACACACCGTACTATCTGAAGAATCGGCTGCTCTACCGGAGAGCCGGAAGGGGAGATACGCAGCACCGGCAGTTGGTGTTCCCGAAGGACTACCGTCCCCACATTCTTCAGATGGGACACACAATATCCGGTAGTAATACATCAGGGAGTGGACATATGGGTGTCAGAGCGACGCTGCAGCTGATTTTCTGCCATTATTACTGGCCAGGAATGACTTTTGATGTACGCCGGTTAGTAAAGTCTTGCCCAAAGTGCCAGAAGATTGCACCCAAGAATTGGACTAAGACTAGATTAGCTCATTAGGTGGGAGATGGAGTAGTAGTGTGGGGACCAAGCAGGACCAATATGCTCCAGGTAGGATGGCAAGGATCTTGTCCCGTGGTAAGGGTAGTGTTCAAGTCCAACTACGAGATCCGGATCGGGGGAATTTTGAGAATTGTCCATGAGAATCTCTTTAAGAAAGCTGAGGAGGGATCCGGTGAAAAATCTCCACACATGATGGCGATGGCAGTCGCCGTGAAAAGGGTTACGGGTCCAGGCGGGGACGAAGCATACCCAGTACTACAAAGGGAGGACTATGAGAACGTAGGGGTATGTCCGATTTTTCACACAGGGATAGGTGGACAATCACAGGTCGGGAAGAGGCCCATAGGGAAGGATTCCCTTCTAACTTAGTTCGGAAGGGAGGGGTAGCGTCGGGAAAGGCGCATGAGTCCCTGAACTCCGTTCAATTACAGACTGACCAACCTCGCTGTCGAAACAGATGGCTCGGGAAGCCACCGTCCAGAGGGTTCTGGAAGACTACATGGTCCATCAAGGACGTTACAGTTGATCCCAAGGCTCATAGCGTAGGGAAACAGAGTGGTAGTGACGACCGACACGGTAACATGAGGGATGCGGAGATCCGTCTGTAATGTGACCCGTCGCGTATGCGAGTCGGAATTTCGACCGGCCGAAAGTAAGTGCTCGACGGGCGACCATTAGTGTCGGTTGCAAGTCTGGGTTTTGTAGAAGTCCCAGCAATACTTGTATGGGAGGATGTAACCTTTCGGGTACCTACCGTCCATCAATCTTTGATGTTTTTAACCACCTCCCAGAAGTTCAACGTGCGATTGATGCGTAGGTCGTTGTTGCTCCAGCCCTACAACTTTACAGATGAATACATTCCCGGTAAGGAGAATGTTGGGGCTGATTTTCTGTCTAGGCATCCTGTCCCGGAGGAAGAGGCTGAGATCACTCGGACTCAACCTCCTGAGGAAAAGAGTCGACCCAGTAAACTCTCTTAAGAGAGTGCCTATGTCACTAAACTCAGTCGGTTCGCCTCGGGATATTTTTCTCCCTGGGAAAATGTCTGTTGAGACACATTGCAGCCGGGTAGCAAATTTAATTGTCAGGGGGAAAGAACCGGTAAAATGACCAAACTCAACCAAAGCCGTTGCTCACAATTTCAGAATAATCCAGAAACTGGTTGGCGAAACCGGGGTTCCGACACTACGGACTGCGCATGTCTGACGCAGCCGCAATGGAACGTCCAGGACAAAGAGTTCAGTTGTAAACCAAGGTAGCTAGAAGGCAGTCGACAGTGTGGCCCAGTGCTAAGTGATTGAGAGCGGGACGACAAGTGTATTGACGGGTTTAGAAGAGCCCTGACGTCATGTTCAGTTGCAGTGACAACTGCTGTCATTTTCACAGTCATGCTGTT
Organism: Cepaea hortensis; assembly: GCA_963921405.1. Lineage (NCBI taxonomy): Eukaryota > Metazoa > Mollusca > Gastropoda > Stylommatophora > Helicidae > Cepaea > Cepaea hortensis. The sequence continues at coordinate 24,828,387 of OY992896.1, forward strand.
TTGTTGAAGGTGCGTGTACAACCTGTTTGTTTTAGTACGGTATCGAGGATTCGAATTGTGAAATTTCGCTGACGCCTGTACTGACCGTCGAAGGAAGTAGGTCAGGTGTGAACATTTGTAGGCTTGTGTTACGCCTGCAATGTAAGCCTATTGCAACCGCGTCTTTACCAGTGTTGTACTGTAAAGATGTTTCGTAGGTTAGCAACGCGCGGCTTATGTACAGCCAGTGTAGATATGGCAAATTCGGGACACGGAAACGAGACCTGTAATTTGAGTTCACACGTGGCAAACTTCATAACCTAGAGCGTCGTCATGTCCGGCTTGGTCGAACCGTTACCCGAATCGCTACCGGAAGTAGATTAAAGAGTCGCATCGTGTATAGCATGTAATATATCGATGAACTCGGGCGAGTACGACAAATCGATTGCACTGGTCGGCCGAAAACGCCGAGGTCGTTTCAAGGTCGTATCAGGGGTGGAACTTTGTGTCACATGGTGGGGTGACCACTGGCATTCTTCTTGGCTTTGCTCACATCTGTCTTTTAATTAATATATCTCGACGGATGACCACCTTAGTATATAGTGGCTTTCTGAGAGGGGGACAAGGGGAAAGTGACCGATGTGACAGAATTGTTCACCTTGAAATGGACACCGTTCTACATGCCCCGACTTGGGAACAGGGAGGGGAAAACGAGGTGTGGATTTCTGCTACAGTGGGATCACCCTGTATATTATATTAGATTGTACCTATGGCATGGTACGAACAGCTTTAACAGGAAGGATAACAGGAAGAAAGTTTTGAAAGTACTGCCATCGGCCCTCCTTCGGGGCCCTTCTGTCTATAAGTGCAACTAACTCACTAACCATATATGTTTATAGCAGTTTTTTAGCATAGGCCCATCTCTCAGACACCTACTTTGGCCCAGCCCTACACTCGTCTGAGAAAGAGGATGCAGGTGGACAGCTGCCGCTTGGTTCTAGGCCTAGTTGTCCTCGACCTCTTAGAGCAGCCAATTAAGGAGTCAGGCCCTTATGGGAAGGGTCCACCCGTCTGCGTGCGCGGGATCTAAGTGTCTCCGCTTTGGTAAGTCTGATTCATGTTGCTCTCACTGAGTGTTGTCCTCTCCAGTTTCTACCTTGATGAGAGCATAGCGAAGATCTGGTGACGAGTCCCGTGGTACGGACTAGGGCGAGTGCCAGTGTTAGCCGCCTGTGAGCCCACTACCACAGCGAGAGGTACATACCACCGAGAGTTAAGTCTCATTATGGGACCCAGCTAACCCATAGCCACTCCACGTCTGATATACCAGGGTGTTCGACATGACAGCTCCCTATTGCCTTGTTCTTGACACCACCTGGGCAAGTATCTTGATGTTGTTACTGTCCCAGTTGTGAACCTGACTGACTGCCTTCCTGCCAGCTAGCCATGATATCTTCGCTACCAAGTGCCTGGTCCCATGTGGCGTATGATATGGTAGAAGAACTGGTTTCTGTTTTGAACTTTATCTACAGTGCCACGATTCAGCGAGGGATGTATATGTGCTGTGATATCTGTGCTCTGAGTCAGCTGAGTTACGCTGGCCGCATGGACATGTGAGACAGTTACCACCATTGAGTGAGAGATCACCATCACGCTAGACCAGCAGTACCATCGACACTTCGGGAAGCATCAGAAGAGTGTCCTGGTTCCCCCGCCACACGAGAGACAGTAGTTAGCCTTACCGTAGTATGGTCCAGACTTCAGTGACGCCATCCACCCGAGGTCTCATGTAAGAATGGTTCGACCGCCAGCCATCCTGTCCAAGTGGAGAAGCCTATACTTGGCCGGAGGCCTGATATACTGGGTGAGCGTGTCCGACTTACCACATAGTGTGATATTTGAATCCGTGACAATGATGTCACTTCCTCCTGAAGGCTACTTGAATATTGCCAGGTCTTGTCTCGCATAGATACCGCGAGGCCTATCTCGGAATCATCCTCCTCATCATTCTCATTCATCTTGTACAATACACCATATTTTTAACATAGTTAGATATCAGAGTTGTGTCATGAGTTCAGGACGAGGTTTGAAAGGGGTAACGTACCTTGGTTGATAGCGAGGGAGATAGGGATCCAAGAGCTGAAGGGGTTTTGTGGACTGACGTCACCTATGTCCCAGGGCTAAAGACATCCCGTTGTTAAAGTGTGAAATTTAAACGTGAACGCATAAAGCCCCGCGGTCACTCTGACCTAATTAGAAAAGTTGTATGTTCTTTGCAGGAAGTTGCGATCTACCGCATGTTGATTGTTCAGGCACATTCACTTTCATTAGTTTGCCATTGCTTTCTGAACGAGAAGTCAACTTGTAAGAACAACTGACCGGTGTTGCGTCTTAACATTTGGCCACGTAGAGATAAACTCACTGTGGGGACAAACAAGAACTGTTTGTCCAGTACCAAATCTCAGTCACGTCCCGTACACAATGTACACACTCTCAGAAAGTCATGAAGACTCCATTGGGAGATAATGAAAGTGCCAGGACAGAGCGGTGCAGAAAGAAGGTATCCCTGGGATCCCCAGATTGGCTAGCTCAGGGGTGGGCAAACTGTTTGCACGTTGGGCCGCATTGATAAATATAAAGCTATTGGCGGGCTGCATATATATATATATATATATATATATATATAGAGAGAGAGAGAGAGAGAGACAGATACAGAGAGACAGAGAGACAGAGAGAGAGTGACAGAGAGAGAGAGAGAGAGAGAGAGAGAGAGAGAGAGAGAGAGAGAGAGAGAGAGAGAGAGCAGAATAGTGCAGGCAAAAGCCGCATTTCAGAAAATGAAGAGTATCTTATGCAATAAGACGCTATCAATGAATGTAAGAAAGCGAGTGCTAAAATGCTATATATAACCAGTGTTGCTGTATGGCAGCGAATCTTGCAATGTATATGAACAAATTAGGAAAAACTTAGAAGCAACAGAAATGTAGTTTTTAAGACGAATGTTGCGAATTCCTTGGACTACCAGAGTAACTAACAACGACTGCCTGAAAGAGGCTAATGAAACTAGAACACTATATACAACAATAAGAAAGAGACAAACAGCTTTCTTTGTTCATGTGATGAGAAGAACATCGTGACAACTGGAAAGATCGAGGGAAAGAGAGGCAGAGGCAGACCAAGAGAAATTATGCTGGACGGATTGAGACGGTGGCTTGGAGGAATATCATCAGCAGAGTTGATCCAGAACACCAAAGACCGATATCTGTGGAGAGCCATGAACGCCTACGCCAGCCGGCACGGCACTTGAGGATATATATATATATATATATATATATATATATATATATATATATATATATATATATATATATATATATATATAATGTCCATTTTGTTTACAGCAACCTATCACAATAAGTATTTATTAATTATGTATAAGTCATTAAGCAGTACAAATAACTAATTATTGCAATTTTATTTTACCTATACACTTATACATTTTTTTTTTTTCATATCCTTTTACATGACATCTCTGTCAACATCAGCATCTTTCAGCTGATTGTTGATTTCTAAGCAAGATTACGCTCAGTAGTTTGCCATTGCTTTCTGAGCGGCCGGCTCACATAAACCGTAAGTTACCGACGCGATTCGAACCACTGCTGATTCTCACCGTCGTTACGTTATTTACAAGAGTATACGAGATTGCGGAGAAACGTTGCTAACCTCTAGGCCAGGAAGTCGGCACTTATACATTATATTTGACAATATGGACAAAAACTTTTACTAATTTGTTAACAAGATTTTACAACTTGTTATTATAAAAAATATTCTTTATTATCTATCAATGCCTTTGATTTAGACACAAACCGATTACATTGTCATTATAATTGTTGATTTCTAATGAGATGTGTGTAACTGCTTGTACTTTTTAACAAAGTTATGCTGAGGATCGTTGGTGGTATGATATATATTTTAGCCACATGTGCGAAAATACCAGGTACAAGAACATCGGGAAGACATAGAAAGATGTGCGTGGGTAGGTTAAGCAGAGGGAAACAAATAAGAATACCACCTATATTAACTTCATCATTGGCACCTTGCCGTCTTGAGAGACGATAGTTTGTGCTTTATAAAGGCATAATAACTTTTACCTATGGCGGTAGCGCATGTGACTGATAAGGCCAATTTGCGCTGTAAATATCCGTTCACAGTGGGTGCAAGTGAACACGTGGTCATTTCCACCATCATGCACCACCTTACGTCTCAAACGATCAGTATGTGACTTATCTGCAATAATTTTCTCCTTTGTCTTTATTTCTATTTCTGATGTTTGCCCTCCATGCAACACGTTCAGCGGCGACTTGCTCCCAATGTGCATTATCAATGCCTGTATCAATCATGTCCCGCTTACACACATCTTTGTATCGTAGTGCAGGCCGACCCTGAGATCTCTTACCCATCTGTAATTCACCAAAGAAGATGTCCTTTGGTATTCTACCATCATCCATCCTCCTAAGATGTCCTATCCATCTAAGTCTACGAAGACTGGGCATGGAATAAATTGTCACACAACCTGATCTTTCCAATACTTCAGAATTTGTTATTTTGTCTTGCCACTTAATACCAAGAATTCTTCGCAGACACTGCATATGAAAGCTGTTTGAATGTTTCTCTTGTTATGAGTAAGTTGTCCGGGTTTCACTGTCATAAAGAAGAGTACTAAGGACACAGGCTTTACAGACAAGGACTTTTGTTTTTGTAGTAAGCTTCCCGTTCTCCCAGACTCTTTTTCTTAACCTGTTCATTGTTGTTGATGCCTTACCAATCCGGATATTGATTTCCTGATCTAGGAATAATTTGCTATTTACCACTGATCCTAGATATGTAAAATGGTCTACCATCTCTAGTTCGGCGTCGTCAATAAAGATTTATGGTACCCCATGTGCACCTTGTGACATAATCTGTGTCTTCTTTTTGCTAATTGTTAAACCAAATTCAGAACAAGCATTGGAGAATGCAGATAGTAGACATTGTAATTCTTCCGCAGAGTGGGTCGTAACTGCAGCATCATCTGCAAAAAGCAACTCTCTGATTAGTACCCTCCAAATTTTGGTCTTAGCCTTCAATCTCTGAGCATTGTAGAGGCCGCCATTTGAGCGTGAGTGAATGTATATACCACCATCCTGATTACGAAAGGCATATTTCAGTAGAAGTGAAAAGTATATTCCAAAGAGGGTGGGAGCTAGTACACAACCTTGCTTGACTCCACTCTTGATTTCAAATTCTTCAGAAGTTGCACCATCAAACTTGATTATACCCTTCATGCCTGTGTGGAACGATTCCACAATGGACAGAAGAGTTGGTGGGCAGCCAATCTTCTTTAGTGCCGTGAACAGAACCTCACGACTGACCAAATCAAATGCCTTTGTGAGTTAGATGAAGGCAATAAACAATGGTTGATTCTGTTCACGGCATTTTTCTTGCATTTGTCGCAATGAGAATATCATATCAATGGTAGACCGGTTCTGTCGAAAGCTACACTGTGATTCGGGGTAGACTTGATCTCCTACGACTTGAAAGTCTGGGCAGAACAATTCTGGCAAATAATTTTCCAACAATACACAGAAGTGAGATACCTCTATAATAAAAGAACTCTCCATAGCACAAAGCCTGGGCTAAAATATAGAGACCATGTGTTGCCCATGCAGCATGATCCCTCTCTCGGCCTGCCTAGTTCACTCCAGAGGAAATGTAACACCCCTACATCTGGAACTAGACAAGCTGCAGAAGCTGCCGAATCAGCAAAGCAATGCTCTAACTGTCCGCCTGTCGGAGCTTCGATCCTAGACCAGTTGCCAACCAAGGCTTAGGGCCTGGTCTGCCCTGCCATGACATTTTGTCTTTAGCCTGCATTTCCTCGCACCAGGGTAAGGCTTGTACCCTCCCAATTGCGCTCTTCCGCCCGAAGCCGTTGGCACAATGTGGGGTGTCGGGTTTGGTAAGCGCCGCCCAACGTTCGGCGCTAACAGAAAGCAGGTAGTACCGTCTACTGTTATACGGTAGCTCAGTCATATCTGACTAAGACCTGACTACAACATTAGTTGTTACAACATTAACTTCATGCACAAGATATATCAGATAACAGAGAGGATTAAATAGCCGTGTTTGGCAATGTGTGCTCTGACCCTGACAGCTGAATAAAAAGGACAACAAAATCACACAATCGAAGTTCACATACATGTAGTATAGGTGTAACGTGCTCCCCTGCTACAGTAACCGTATTGTGGGCTGCAGGTCAGGAGGTCATCTATGTTTGATTTGTAATTGGTAAGACGAATGTAATCACCACGGATACAGACAGTGAATCAAATCTAGTGTTGTCTGCCTTCAACACTAATAGACGAAGATTACAGATACCACGGAACATGAGGCTCATCTTATGCTTTATGTATTCAACGTTTATGTAAGAAGATGACTAGTGTTACGAACAAGCACCATGAGACTTGGCGATGTATTGTCAAATTACCCACCTAACTACACTATGTCATAGGGGCTCTTGTTACCGAACCACTGCTGGTGAACTTTCCAATCATACTATACAAGAAACTTGAATAAACACACTAGAGCTCATTCTAACAATATTTTTATTCAGACAACGCAGTGAACTTCAAGCATGGTCTTTTCATTTCAGTTTACCAAATCAATGAGGGCCGACCTGAATCAGTTACAATTATTATTTCACAGACAACAAGGTGACGATCCGATCTTTGACAGCGTCAGTATGCAATGCTGCTTAGTTGACTTTTGACTTGATGAAATTAACATACATTTACATTAACCAAGGTCGATGTGTGGTCCAGAAGCCGATGATGTGTTCTAATAATAAGTAGGTGTGGTTCTGTAACGGTTACCGCTAGCACATCTGTCCTGGTAGGAGGTGTCGTCAGTGTAGGAATACATCACACCGTTGGGACGAGAGCCGTCGCCACTGGTTGCCTCATAGCTGCCGCTAGATTGCAATGCGTCGTCGAACGTTAAATGAGCCTTTTGTGAGAGAACATACGTCACATTAGATTATAAACTACGTGCCCAACTTATAACTAGACAGAGTTTAACGGGATATAATATACATACCATGTATATACTGATGCTCAATATAATATACGTTGTTAAATAAGTAACTGGAGAGAACATACGTCACATTAGATTATAAACCATGTGTCCAACTTATAACTAGACAGAGCTCAACGGGATATAATATATGTTATTAAATAAGTAACTGGAGGCCAGCATGGCCGAATGGATAAGAGAGCTCGTTCTTAAACATCCAGTGTGCTGATGCCGAGATAGTCGGTTCAACCCCTAAGCCGGTCAGTTGAACTACAAAGTTGACTTCTCGTCCTTTACTTGGAGACGTAAATTATAATTACCTCTTAGGTTGGTTCACCTGATGGCGAGGGACACTAGTAGTGGGGAAGGCTAATCCGCATGCATAAATCAGTCCAATGCTCTAGATGTAGTAGAAAGTGAATGGACTACACCTGAGATCAAAGCGAGCGACGCAACATCAACAACAAACAAGTAAATCGTCAGTATAGAACATGAATGTTAAATAGTATTAAGTGGTACCCATTGGATGTACCCGCTGACAAGAACGTATTGAGTGAAACCCATTGGATGTACCCGCTGACAAGAACGTATTGAGTGATACCCATTGGGTGTACTCGCTGAAAAGAACTTACCGGAAATGATTAATACAACCGGTTTTGTTGTATGGCAGTGAATCTTTAGATGTGAACGAACACATTAAGAGAAGATGCCGAAAGTTGTGAACACCTTGGACTGCCAGAATGACAAAGAACAATTATCTGGAAGAGGCTAAAGACACTAGTAATATCACAGGCAAAAATGCGATCGTAGCAAGCCACGTTCTTCGTTCATACAATTAGGAAAGAAGCATTCAAAAGTATTAAGACCACTGAGAAAATCAGAGGTAAAATAAATAGGCCGAGAATGATGATGTTAGAGGATCTAAGCCGGTGGAACAGAGGAATATTATGATTAGAATAGAACCAGAACGCTACGGACCGAGATATTTGGCGAAGAGTTCCTCTGTGTGGGAAGACATGTGATGCAAGTGATGCTGGGGATGATATACTGACTAATACTTTTAGATCGTGTTGACTTATATACAGTTTACGTACTAATTGATATCCATAGGACTAGAAAATGTCTAGTGGATATATACTGATATTGGAAAATGTTGTTTGTCCATCAAGAATGATGATGACCATTCATTTCATCCAGTGGGGTTGAAGGTGTGGAGCTGTGGATTCTAAGATGGCTGATAAGGCCTATTTTGGCTCGAAATGTTCTTTGACAATGTGGACAAAGAATGCTTGACGTCTCTGGAGGAGGATTTCCTGCAGTGGTTTTTCTGTCCTGCCTTTTCTTCACAACTCTTGCAGTCCTGGTTGCCTCACATATAACTGCACCTTTGCGCAATGATGCACGCCACGAATTTCGGTCTCTGGCTGCAGCCTCCCAGGTGTCATGATGAATTCCAAAAGCATTCAGTGAAATTTTCAGAGTGTCTTTAAAACGTTTCCTCTGGCCACCTTGGGAGCGTTTACCACAACGCAGTTCGCTGTAAAAAATTCGTTTAGGGAGCCTGTGATCTGGCATGCGAGTCAAGTGACCAGCCCAGCGAATCTGATTCTTCATCAGTAGAGTGTGGATACTGGGTATGGATGCTCTTTCTAGGACTTCAGTGTCTGGAATCTTGTCTTGCCATTTAATCTTCAGTAGCTTCCTTAGGCAGACTGTGTGGAAGTGGTTTAATTTCCTAGCGTGTCGCTGATAAACAGTCCAGGTTTCACAAGCATATAGCAGTGTGGATAATACAACTGCTTTGTAGACTTTTAGCTTTGTTTGCAGGCTTATTCCAGTTCTGTCCCATACATTCTTGTACAGTCTGCCAAAGGCTGCACTGGCCTTGGAGATTCTTGCATTCACTTCGTCATCGATTGTGGCAGCTTGTGACACGGTGCTGCAAAGATAGGTAAATTTGTCCACAACACTTAGTCTATGATCATTCACTTTGATATTCGGCACAGTGTGATTATTCCCTGGAGCTGGCTGGTACATAACTACAGTCTTCTCCAAGTTGATATTGAGCCCAAAGTTGGCACAGGCATATGAGAAAGCTGAAACATTATGTTGCATGTCCGCCTCTGAGTTGGCGTATAGAGCGCAATCATCAGCAAACAGGAGCTCTCTGACTGTGCCACTGTCAATTTTGGTTTTAGCTTTCAGCCTTCTGAGATTGAATAACTTTCCATCCATACGGTAGTTGATGTCTATTCCAATGTCGTCGTTCTCGAAGGCATTCATCAACATGGCTGAAAACATGAGGCTGAACAGTGTTGGTGCCAGGACACATCCTTGCTTCACTCCATTGGTGACAGGAAAGGGTTCAGACAGCTCACCATTTTCCTGTACTCTTGCCTGCATGCCGTCATGAAATAGCCGCACTATTTGGACAAACTTTCGTGGACAACCATATTTTGCCATAATCTTCCACAGTCCTTCTCTGCTGACTGTATCAAAAGCCTTGGTAAGGTCAATGAAAGTGGAGAACATTTCGCAGTTCTGTTCCTGACATTTCTCTTGCAGCTGCCTTGCAGCGAAAATCATGTCAACAGTTCCACGTTCTTTTCTGAAGCCACATTGACTCTCAGGAAGAAGACCTTGATCGAGATGGGCTGTGAGGCGATTGAGAAGAATTCTGGCGAGTATCTTCCCTGCAATTGAAAGCAAGGAGATGCCTCGGTGGTTGTCACAGGATTGGCGGTTTCCTTTACGTTTGTAAAGGTGGACTATTGACGCGTCCTTAAAATCTTGTGGCATGGTCTCGTTCATCCATATGTTTGTGAAGACTCGGTGAAGCTGCTCTGTTAGGACCGGCCCGCCTGCCTTGTATATCTCTGCTGGGATGGAGTCAGGACCAGGTGCCTTGCCGCTGGAGAGTTGCTGGATGGCTTTGTTTATTTCCACTATGGTTGGCAGGTCATCAAGAGTCTCATTGGTGGGAACTTGAGGAAGGCAATTGATGGTTTCATCATCGAAGAAGGAAGTTGCATTTAAGATTTTGCTGAAATGCTCTGCCCAGCGTTGGAGGATTTCTTTCTTATCGGTGACCAATGTTCCCCCGTCTGCACTGAGGAGGGGAACTATGCCTGGTGATGAAGGACCATAGACCGCTTTCAGTGAGTCGTAGAAGTTTTTCATATCGTGTCTGTCAGCAAAGCCCTGATTTTCATCAGCTTTGCTGCTCAGCCAGGAGTCCCGCATGTGCCGATGTTTCTGCTGCACTACTCTCTGAATGTTCTTGAAAGCATCTTTTTTTGATGTTGACTTTGGGTCATTCAAATGTGCCTTGAGGAGAAGATGTTTCTCGGCCAGCAATTGGTTGATGTCTTCGGAATTTTCATCAAACCAGTCTTTATGCTTTCGGGGGGCTGGACCCAGGATTTCCATAGCAGTGTTGTAAATCGTGTCCTTTAGGGCTCTCCATTCTGTTTCTGTATCCTGTTTTGCTTCAGCATTGGGCTTGAGGCGGTCTTCCAGCATATTTTCAAACGACTGCTGCATTTTCTTGCTGTTTAGGCGGGTGACATTTAGCTTTGTTTGCATTTTTGCCCCTTGAGGACGCCGTGGTGGCCTGATGTGGATGTTCATTTTCGAGACAATGAGACGATGGTCTGTCCAACATTCGGCACCACACATGGATTTTGTCACTCGAACGTCTTGTCTGTCACTCCTCCTGACGATTACATAGTCAATGAGGTGCCAGTGTTTCGAGCGAGGGTGCATCCACGATGTCCTATTTCTCATGGGGAGACGGAAAATTGTGTTCGTAATCAGGAGATCATGTTCGGCACATGTCTGAAGGAGGCGGAGTCCATTGGTGTTACAATTTCCGACTCCATGCTTTCCAATAATGCCACTCCAAGAGGTGGTGTCCGTGCCTACTCTGGCATTGAAATCCCCAAGGAGTATAAGTTTGTCTCCTTTGGGAACAGATGTTAATACATTGTGCAGGTCCTCATAGAACTTATTCTTGACATCATCTTCGTTGGTCATAGTTGGTGCGTAGACACTCACAATGGTTGCGTGCTTCCTTCCATTCAGCAGAGGCAACTTCATGGTCATGAGCCTGTCATTTACAGCCTTTGGAAATCCAGCTAATTTGCCGACCAGGGCCGACTTAATGGCAAATCCCACACCGGATTGGCGTCTTTCCTCGCTTTTCCTTCCACTCCAGAAAAATGTGTAGCCGGCACCAATTTCACAGATTTGGCCTTCTTCTGCAAGTCGTGTCTCGCTCAAGGCTGCAATGTCGATGTTGTACCTGCCCAGCTCTCTCCCAATCAGTGCTGTTCGTCTCTCTGGACCTGACGCGCCGTCTCTGTCAAGTAGGGTGCGTACATTCCAAGTTCCAATTGTTAAGGGAATATGGTTTACTCTTTTAGCTTTGCTTGTTTTATCTTTCTTTGTATGTCGACCGCAGTTTAGGGTACCCACCAACCGCGGCTAGCTGGTTAGGTAGTGATGAAGCAGACAATGTTTAGGGCACCTTTTCTAGCCCCTTCTTCATGCTATGGAGGTGAGCAGTGTGTTCCTATAGAGGGCTGCTCAGTCGCTCAGGAGGCTGCCGAATCCCACTGCTGCTCCGGTCAGTAGAAGACGACCATATGGCCTGAGCCGCCTGTGTGCAGGTCTGCGACTACGGCTGCCAGCGTACCCACGCCTGCCGCTTTGCCGCTCGCCCATCGCCACAGCGCTTGAAGGTGATATGTGACGTTGGATGAAGAATGACTTGCGCGATGTCTTGGATTAAAGTGAGGAAGAGTTGCGCAATTCGTCGACCTCACTCTCTCGCCTGAGTCCATCTGAGTCCAGTGGCAAGACAAGTCGAGACGATTGGAGACGAATACAGGTGCAGTGGATGACCAGGGCGCTCTACGTGCCTTGCCGTGCTCATTACGTTCCACAACGCTTTGCAGGTAAACGCCGTCTTGCCCGTTGAATCAGGAATGATTTCTTCCGCGCAGTCTGCCGAATCCTGTCTTCACATGCTGGGTAGGCATACCCTAGTTTACCTCTTGGTTTGACACCACATCGGATACCCATGCCTGGTTTAGCCAGCCTCTCACAGCTGTTGCCCGGGGGGTGGCCGCTGTCGCATGCTGACAGCTACTAGGAGCCACAGGCACGAGCTGGGTGTCAGACTTGGACCAGTGGGGGATGGGTCCTGAAAGGACATGAGAGCCATCCTTACCAAAGATGCTACCAATGCCTGACACCCCGTACCCCCCGATTGGAAAATAAACACCTTGAAATCTACACACCGATTTTAGACACCGGTACATTATACTAGACCATATGTGTCCCGCCGTACAATCATATCAGGCTCGAGAGGTCACAACCGACGTACAAATATATTCGGCCCAAGAGAGAATTTTAGGCAACATATATTTTTTATGGTCACGACATAAAGTGCAAATCAAATTCCCTAATTAGCAGCCTTCAGAATGATAGGCTACCTGAGAGCATTCTGGCTTCGATCAGAATAAGCGAAAATAATAGTTGTGTAGTTTGTCGTTATAGTTACCTAGCAACCTTCAGATGCTCGTTTTGGATTGGCGCACAAAAATATGAAAGTAGTTAATGCCCGGATATTACATCACTTTTTCCCGCTACGGCTAACCTGATATCAATCAAGCGTCTGTCGGTAGATGCACAATCTTTTAAAATCAAAACTAGCGTTTAAAATGGCCAAGAGAAAAGTTGATTCTGAAAACAGAGCCTTTCAAAGCCGCTGGAAGGCTGAGTATATGTTTATTGATATTGGCGGTAAACCCGTGTGTCTAATTTGTGGAGATAATGTGGCTGTGATCAAAGAATATAATCTGAGACGGCAATAGGAGACTAAACATCAAGTCAAGTTTTAAACAGCCTGAATACAGAGCAGAAGCTACAGAATGTAGAAGAAATGAAGAAGCATCTAACATCCCAGCAGATGTTTTTGACCAAAGATAAATCACAAACTGATGCTGCAGTCAAAGCAAGTTTTATTGTGTCAGAGAAGATCACAAAATCAGGCCGACCATTTACAGAAGGAGAGTTTCTGAAGCGCTGCATGATAAAAGTGTCTGACATCTTGTGTTCAGACAAAATGCAGATGTTTGCAAAGGTAAGCCTTAGCAGAAATACGGTTGTTGATTGGGTTTGTGAGATGGCCACTGATGTGAAAACACAGCTGATAGAAAAAGGCAAAGACCTTGTTGCATTCTCCCTTGCTGTCGATGACAGTAATGACACGACTGAAGTGCACAGCTCGCCATCTTCATCCATGGAGTGGACTCCTGTTTGAATGTTACAGAAGAAATATTGGACATGAAATCCATGCATGGGACAATGACAGGAAAATACACTTTTACAACGTATGTCAAAGTTTAAACAACATGAACCTGCCTTGGGACAAACTCGTTGGACTGATAACAGATGGAGCACCGGCGATGTATGGCGAAAAAAGTGGACTTGTTGGAAGGATGCGGTTAAAGATACAGAAGAACTGTATTGGTGAATTGGTAGCATATCACTGCATCATACACCAAGTATCGCTGTGTGGTAAAAGTCCTCAACTTGGAAGATGTAATGAGAATTGTAACACAAACCGTCAACTTTATCAGAACCAAAGGTTTAAATCACCGCCAATTTTAGTATTTTTTTGCAGGAAATAGAATCGGCGTTCAGTGACATTCCTTAAAAAGGTTTAAATTTCGGCTTATTGAATGTTTATCCTGTCTGTCCCGCAACCTTACGTGTGATTTGAGTTTTGGCGCGCCGAGCGATTGAGTTTGACACCCCTGCACTAGACAATATAAAAATGAACGCTTCAGATGCCATTGCAGGACTCGAACCTGTCAGCTTCAAGTAACGACAGAACCTTGCTGATTAATCAGAGGAACAGACGCCGCCTTCATGTTTATTGGTCCAACGCTATATGCAAACTTCACATTGGCGCTACAGTATTAAGACATACAAACCAGGTGTCGGCACAAGCCAAGTCTATAATTAACCAGAAATAATATCTAGAAGAATGGGTTAATATAGGAAACTCATGCGTGTATCATAATGAGGTGCCATGTCGATAAGCGTGGACGGTCTCGGTTCGCCATCTCACACGATCACCAGAGCATTAGACCAACTCTGTGTTCTTGTCTTGATTATGCGATGTGGCTAAGCCATCCAGGTATTTTATCTCTCTGCTGTCACCTTGCTCTTATCCCATCAGTGTTGCTATTTGTTCCTAAGTTTTCAATTTTATTTCTCCTCATAATGTGCCCAAAACAATGTTGACTGTCTACTACTCATTTCTCACATCAGCTTACGGTTTTCAGGTAGTTCTTGTAGGCCGTGCTTATTGGCTTTTCTGTCCGTTCATTGTATTCTTTGCATTTTCTTCAGAAACCATATTTCCACTGTCTTTAGTTGTTTAATAACTTGTCTGCTTTTTGCCCATGTTTTACACCCAGTTAACAGTATAGGTTCTATATAACATTTCAACACTCTTTTTCTCATGCAATTGCCAGTTTTATTTTAGTCAGCTTTTTTCCATCTTGCAAAAGGCTACCTTTGTAGCAATTCATTCATTCATTCATTCATTCATTCATTCATTCATTCATTCATTCGTTCATTCATACAGTAGCATGTCCATTGCAGAACCTCGCCCCTATAACAACCTCTCGATCATAAGCAAGATGTCCCGCGTCCGATACACCCATCTGGAGATCATCCGCCACATCCTTCACCCATGCTCTCTTTGGCCTTTCTCTTACTCTCTTCACAGGCATATACCCCTCCATTATTGTTCTCTCCAAACTTTCGTGACGTTTCAAGTGACCAACATATTTCAATTTTCTTTGTTTTATCGTCTTTAATAGCCAATCTTCTTCTTTATTCAGCTCTTGAAGTATTGATGCATTTGTTCTTTTCTTTACCCAAGATATTCTTAGAACCCGTCTATAAAATTTATATTAAAAGGCATTTATGCGCTGTTCAGCTTGTTTAGTAAGTGTCCAGGTCTCACAGGCGTATGTTGCAATGGCAAAGATGCATGCTCTTAAAAATCTAATTTTTGTAGTTCTGTCTGTCCCATTTCATAATTTATTCAGTTGTTTTAGTCTTTGAAGAGCAATTGATAGTCGTCGTTTAATTTCTTTCATTGTGTCACCGTTGCTGGAAATCAATGACCCAAGATATTCAAAATTTTCCAACACCTCCAATTTTTCCTCATTACCATATATTTCTTTCTCCATAGTGGTTTTATCTGTATGCATTATCTTTGTTTTTGCAATGTTAAGATACAAGTTGTGATTTTCACTATTCAATTGGGTTGAGGCTATTAGGTTTTCTATACCAGTCTGTGTTGTAGATAGCAATACTGTATCATCAGTATACCGAATCTCTGGTATGTCAAGACCACCGATATTTAGGGCATCATATAGCTCCCTATTTATATCATCTCTTATATTTCTCATTATATTTTCGGCGTACAGGTTAAACATATAGAGGGACAGCACACATCCCTGACGGACTCCTTGCTTGATGTCAAACCAATCTGATGTCTCGCCATCTATTCTAACCGCTGCTTGTTAGTCTAGATAGAGCATTCTTATGAGTTGTATTACATGTGGTGGAAAGCCCATATTCCTCATGATTTCCCAAAGTTTCTGATGTTGTACTCAGTCAAATGCCTTTGAATAATCCACAAACCATGAGAATAGGTTTACATTAAATTCTCTGCACTTCTCTATTATTAAACGCATATTGAGAACGTGATCTCTTGTTCCACTTCCTTGTCTAAATCCCGCTTGGACCACGTTAATGTCTTCTTCCAATTTCTTACGAAGTCTTCCAATTACGACTTTTAATAGAATTTTACTTGCATGACTGATCAGGGCAACAGTTCTATAGTTGGTGCATAATTTCAGGTTGCCCTTTTTTGGTATTGGAATGAAGATAGTTCTCTTCCAATCTTTTGGCCATATGCCATATTTCCATATCTTTTTACATAATGCGTGATAGATTTGTATGCTTTATTCTTTATCCCGCTTTAATTAGCTTAGCTGGTATCTCATCACATCCAGGTGATTTACCATTCTTCAGGTTCTTTATTGCCCATGCAATTTCGTCTAATGAGTGTTTAGGTTCTGTCTCTTCTGTCGTTGGCTCATGTATCTCATTCATATCCTCATTGTCACTCCTATCATACATTCCACTGCAATACTATTGCCATCTTTCTAGAATTTGTCTAGATACTGTTAAGGTATTTCCCATCTTGTCACAGATAACATTCAATTGAAGTTTAACATTTCTTGTCAATAACTTCATTTCTTTGAACAATTTCGTAATCTCTTGCAGTCTTATGATGTTGATCTATTCTGGTACAGCAATCTTGTATATATTGATTTTTGTCCTTTCTTGAATTCCTCCTTATTTCTCCAGTTAAAGATTTATACTTCATCCTGCTGTTATCGGATTCACCGCCTTTCTGTTTCAGTTCCCTTTGTTGTTTTATTAATTCTAACGTGTCTGATGTAATCCATGGCTTAAGTTGCTTTTTCTTGGTCGGAATTGTAGCAATTATTGTCTCTAATCTCCATATAATATGTACAATGAAGAGCTATCACTAAACCATGATGTAACGTGTTTATCCGGAACTAACCGGCGAAGTGATCGCCCTGGGTAGCAATGCTACAACTTAAACAAAATCACGGGGTTAAAGGGCATTCCCCGGGGAGGGCTGCAAAGAAGGGTTAAAAGACAGTGGAAAATATTGATGGGAACAGTTGAGTTTTGAGACCCGACAGTGGAGGTCGGCGGTCTGGGAAATTGAATGATAGCGGAGTTAGCGAGAGAACTCCGCCCTGTGTTTTTCAGTGATGGTAATTCTGAGGCTAAGTATTAAAGACTGAGCCCGGTTATCAGCAGCGATAGTGTTTGGGACTACGTGTACTGTACCTGTGCCTATGCAATGTATATATATATGTAATGATGAACGTTCCTGAGGAATAATGTTGCATCCAGTTGTTCAAATTAAAGGACTATGTGTGCAGTCCAGTGATGGGTATTGATGAATCGTGGTTGATCAGTCGTTCAACACAAAATCCACACAGACATCCTCTAGACACAACCATAGCCAATCCTCTATATCAATCATACTTTGTGACATAGAGATTATCTGAGGGCTACGGCCGATCAAGGAAGCTGGTGCAATATAGAGAGTATAATCTGGAAGGCTCGTCAAACAACTGCACGAACAGCAGTGCAATATTGGAAACAGAAGAATATTCGTCAACAAATCAAGGGAACAGTATATTTATTTACATCACGACGAATCAGTTCTTAAGCGTAACGACATGTTTTCCAAGTTCAGCCCTGTGATAGCTAGCAGACAACGATCAGGCAGTGTGTGCGTCAGATAATTAACGCAGACAAGTCAAGAAGTGATTCAGCGCAGGTAGATACACAAATACACAGCGAGGGTGGGGACACAGCGGTCGGCGGAGATACTCGACACAGTACCAAATATTACCTCGCGAAGGGGAGATCTATGGTAGAGTGTTGCACGCATGAAAGTGACAAGTTTTAGGTCGCTGGAGAGAACAGCATCAAATTACAAACTGTCCCAGGAATAGACAGCAGATGTTGGAAAGCGGGAACAACTGTTCAGAACACAGCCGTGTAGGGGCGTGTTATTTTGTACAAGAAAATTTTGTGAGTTCAGGCAGATCTGAATTTAGTGACAGGGTAACGGAGTCCTGTGCCTGTTGAAGACAGTTTGCTTGTGTAGTGAGTGGCGTAGCCAGACTTGGTGCCAAGGAGCGATGTGGTTTATAATATATATTTATTTATACCTTCCAGTCCTCCTTGTTTGTTAAATGAAAACCAAAGACTGCCACTGCAACCAACCTTCACAACGCAATAGTTTTTTAAACGTCTACTTTAATACGACGTTGATTTTGACATTTTCGATAACAAAAAGTAGTAGCTCCAAATAATCGTTCCAACTATACCTGACAATACACAACCTATTTTAAAATAGCGGCATAATATTAGCCATATTCCAGTGACAAGAAACCATGTCCGACGTGGATGCCAGCTCAAGTCTAACTGATCTTATCGTGACAGTTTCGCGCTTGCACCAAACGTTTTGCACACTTTTCATTTTTTGAAACTAATGCCCTGCAAAGTATGTCTTACAATCCATAGCCAGATCCAGATGTATGGCATTCACCCCCTCTACCTTTCAAAATGTTGAAAACATTTTGTTAGTTTATTCTGTTTGTTATACCTTGAAAGGAACGAAAAGTTGTGTAATCTGTCTGTCCCACTTAACAAACTTAACTTAATTTAAACTCATCTAATAACTTATTCACATAACAATTATTAACAATCTAATAATACAATAGTCAAATAACAATATAATTCATTAGATCAGCAATGTTATAACAGCACAATAGTTCTCTCTGTGTAAACAACGATCAATAGACGAATCGTATTTCTGTAACTATTCTTTTTGCTCCTTTAAGGATAAATCTAATGCTTTTCATTTCTTTCTCCAGCAGGATAAATCTTTTCCTTCAATCAACTGTTGTAACATGGTTCCATTGCCCAATGCTCACACATGTATGCAGAGAAGCTAACTCATAATGCTTTCATCTGTCCATTGGTGCTAGTAAAATGCTGATTTTCTATAATTATATGACTCAGTATCTATAAAATCATCCTTAACTCTCTGACGGTCATATCTCGGTATCATATAGACTACCTTAGCCTACTAGCTCAAAGAGAGTTTCCCCAAACCTCTTAGTCTAATGACGTTAGTCTATCCACAGTACACCTCCATATTCGTCTAGAGACGTAACGCATATCTTGGTACAATTCTAGTGTACTGTTATATCTGCTTAGGGGAGTTGCTTCTATCCCAGCACACAGCACAGCACCCTCACATTATGTGTGGTTCTCTCTGCACCTTTATTACCTATCGCTGCAATTACCCTTGATAAAAACAAAAACAAATGGCAAACAATTGAGGATAATCAAGCAGTAATAGCAAAATCAAAAGCTGAATTATAAGACCACATGAATAGTCTAAATGAAATGTGTAGGAGCTACATAATAACATTTAGCTAAAGTAAAACAGGGTAATGACCAAAACTAAAGGAGAAAACAACCAATTACCCCAAACATGTAAATACTTTCAAGTATCCAAGAAGAATAATATCTGTTATCTACAGTCATGTTTTAAAATATCTATATGTGATGTAACACGATGATGTAAGATGATCACGTGCTGGTTTCACGAGCGAACAATATGAAATTCTTTTATTTGTGATGATGAGGTATGTAACGTATTTTACTATTTAGCAGTGTTTATATGAATTTGGAATGCGTTTTCGACTAATCGTTGTAGCATCTTAATTTCATTCTCATAACACAGTTCTCCAATAATATCTGTGTATGTTTTCACTCAATTGAACAACGTCGTGTGTTCATAATTTGTGATTGGTAAATGAATTGTTGTCCATGGTTAACACAGAAGTTGGGTAGATTGTCTTCTAGTATCAGATATTCCAATGCAGACATCAACTGAGGTGGAGGTAATGACTGAGTAATCGGACATCCATATAAAGGAGGTCTCAAAGGAATGTATCCAGTCATCGGTTTGGCGATCGATTGGCCGTGCTCGAAAAGTTACAGTCTATCCTGAACACGCTGATCGGAATTTCTTCTGGACTCGACATATATGAGTACGGTTGACATAATAGACGTGGATGAATAACCATCTGCGGGTTTGGTGATTCGATGTCTGTGAGCAATTTCTTTAAAGTTAAAACATGCATTGACATCCGTCAGATTTGTAGCCAAAGAAGTTCGTGCTTTGATAATGAATGATTGAGTACTTCTGCCTTGACCAACCAGTAAAATCTGGTCAATTAAAAGTAGAATAGTCAATATTGGTCGTATTATGACTTCAAAACGTTTCTTGTACGCAATTCACAATGTCTTAAGTGAAGTATGTATTTTTTTTTAAAGATGTGATTATCATTTGGCTTATTGACGACTTGTGTATTAGGTTTAGTGTACTTTTCGATAAGTTCTGTTTCTCAAGGTTGATTGTTGATGCATGCAAGAATTTCGTTGCAGTCGAATTCTTTCACGAGATTTCTCAAACCATGAAGAATATTTGAATGTTCTGAGAAACATTGATTTATGATCTAAAAATAAGATTGATTTCATCCAAATGTTCGATTGTCAATGCTAACGCATCAGTTTGACTTCATCCAAAAATCATATCACTTCTAGGAATTCAACGTTGATTAATGATAATTTCAAAGTTCAGTGTTCTTTGACAAATGTATATGTAAGTGATGTGGCTTCTTAACTTAAATGTACTTGATATTACTTTCAGTTTTGTGTTGTCGTATTCCAAAAAAATATTGTATGTTGCGTTATATAATTTCTTTTTATAATTTCGTTGTATAATATTTTGCTGTATCTGTGAAGACAAATGGAAATTGAAGATGTGCACGATCAACATCTCAAATCTTCGTTAAATGGTGTAAGAACGATTCTGTATCTTCAGGACTCTCGTATGTTTCTATTAGTGGAACTGGATCACTCTTAATCTTGCTAGATGATGTTACGATGTTCGTGTCGCCGGAACATCAAAATACTGCAGACGAACGTTTATGAAGATCAAGACAATTAGGTGTTCGGAAATTGTGTAAATTCTCTAGCAGTGTCACCATACTGTTGCTTGTTCGAGTAAATGTACGTAATAAATAATGGTGGCCAAATGAATCTTCAATGCCGACACTTCTTATTGGTTGTATGAACGTTCTCAAGTCATTTTCGTCTGTTAACTGACTGTGACAGATGTTGAATTCTATTATGTGATACATCAAGCACAATGCTATTAAATAGTAAATGTATCTTCTCAGGCATTAATGCTGTAAAGAATGTACTCAACGTAGCTCGCCTTCAATGAACAGCGCTTTGGATTAAAACCATAAGAACAGATGAAATCGAATCGTTGACATGATTGTGTCAGAATCAATCTCTGTTTAATTTGATAAACAGATTATTAGTTGTAGCATATCATCCAATAATCATCAAGTTCTACCGTGCCTGGTGATCTCCCAGGGCGGCCGGTAAGTATATATTTGATATCATATATTAATTGTTAGCTTGACAAACCTTTAAGTGATTGTTCTTGATTCACGATCTATGTCTTTCAATGCACCTTCCCTCCATTCCACAGGTCAATCTGTTGCCGTTCTGAATTATCACTAAACGAATGATTCATTTTCAGCATGCTCTTCTGAAAGTGTGTCACAATATCTTTTCTATCAGTAACTGTAATTGTCGTTTCCACGGTATTTCACTTTCTTCATACTGCAGACTACAGACTGTTGGATGACTGAATATTGCTTCCCGGATGTGTTGTACACAACCAAAATAATGACGTCATCACCAATGCTCAAAAACATGGTTACTCTTTTTAGAGATTATTCCACAAAATAATTTTTATATATTTATAAGAATCTTTAGATGACCTTGGCCTTCACGTGTATTTGGCTCGATCCATTATATGAATGTTAAATTGTTATTAATATGTCATAAATTAATAATAAATCACGGGATCATAATTACCACTGCGATCTCCCATGCCAAGGAGCGATGTGGTTTATAATATATATTTATTTATACCTTCCAGTCCTCCTTGTTTGTGAAATGAAAACCAAAGACGGCCACTGAAACCAACCTTCACAAGACGATAGTTTTTTCACAGTCTACTTTAATACGACGTTGATTTTGACATTTTCGATAACAAAAAGCAGTCGCTCCACATAAACGTTCCAACTATACCTGACAATATACAACCTATTCTAAAATAGCGGCATAGTATTAGCCATGCTCCAGTGACAAGAAACCATGTCCGACGTGGACGCCAGCTAAAGTCTAACTGATCTTATCGTGACGTTTTCGTGCTTGCACCAAAACGTCTTGCACACTTTTCATTCTTTTGAAACTAATGCAGTGCAAAGTGTGTCTTACAATCCATAGCCTGATCCAGGTGTATGGCACTTGAGCCGTGTTGGAGAAAACAGTATGGAAGGTTACTGTGAACCACGCAAGAAGATTATATTACAAGGGTGTACGGAGAATGAGAGGACCTTATGAGTCTGCATTTTATACAGAGGAAGTTGACATTGTGACCTGAGTGCTTCAGTCAGCTGAAGTTCGGGGAAAATTACAAAGGAAATTTGCACTGGGAGTGTGCACGACAAGCCGATTGGCTGAGAGAGTGTGTCACTAAGTGTAAACAATCTATCAGGGGTTTACCAGTGATATCAGAAGTTTATGGTCGTCGTTGTTACCATCGTTGTGTTCTGACACAAGGCGTCACCGGGGAAACACTCCACATCAGACAATCAAGTGCCGTCGCCACAATAGGGGAAAATTGCGACTTTTTGTGTTTTATTGTCTGGTGAAACGTCTATGTTCGTGTGTCATCATCATCCAGTCAGTTGGCAATAAACATTTGGTAACAAACTATCAGGGACCGTCACCGCAAGAGTGGTCGTATTCCTCTGCAAAAAATGGACTTGCTAAACAGATTTAAAGCACCGGACATTTGTTGCCATTTTTTTAACCTTGTCGGCAAACGTGAATCCTTAACATTACTTCAAGGCGACAGAAACCAAGCAGATAAACATTAGTTAGCCTTAAAGTTATCATCGTCTGAAGTATTGTTTTTGTGCGTTACTCATTTATTCGTATGTGGTCCAGTATTCGTGATAAGTAGGATATTTTTGTGATGTTTCGCGGTATTCGTTAGGCACTACAAAAGGGAGTCTGAGGGTCACAGTATATTTTCTAGGAAGTAATCGACGGGTCGATTTGGTGTTTTGCCTTGGGACAGTGTCTGTCTTGGAATAATATCGCGTGAAATGGTGTCTAAAGTCAAATCTGTGTATATTATTGATTTTAGATTGTTTTTTTCCTCCTGTTCATTAAATTTACAAATGATATTTGGTTTCTTTGGGTATATGTTATTATTGTGATCCTTCGTGATAATACTGTATAGTGGTCTCTGTCAGTTCATATTGCAAGCACGGTATTGTCTTACATGGGCATGTCGATGTCAGTTTTTTTTTATTTCTATGTAATCATCGGTCTGCGTGTCACCAGCCTATGCGTCTAGTGTCTAATAGGTGTAATTTATTGGTTATCATCCAATTGGGTATTTATATGTGTGTCTAACACTATTTCCAGGAACTTTCTACAACTATTTCTTACATACTCGTGGGACTCTAGGTAATATCCCCCCCCTCACCACCTGGTGCTTACAGAGGGACTGTGTGAGTACACAGTGATATTATTAGTACTACTAATTTGCGTGCAGAGTGAGCGGTGCAGAGTGTACTTAGGGAAGGTACACAAAGACTAGCAGTAGTGTCTTTATATTTACAGCTGACTGACGGAACGTGTCCACAATTACAACAATGCCTACTTTACTGGAATATATTGAGGCGGGTGAATGACTGGGCCTAAGTGGTAGAGAACTATAGGAGTTTGCAGAAGCAAAATTGAAAGAATTTCATCACTGGGAAAAAGAGGAGAGACAAAGCGAAGGCGAGAAAAAGCGTTTACAGGAAGTAAAGTTAGCTTAAGTCAAGCGACTACAGGAAGAGAAAGAGACACAGGTCAATTTAATGCAACTAGAACTTGAAAAGTTAAAACAAAGAAATGCTGTGGAAATTGAGAAAGAGAAGTTTAAGTGTCAGAGGAAAACAGAGATTGCACTCCGGAAATTAGAACTAACGTCAAAAAGACTGGATGATGAAAGCAGCAGACAGTCGCACACATCACAGCGACGAAAACTACCATATTGTACTGATAAAAACTATGTAAGGCTTATTTGGACAACCTTGAGGCATCAGTTAACGCTTTAAGCATTCCGGAAGGAGAGTATGCTATGAGGCTCAGTGCGTATCTATTAGGAAAGGCCCTAGATACCTTATTATATTTACCAGTGGAAAAAAAGAAATAATTATGCTATTCTGCGTCAACGCCTGCTTACAAAATTCAACCCAACTGAGCATGGGTAAAAAACGAAGTTCAGACAATTTGTGCTAAAAAAAAATAAGGACTTTAAAGACTTTGTTAATACGGTTTTTAAAAAAATCTGTTCAATAAATGGCTATAATTAGCAGAAGTAGGAGACGATTTTAATCGGTTAGTGGATTAGATGCTAAGAGACAAGTTTTTATCGTCATGTAATACAGACTAAGTGGCCTTCTTTCAAGAACCTAAACCAAAGAACATAGACACAATGTCCCAGTTAGGGCAAAACTACATGACCGCAAATCCTAACAGTTCTATTGGCAGACAAGTTGATGAGGAAATAGTCTGTGCAGCCTAAAGTAAACATGATCAGAATCCAGTTATTAGACCAAGGTCGAAAAGTGTGGGCTCAGCACATAGATATGAGCAACAAGGACCTAAAGACAATGATTTCCGTGGCAACCATTTTGGAAGATAAGGACGTTACCTAGACCACAGGGGAAATTGTAAGATGCGTCCGTATAGTTATTCCGGATGTTTTAATTGTGGCAGCTGGAGACACAAGGCAGCACAGTGTGATGTACAACCATCCAGTGGGCCAACAAATAATAGCAGTATATATATATATATATATATATATATATATATATATATATATATATATATATATATATATAATGATGAACGTTCCTGAGGAATAATGTTGTATCCAGCAGTTGTTCAAACTAAAGGATTATGTATGCAGTCCGGTGTTGGGTATTGATGCATCGTGATTGATCAGTCGTTCAACACAAAATTCACACAGACATCCTCTAGACACAATCATAGCCAATCCTCTATATCAATCATACTTTGTGACACATGACATTATGTTTATACTGTGATATTTTATACTAAGGTAGTTCTAATCTATAGTAGTTTATATCCGCTTATTGCACTTGGTTCCATACGCGCAACAAAGCAATGGTGACCTTTCGACAACACGCCATTGCCGAGGGACCTGCTTCAGAAGCTTCTTAACGTTTCCTAGAATTAAGATTATTTATCTGAATTTATGAAAATAAGACCTAAACTCAAGAAAATTGTTGTAGCTGAGCTAAGACTAATTAAGATCTATATCTACAGGTATGTTTATGTTTTCTAAGTCCCGACCCAACATGATGAATAGGCATGGATCCGATAATGTCTCGGAGTGTCGTTTGTTTCCTGCCATGTTTTGCAAATGCATTTCCCTCACTTGGACTTGTAGTACATCCTTCAATTGCCCACCTACTGTTGTGAGTGCGTGGTGCTGCACTGTGAGCTGAAGATTTCATGTTCAGGAGTACTGTTTCGTCTATCCAAGGTGGTTCACATGATCAGAAAAATAGCTGTTGGCTGAATGGCGAGCGAGCTGGTTTGCTTTATGGAGCAATGTGTGTGCCTTCACGAGTGTGTTATCAGAGCATTTCTACTGACTAGGACTATGTTAATGCTTGCTTGCTTGCTTGCTTGCTTGCTTGTGTTCGTTGGCTTGAGCTCCAACGCGAAGTCCTGTATGTCAGATGAAGTCATCCTGTTGTCCAACATCAATGTGATGTCATACAGGACCTGAGGTTTGCGTGAGTATCCGTTGTCCCATGTCTGGCTTATCTGTGTGCAGACTGGTGGTTCCTCGCTGTACAGGCAGACACTCTCCGACTTCGGAGGAATCGGCGATCCTACTGACTTTAGCCAGGACCCCAAAGGGACCTGTTGCCCAGGACACTCGACGAGGACGCGTCAATAGGTCTTGGCCAGTATATAACCCGGCCCTTGTGCCTTGGAAACACCTCTGCGTCCCGACTATGTTAATGAATTTACTTATTGTTGTCGTTGAATGGGGAAAATACCTGGGCACAGTTTTCTGAAGGACACAAGAGTGCCAGAACCCAGTTACACATGTGTTAGTTATAAGTGTAATGAAGAATTCGGCACGCAAAAGGGTAATTGATACTGATACGTTGCCGAGAAGTTGCAAGAGCAATTAACTATGTTGAAGGAGATTTTTTTTTAAATGTATTAATGGGTTGTCTGGTGTCCAGTTTCTCTTGGTGCCTTAATCAATGGCTATTTTGCTTAACGCTAAAATCCACCATTGGCAACAAATATAATACATATGTCCATGACAATCAATGAACATTTCCTTCCACGCCACATTGATAATTACGAATTGATTTTTATTTTACCATAGGAGGAAACAAAGCGCTTACCTCAAATCCAGGTAGAAAGTACAAACTGTCAGTCTCAAAGTCAAATGTGAACGAGCTGTTAGCTGGGATGTGGTAGTAGAAGAGTCTCCCCTGTAACCAAGACGAGCAGTACTTGACTCCGTTCACACACAGGTAGTCGTATCTACAATAGCTTTCTCCTTCAAGTTCAAATGCACTGTCAGAAAAGACACATATGTGTATACGCCAGTTTTAGGAAATTATCAAAAGCTAATCAAACGACCAGTTGATGATGACTTAATGGCAGCAGGCTATTAATAGTTACATCTTTCACAGGTGGCGGATATGTCGTGATTGTCTTTTATAGTAGGAGAAACAATGTGACAAAGAAGAGATGGGTGTTTGAGGAACGCCCTAGTTTTCATGGAGGAAATACTCTTGTCGTCATTGATGTTATGATTTTGTTGACATAAAGTCCAACATAAGGAAGTTGCTACAGTAACATCAATAAGTCCTGACAACAAAACATTGGCAATGTTAACTAATGTTGAAAAACTCTGACATGTATATATATATATATATATATATATATATATATATATATATATATATATATATATATATATATAGATATATATATATATATATATATATATATATATATATATATATATATATATATATATATATATGTATATATCATTGGCACCTTGCCGTCTTGACAGACGATATGTTGTTCTTTAAAAGGGCATAATAACTTTTAACTATGGCGGTAGCGAATGTGACTGATAAGGCCATTTTGAGCTGTAAATGTCCGTTCACAGTGGGTGCATGTGAACACGTGGTCATTTCCACCATCATGCACCATCTTACGTCTCAAACGCTCGGTGTGTGACTTATCTGCAATCATTTTCTCCTTTGTCTGTATTCCATTTCTGAAATTTTCTCTCCATGCAACACGTTCAGCGGCGACTTGCTCCCAATGTGCATTATCATTCTTCTTCTTCTTCTTCTTCTTCAGCGTTCCGAGCCATTGAGGTTCTTTGCTGCAAATACAATCCATTAAATGCATTATCATTGCCTGTATCAATCATGTCCCGCTTACACAGATCTTTGTATCGTAGTACAGGCCGACCCTGAGATCTCTTACCCATCTGTAATTCACCAAAAAAGATGTCCTTCGGTATTCTATCATCATCCATCCTCCTAAGATGTCCTATCCATCTAAGTCTACGAAGACTGAGCATGGAATAAACTGTCACACAACCTGATCTTTCCAATACTTCAGTATTTGTGATTTTGTCTTGCCACTTAATACCAAGAATTCTTCGCAGACACCGCATTTGAAAGCTGTTTAAATGTTTCTCTTGATGTGAGTAAGTTGTCCAGGTTTCACTGCCATAGAGAAGAGTACTAAGGACACAGGCTTGATAGACAAGGACTTTTGTTTTTGCAGTAAGCTTCCTGTTCTCCCAGACTCTTTTTCTTAACCTGTTCATTGTTGTTGCTGCCTTGCCAATCCGGATGTTGATTTCCTGATCTAGGGATAATTTGCTATTTACCACTGATCCTAGATATGTAAAATGGTCTACTATCTCTAGTTCGGCGTCATCAATAAAGATTGATGGTGCCCCATGTGCACCTTGTGACATAATCTGTGTATTCTTTTTGTTAATTGTTAAACCAAATTCAGAACAAGCATTGGAAAATGCAGATAGTAGACATTGCAATTCTTCCTCAGAGTGGGTCGTAACTGCAGCATCATCTGCAAAAAGCAACTCTCTGATCAGTACCCTCATAATTTTGGTCTTAGCCTTCAATCTCTGAGCATTGTAGAGGCCGCCATCAGAGCGTGAGTGAATGTATATACCACCATCCTGATCACGAAAGGCATATTTCAGTAGAAGTGAAAAAGTATATTCCAAAGAGGGTGGGAGCTAGTACACAACCTTGCTTAACTCCACTCTTGATTTCAAATTCTTCAGAAGTTGCACCATCAAACTTGATCATACCCTTCATGCCTGTGTGGAATGATTCCACAATGGACAGAAGAGTTGGTGGGCAGCCAATCTTCTTTAGTGCCTTGAACAGACCCTCACGACTGACCAAATCAAATGCCTTTGTGAGGTCGATGAAGGCAATAAACAGTGGTTGATTCTATTCATGGTATTTTTCTTGCATTTGTCGCAATGAGAATACCATATCAATGGTAGACCGGTTCTGACGGAAGCCGCATTGTGATTCGGGGTAGACTTGATCTCCTAGGACTTGAAGTCTGCGCAGAACAATTCTGGCAAATACTTTTCCAACAATACACAGAAGTGAGATACCCCTATAGTTGTTGCAGTCGCTCCGATCGCCCTTGTTCTTGTACAGTGTTATGATGCTTGAATCTCTGAAATTCTGTGGGACTTGTCCTTCACGCCAGCATAGCTCTATTAGCTGGTGGATCTGTATAGTGATTGTGTCTTGTCCACTCCTGATAACCTCTATTGGAATCCCATCCTTACCTGGAGCCTTGCCAGATGCAAGTTCATTTATAGCACACTTAAATTCTGTTATGGTGGGAAGTGTGTCCAGGTGGTCAAGAGTTGGTAGAGCCTCTATGGCGTTGAGGGCATCATTCGCTAGTTTGGTCTCACTTGAGTAAAGCTCTAAATAGTGCTCTACCAATCTGTCCATCTGCTGTTTCTTATCAGTGATGATTTCCCCAGTCAAGGTTTTCAATGGTGCACTTCTTTTGATCACTGGACCACAGGCTTCCTTTATTCCTTCATGCATGCTTCTTATGTTTCCCTTGTCACATGCGATTTGAATGGACTCACATAACTTGATGCAATCATCATTTGTACACTGCCTGGCAGCCTTTTGCACATCCTTCTTAGCTTGCCTTAGCTCACTCAGAGTTCTACGCTTTTGTCTTTCCTTGTTTCTTAAGAGAGCTTTCTTCTTCTTATCAATCAAGGTCTGCAGAGTCTCGCTGTTTGCCGCAAACCAGTCCTGCCTCTTATGCTTGCTTGCTTGCTTGTGTTCGTTGGCTTGAGCTCCAACGCGAAGTCCTGTTTGTCGGATGAAGGCATCCTGGTGTCCAACATCAGTGTGATGTCATACATGACCTGAGTTTTGCGTGAGTATCCGTTGTCCCACGTCTGGCTTATTGGTGTGCAGACTGGTGGTTCCTCGCCGTACAGGCAGACACTCTCCGACTTCGGAGGAATCGCCGATCCTACTGACTTTAGCCAGGACCCCGAAGGGACCTGTTGCCCAGAACGCTCGACGAGGACGCGTCAATAGATCTTGGCCAGTATATAACCCGGCCCTGGTGCCTTGGAAACACCTCTGCGTCCCCTGCCTCTTATGATCCACAGTGCAGTAAACCCCTACGGCAGTTTTATAAAGAGTTTCCTTAATTTGAGCCCACTTTTCATTTACTGTACAATTTTCTGGTGTATCAGTAAAAGAGTCTTCAAGTTGCTGTTGAAACTGAAAGCACTTTTTAGGATCGTGAGTGTTAATAATATTAATCCTGGGGCTAGATTTGTGTTTAGCTGTGTAGACTATCTTTGGTCTCAGTCTAACCCTTGCAACAATCAAAGAATGATCCGTATCACAGTCAGCACTGTGGTAACTTCGAGTCAATGATATATGGTTCAGATGTTGTCTCCGTGTGATGATGAAGTCCAGTTGGTGCCAATGGCCGGATCTTGGATGTTTCCATATGACCTTATGCATCTCTTTTGTTTTAAAAAAGGAGTTTGTAATATATAGGTCATTACTGGTGCAATGCTCCAGCAGCCTTTGCCCATTTTCATTCATGCGACCGATGTTGTATTTTCCAAGGCACACTGGACATGAACTCGAGTACTTGCCCACACGAGCATTGAAATCACCGAGCATATAAATGTAGTCAGATTTTGGAACTGCCTTGATTACGGAGTTTAACTCCTCATAGAACGAATCCTTCACATCATCAGAGGAATCCAGCGTCGGTGCATGTGCAGTAATAATGGTGGCAAACCCACAAGAGGTTGCCAAGCGCAGGGATAATACTCTTTCATTTCCTCCTGCTGGAATTTCAATCATTCCCAGTAGCGAATTCTTCACTGCAAAGCCCACACCGTGTTGCCTTATTTCTGCCTGCCCTCTACCCTTCCAGAAAAAAGGTGTAATTGTTTTCCCTGAGTGACCCTTCCTCAGCGAGGGGAGTCTCCTGCAGGCCAGCAATATCAATGTTAAGACGACTGAGTTCAGCATCAATCACAGCCGTTTTTCTCACCTCATCAATATTGGTCAAGTCAGTGGAAAATCCAGGAAACATGGTTCTCACGTTCCAGGTTGCAAGCCGTAGCTTGAGGTTTCTATTTTTGTTTTTGTTTGTACCTGGTGCATTGGTTTTACAGCCTGCGATTCAGATTTTATCCTAGCCCCAAGCACCGATTGAAGCAGGCAGGCCGTGGCGGATCAGCACCCAATTGGCCGGGGTAGCCCAGCTTGAGGTGGGCGGTAGCTGATCAGTGACACCTATAGGTGTCTCCCACCGTCAGAGGCAACGCGTGGCGCCCCATGTCTACGCCAACTAACAAGGACTTATAACCTATATATATATATATACATATAACACACACACACACACACACACACACACAAATATATATATATATATATATATATATATATATATATATATATATATATATATATATATATATATAAAATCATCGTCATCATCATCATCATCATCATGATCATCATCACCAATATCATCATCATCATCATGTTACAAAACCTGTTGAGACCTCGTTCTCATGACAACCCACCGTAAGTATTCTCGAATCATCGTCATTCTCCTGTCTCCAGTATCTTCATGCCGCTGGTGTCTTCATTGTTGTTTATTCCTCCTTTTCCCAACAGAAACCACACCTTCCAATACTGATCTATATATGTCACTGTACGTTTAATTTCCCTAAGTTATGACGGCTCCAAGACGCTATGCTATCTGTGAACCACTTTCCTTCCATGTTTAGGTCGTATAAAATGTCACCATCATTGTCATTTATTATTTTCATTCGTTCGCTTTGAACTTAACCGTAGTCAATACACGCTGGACTGTTTTTTTTTTTTTTAGTGTGGATTAGCTTTCCCAATTATCAGTGTCCCTCACCATCCGGCGAACCCACCCTGACTTCTGAGGTACTTGTAATTTACATCCCTAAGTCAAAGACGAGAAGGCAATATGTTAGTCTAACTGACCGGTGCAGGAGTTAAACCCGCTACCTCGGCAACAACACTCTGAAAGTTTATGAATGGACGCTCTTGTCCATTCGGCCATGCTGGCCTCCGGTCTTCTCTATGACCAGTATTCTACGAGGGTTGTCATGTTCGCTGTTTCATTAAAAGCCATAATTTGTCGTTCTAATCCCATATCATGTTTGCGCCGAGCACCGAATAATCTGCATATCCGAGGTAGACGTCGGATTTCTGGTAATTATGAATAGGTCAATATGTTCTCGTTATACTTTCTGTTTGTAAATGCAACAGCAATGGGGGAAAATCAATTCGGGAACCCTTTAAAGCCACTGAGACAGTCCATAAATAAACACACATAGTATTGTTTGGCGCTAATAGAAGGAGAAGAAGGAAGTAGAGATTAGAAGACGCACATTTTTTTTACTTTTTTGCATATCCTTTACAGGACATCGTTGTCAACATCAGCATCTTTTAGCTGATTGTTGATTGTTTTGCAAGATTACGCTCAGTAGTTTGCCATTGCTCTCTGAGCGATTGGCTCCATAATCTCATAAGTCACTTGCGCGACTCGAACCACTTCCAATTCTCATGCGCTCACGTCAACCACGAGAGTATTCGGGGTTACGGTGAAAGCTGCTAACTCCTCGGCCAGGGAGGCGGCAGAAGACGCACTAGACAACATAAAATAAGAAAACCAGTTACAGTTACAATCCCGGTCGGTAGCCATGGCTTTCAAATTTTGCGTTGTCTAATGAGTCCTATAATCTCTACTTCCTTCTTCTGCTCCTATGAGCGCCAAACAATATTATGTGTGTTTATTAATGGGGAGAAATGCAACTATGTCTTACTTTCCAATGTGCTCCAACCCAGTCTGATTTTTCACAAGCTGCTCTGACAACTGCTTTTAGTTAGTTTTCATTTGATTCAATGAAATGATTATTAACTTACTTTGGAAGCCCCGCTTCTCTCATTCATTCATTCAGTAGCATGTCCTCTACTGAACCTCGCTCCCATAACAACCTTCCGGAAAAAGTGTCGATCAAAAGCAAGATATCCCGCTTCCGATACACCCATCTGGAGATCATCCGTCACATCCTGCGCCCATCTTCTCTTTGGCCTTCCTCTTCCTCTCTTACCAGGCATATTCATTCATCGATTCAGTAGCATGTCCTTTACAGAACCTCGCTCGCATAACAACCCTCCGGAAAACTTCTCGATCACAAGCAAGATGTCCCGCGTCTGATACACCCATCTGGAGATCATCCGCCACATCCTGCACCCATCTTCTCTTTGGCCTTCCTCTTCCTCTCTTCCCAGGCATATACCCTTCCATTATTGTTCTCTCCAAACTGTCGTGACGTTTCAAGTGACCAAAATACTTCAATTTTCTTTGTTTTATCGTCTTCAATAGCCATCCCTCCTCAATATTCAACTCTTGAAGTATGGATGCATTTGTTCTTTTCTTTACCCAAGATATTCTTAGAACTCGTCTATAACATTTATATTCAAAGGCATGTATGCGATGTTCAGCTTGTTTAGTAAGTGTCCATGTCTCACAGGCGTATGTTGCAATGGGAAAGATGCATGCTCTTAAAAATCTAATTTTTGTAGTTCTGTCTGTCCCACACCATAATTTATTCATCTGTTTTAGTCTTTGAAGAGCAATGGATAGTCGCCGTTTTATTTCTTTCATTGTGTCACCATTATTCGTAATCAATGACCCAAGATATTCAAAATTTTCCACCACCTCCAATTTTCTCCCATTAATGTATATTTCTTTCTCCATAGTAGTTTTATCTGTATGCATTATCTTAGTTTTTGCTATGTTAAGATATAAGTTGTGATTTTCACTATTCAATTGTGTTGAGGCTATTAGGTTTTCTATGCCATTCTGTGTTGTGGATA
Organism: Cepaea hortensis; assembly: GCA_963921405.1. NCBI lineage: Eukaryota > Metazoa > Mollusca > Gastropoda > Stylommatophora > Helicidae > Cepaea > Cepaea hortensis. Next base: position 24,861,914 of record OY992896.1, read on the forward strand.
GTAATACTGTATCATCAGCATATCGAATCTCTGGTATGTCATGACCGCCGATATTTAGGGCATCATATGGCTCCCTGTTTATATCATCTCTTACATTTCTCATTATATTTTCGGCATACAGGTTAAACAAATAGGGTGACAGCACGCAGCCCTGACGGACTCCTTGCTTGATGTCAAACCAATCTGATGTCTCGCCATCTATTCTAACTGCTGCTTGTTGGTCTAGATATAGCATTTTTATGAGATGTACTACACGTGAAGGAAAGCCCATATTCCTCATGATTTCCCAAAGTTTCTGATGCTGTACACAGTCAAATGCCTTTGAATAATCCACAAAACATGAGAATAGGTTTAAATTAAATTCTCTGCACTTCTCTATTATTAAACGCATGTTGAATATGTGATCTCTTGTTCCTCTTCCTTGTCTAAATCCAGCTTGAACTACGTTAATCTCTTCTTCCATTTTCTTACTAAGTCGTCGCATTATGACTTTTAGTAGAATTTTACTTGCATGACTTATCAGGGCAACAGTTCTATAGTTGGTGCATAATTTCAGGTTGCCCTTTTTTGGTATTGGAATGAAGATAGTTCTCTTCCAATCTTTTGGCCATATACCATATTTCCAAATCTTTGTACATAATGCATGATATATGTGTATGCTTTCTTCTCCTCCTGCTTTTACCAGGCATATACCCCTCCAATATTGTTCTCTCCAAATTTCGTGACCTTTCAAGTGACCAAAATATTTCAGTTTTCTTTTTTCTTTGTTTTATCGTCTTTAATATCCAACCTTCTTCAATATTCAGCTCTTGAAGTATGGATGCATTTGTTCTTTTCTTTACCCATGGAGATCCAAAATATGTGATGTTCAACAAACATCACGGGTATTTGAAACAAATATGAAGATATATCATGCAGTCTCTGCATTTCTCCAAGATGGTACATATATTGGGGATATTATACCTCTGTCCGGTTTGAAAGCTGCCTGCACTTCTTGTTGTTTACATTCTAACTTCCTTTCCAACCCAATCATAATGATTCGCCAGGGAAACCTATACAAATAATGTGATAACGACGTTTAGTTAATTTGTTTAGTTTAGTCGGTGTATCAACATCACGACATAGGGTGTAACCCATAAGTGCTTCCTTAAATGCGTACCTCAAGCCTGAGTCTGGAGAATCTCAGCTCAGTGCACGAACTCCGTAGCACCGGCAAGGATCCTGAAACACTTTGGGTTGATTATTAACTCGAAATTTAGCCCTGGCAGCGCCGATAGGCTACTCTTTTTGTTCGATTTCCAATTGCCAAGGGATTTTTTTACGTGTCCAACGCGGGCGTCCGATCTCACTACCCAGAGACCAGAGAAAATTTTGTTACTAGAAGTTCACTTGTAAAAATCCCGGCCTCACCTGGGATTGAACCCGGGACCTCCATCACTCGAGGCGGACACCATACCTCGAGACCATTCAGCCCCCTTTATAACAGACGTAAATATACTAACTGTGGTATTTGATATCAATAAATCTTAAAACAATGATCTCATTTTCAACAAATCAGACGATGTGACTGACATATTTGCAATAGCAACTTCTTGTTAGTAGCACGACAAGTATTGTATTGACCTAAAGTATTCGAGTCGTTTTCTGGTCAATATCTGACCAGTCTCCTCTATTTCCCATGTCACTATTCTCGGGCACACATTTAAGACAGGTTCTGTGGCGAAGAATTCCGCTTACAACGTTTGAAACACAGCTGCGGGCGATTTGGCAGCAGCGTTGTTTTTGATAAAATTGTATGAGTGTCGGTCGTTCAGAAAGCAATGGCAAACTACTGAATGTAAATTGGCCAAGAAATCACTCACAGCCACAAATGCTAGGGTTGACAGCGACGGCCTGTAAATGATATGTACTAACTTTTAACCCATTTAAGGCTGGATGTACACGGTAGCCCAGTTTAATTTTAAACATCATCCTCGGTGAGAATTTAAAGTCATCATGGCCACCGAGCCTGTGGTAAAGTTTGTTAGACGGTGCGCTACCGAGGCTCCCTTTGCAAGGAGAATCAGGTCTCAACAAACAAAAGTCCTCGGTGATGTTAATATCGGCATGCAAAGTGTTGGGAACTACTAGTGTGATCTCTTTTTGTTTAATTATTTAAATATTGAGCACAACCCACTACTGGCAACGCCGATCGCACTCTGGTATGAACCTAAGGCCTATCCACGTCAATATGGAAGCACTATACTCGAGTTTCGCCCTCATTTGAGCTCGTCAGTAGTGCATATCCCTGACCGGATCCGGAAACAGTCCCGGATCACATGTGTGAAGCGGTGTGTAATCACGCGGCACACACTGGACACACCAAATTATCACAACAGAATATCACAACGCTACCCATCGTAGGTTATGCTCTAATGTGTATGCTCATATGTTTAATTATTATTATTTTTTTTTTTATGTTTGATCGCTTGTACGCTTTGAACGCAAGCGTAGTTCATACAGTGTTACTACATCTAGTGCATTTGGCATATTTTTCTGTTTGGATTAGCTTTTCTTATTGCCAGTGTCTCGATTGCCAGTGATTCACCGAGACACTTAAAGATCATATAGTATACCATGGGTAATTGATTCAATCAAAATAAAATTTAAAAAAAAATTATAGTATAACAATCATAAAGGGAAGACTTCGTAAGAAAATGGAAGAAGAGATTAACTTGGTTCAAGCTGGATTTAGACAAGGAAGAGGAACAAGAGATCATATACACAACATGCGTTTAATAATAGAGAAGTGTATAGAATTTAATTTCAACCTATTCTCATGTCTTGTGGATTATTCAAAGGCATTTGTCTGCGTGTAAGATCAGAAATTTGGGAAATCATGAGAAAAATTAGCATTCCTTCACATGTAGTACAGCCCATAAAAATGCTCTGTCTAGATCAGCAAGAAGCGGTTAGAGTAGATAGCGAGACATCAAACTGGTTTGGCATCAAGCAATTCCGTCAGGGCTGTGCGCTGTCCCCTTATTTATTAAGCCTTTAGGCCGAAAATATAATGCGAAATGTCAGAGATGATATAAACAAGGAGAAATATGATGCCCTAAATATCGGTGGTCATGAAATACCAGAGATTCGATAAGCTGTTGAGATAATACTACTATCCACATCGCAAAATGGTATAGAACAACTAATAACCTCAACCCAAAAGAATAGCCAAAATCACAATCTATATCTTAACATAGCAAAACAAATATAATGCATACAGATAAAACTATTATGGAGAAAGAAATGTATGTTAATGAGAAAAAATGGAGGTGGTGGAACATTTCTAATATCTTGGGATTAATTACAAACAATGGTGACACAATGACAGAAATTAAACGATGAATATCTATTTCCCTTCAAAAACTAAAACAACTGAATAAATTATGGAGGGGGACAGATAAAAATACAATAATTAGATGTTTAATAATACGCATTTTTTCCATTGCAACTTATGCCCGTGAGACATGGACTCAACAAGCTGAATAGCGCATAAATGCCTTTGAATATAAATGTAATAGATGGGTTCTAAGAATATCTTGAACACAGAAAAGAAAAAAAAATGCATCCATACGACACGATCTAAATATTGAAGAAGGATGGCTACCATAGACGATAAAGAAAAGAAAATTTAAATATGTTGGTGACTTCAAACGTCATGAAAGTTAGGAGAAAACAATCACGGTGGCGTTTATGCCCGGGAAGAGAGGAAGAGGAAGTCCAAAGAGAAGATGAGTGCAGGATATGGTGGATTATTTCCAGATGGATGTATCGGAAGCGGGACATCTTGCTTATAGAGACGTTTTCCGGATAGATGTTATGGGTGCGAATTTCTGCATGAGACATGCTACTGAATGAATGACTACAATGGGTCAGTGATTCACTGAGACATTTGTCTATTGTGTAGTATACCATGAGTCATTGAATCACTGAAACAATTATCTATTGTGTAGTATGCCATGAGTCATTGATTCACTGAGACACTTATAGATCATGTACGAGGGTAAGTCAATAAGTAAGTCACAAATGGCTGTAGAAAAATACCTAGATATGATAACTTGAAACCAGTATATCTTAATACATACATTGTCCCTTTATTTCTCAACATAATTTCCACCAACTCTGATGTACTTATCCCATTGTTTTATCAGTCCTCCCAAACCGGCTGCTTTGAACTACGAGCTCTATTTTCTAAACCCCGTTTTCACTTCACATTCAATTACGGCGTCATTCAAGAAATGTCTCCCGCCAAGGTGAGTTTTCATTGGGCCAAACATGTGGAAATCGATAGGGGCTAAGTCAGGGTTGTAAGGTGAATGTTGCAGAACTTCCCACCTTAGATGGTTAATTTTCTCTGAGGCGTATATGGTTTGGCATTGTCATGAAGAAGCAACACTCCACTAGTCAGCAGTTCTTGAGAAAATGTTTCTACACAGCTATGCACCGCTTTACGTGACAAACATTTGCCAGCATAAACAGAAAGCTTTCCTTCTGAATGTCCTTTGCAGGCAGTCCTTTTTCCCACAAACAACGCACAACGGCACGTTGCTCTTTGCTTGTATACTCCGTAAGATTTTTATATATTTTTTTTAAATATTGAATATCCCTGACAGGACGTTGCAGTCGACACCAGCAAAATCGATGGTTCTTCATTATTATTCGGCATATCTTACTGCTGTTTTCTTGTATTACCATACAGGCTGTCAATGAGAAAGTTAATCTTAACCCATACCTGTAATACACTGTGAGTCTTTGACGCATTGATGAAGTGACAAACTCCATCTTACAGGAAGTGTTGTCACTGTAGTACCCAATTCCAAAGTTAGTGCTTCTGAATACATATTTATTGTTGCTGTTGTCTAAGTAAAAAATGCTTTCTGAGTTGCCTTCGCTGCATTCTATGACTCGTTCATCACCGCCCTGCATTTAATACAACATAAGTTGAGCTCAGTGAGTGCTAAGTGTGTGTATGTGTGCATATGTATATTATATATATATATATATATATATATATATATATATATATATATATATATATATATATATATATATATATATCTGCCTGAGAGAGGCTAATGAAACTAGAGCGTCATATTCAATAATAAGAATGAGACAAATAGCTTTTTTTCTTTCTGTGATAAGAAGAGAGGAATTGGAGAACGTCGTGACGAATTGAAAGATCAAGGGGAAGAGAGGCAGAGGCAAACCAAGAGAAATAATACTGGGTGGACTGTGACGGTGGCATGTTGGAATATCATCAGCAGAGTTGATCCAGAACACCAAAGACCGAGATTTGTGGAGAGCCATGAACGCTTACGCCAGCTGGCAAGGCACTTGATGTTGATTATGGAGAGTGAGTTCCCTTGAGCAAGATGGCGGGACATATTTTCGTCCCGTAAAATGGAACGCGTTTTTTCCGAAATGTGTATGGATTAAGTGTGTTTTTCGTGTATTAATGGAGTTCGGACCGTGCAACGGAGTTCGTGCACGCGCGCCCGGACTCCCTTCGGCGTATCATCGGCGCCCGGTGGCGATAGTTAAGCCTAACATGACGACCAGACGACCGACAAGAACACGGCGTGGCAAGAGGGCGGGCACACGCAGAAGGCGGTTAAAATGTGACAGATTGGGCATCGGACACGTTCGAGTACTGTACTGGAACTGTGCATCATTTAGTCAACGCCGACCCATTCTTGAAAAACTACTGTACGGAAACGATATTGTAGTCTTACAAGAAACACAGCTCGGCGACGGACCAGTCAATGTCGCGGGATATCACGGATTCTTTAACAGTCGGCACCTCGGACAGGCCATTCTGGTCCGCGACAACATACTAGTGTCTGAGATCGACATGTCTTCCTGGAACAGTGATGCCCTGCAAGTGCAGGCATTAAGAATAATGACACCAGTGCAGCTTGTAATCGTCAATGTTTATGCGCGAAATGGGAAGGTCGACGTGCGACAATGGCAGAGGCAATGGATGAAAGGCATAACCTCTACTGTGGGGACTTCAATGCCAGAGGCAGTCAATGGGGGAATTGCATCACCAATAGACAGGGAGAAGATCTGGAGGACGCCCTGGCATCTTCTGCCCTAATCTGTCTGAATGATGGGAAGGTCACCAGAATAGCCACTCGACCAGGTGACTCTGACAGCGTCATTGACTTGGCTCTGGTGTCGCCCACCATCGCACCAAGGTGCCGGTGGGGCACACTGGGATACCACGATAGTGACCACTACCCTTGTGTCATCCTGATCAAGAAAGACGGGGCCATGAGTCAAAGAAACAAGACAAATGCCTTCCCGTACGACAACACTGGTCAAGACGCCATAAGCAAGATCAGAAGAAGAAAACTAACTTCCTCCCGCAGGAGACAAGAAAGATGGTTGCAGCCACCATGGTGGTATGGAGAGGTCGAGAAGGCATGGCTGGGAACGAGGCAGGCTGTCAAAGACTGGCAAAAGGCCAGAAAGGCTAACATGCCACAGGTTGAGTTGGCGAACATGAAGACTGAGGTCGATAGGACGACGACTTTATTCAAATCCTGCGCCAAACATGCCAAGGCCGAGAAATAGGACGAGTTCTGCAGGAAGGTGTGCTACGAGCGATCTCTTACGACATTCTGGCGCCTCCACAAGAGCATGAACGGTGCTGCACAACGTAGGGGTACTCCAGACTTTCAAGGCACAGACCTGGCATGGAAAAAGTCGGATGCGGATAAAGGTAAGGCCCTTCTTGCACGCTACATAGAACAGACTGACCAGAAAGACGAGCCCGCCAGACAGAGGACCACAACGACACTCTCTCGGTTGTGCGAGGGGGTCAGGACAGACGAAGAATGGACAATCACAGCTGAGATAGTGCGTGCGATGCTCAAGAAATCACCTAACACCGCCCCAGGCCCAGACGGCATCCGATATGGTGACCTACTGGTGATATCAGATGATGACACGGAAGAACTGGCCAGAGAATTCAACACCAGTATCCAGAGGGGTCAGGTCAAAGAAGAATGGCTACACAGCTACTTGCTGTCGCTGCCAAAACCGAACAAAGACTATTCCAAGATAAGCGGCTACAGAATCATTACGATGCAGAATACTGTTGGCAAGCTACTGGAGAAAATTGTAGCACACAGACTTGCTTGTGACTTGGAACAGCTCGGCTGCTTCCCGCCCACACTTGGAGGATACAGACGCAACAAAGAGTCATGGCTGAATGTGGCGGTCTTTACTCAAGATGTTTACGAAGGATTTCAGGTCAGAGAAGAGACATGTGCGGCCGCCATAGACTTAGAGGACGCATATAACAGAGTATCTTTCGAGCACTTGATGCAAACCCTCCTCAGGCTGAAAGTGCACCCTCACCTTGTACGATGGATAGCTGCAGTTTTGCTCCAAAGGAAGGTGGTGCTAAGATGCGGGAGCTGGTCTTCTGAGCCGGTAACGATATGTCCAGGATTGCCGCAGGGTTCACCACTGTCACCAGTACTATTCAACGTGTATACGGTGCCGATCACTGAACAACAGTTGGATGGGAGGGGTAGGACTCTGTCATTCGTTGACGACATCCTCGTGTATCGACAGGGTCGAGATAGACAGGCGGTTGCCAATGATATGCAGGGCGAACTAGATCGAATTTCCTCTTGGTGTGCTGATGCCGTTGCCCTTGTCAACCCTGCAAAGGCAACGGTTACATGGTTCTCACTAAACAACCATATTGTGAAAAAACACCTGCCGGCAGTAAGAATGGATGGGAGCAGCTTGAGTAGAACCCAGTCAATGACATATCTTGGCGTGAGGCTTGATCGTAGCCTGCCCTTCAGAGATCATGTCGATTACGTCATAACGAAGGCTCGAAAAGGTTTGTCAGCAATGAGAGTCATGGCGACTGCCAATATCGAGCAAAGACTGCTAATACTTCTGTTCCAAGGACTTGTGCTTTCACGCATCGAGTATGCCCTGGCCATCCTCACTGTCAGCCCTACACAGATTGAAAGACTTGAAAAGGTACAAAACGAAGCCATGCGCATCATGTTGGGCTGCACGAGAGACACCAGCTGTGTAGCAATGAGGCAATGAATGAATCACCCAAATAAACGAGAAGTAGATTGTGAGCTTTACTAAAACACGACGACAAGAGACAAATTGTGTACAATGTACAAGTGTAGCAATGAGATACCTCCTTGACTTCCCGACAATGGAACACAGGATCAAGATCTGGAGAGCTCGTGCATACTTAAAAATAAGTGCAGATGAGCAGCACCCTCTGCATGACGCTATATTCAGAGAAAAGGATGACAGGCTAAAGAGGGGCAAATCATGGATGGGTCGGGCGGAAGATGTCGTCAGACAGGTCTGCAGTCTTACCAGTATCAACCCCGGCAAGGAATGGGTGCCGTTTCCTCCAGCTTTTAAGTGCACTTTCTCCTGCATTATCACACTCGATAGACGGTGCAGGGAGCAGAACCCTGCCGCTGTCAATGCAGAGGTTAACGCGCTTATCTATGAACACTCTGAAGTGCTCATCTATACAGATGGATCTGTTGTAAAGCAGCAGAGAAGTGCGTGGGCATTTACAGCCCGTTCGGCGGGCCGAACCGTTCAAGAATCCAGTGGTGCCCACTCAATGACCACGAGCAGCATGACGATGGAGGTGATGGCAGTTACACAGGCTTTCATATGGCTGGAATCACAGAATTATACCATCGTGTGTGTACTAAGTGATTCAATGAGCATGATTCAGAAGGTCGAAGCTGGATCTGTACGTAGACAGTGGACTGAATCGCTGCGGAAGTCTGTTGTCCGAAAAGTCACCTTCATCTTCGTCCCAGGACATGCGGGAGTTGAGGGAAATGAACGAGCTGATAAACTGGCTGGCTCTGCACCCCCTGTAGATAGCCAGCCCATTGATCGTGCCGATGTTATTAACGTCCTTAAAGATATGGCGAGAACAGAGGACTTTGACGTCAGCGAGTCCACATCGCTGTCCAGGATGAAAGACCTGGGAGTAAGAATCGGCACAGCCAGACGCGAGAGGTACATCGGGAAAACAAAGCGTCTCGTCAATCAACACAGAACTGGCACTATTAGCCACCGGACGCTGATGCATATGCTGGGGGGAGGATCTGAGCACATAATGTCCGGAGTGCAGCAAAGATACCCCAACTGATAACTGATAACTGATAACTGATATGGTGTATACAGAGGCGAGGAATATCAGAAAGGTAGAGCGGTTTCTTGTATGAAGAAGGGGAGGCAGTTTCTGATAAACCATCTGTAAGGAGTAACGAAGAAGAGGAAGCAGTAGAAAAAGAAGAAGAAGAGGAAGAAGAAGAAGAAGAAGAAGAAGAAGAAGAAGAAGAAGAAGAAGAAGAAGAAGAAGAAGAAGAGGAGGAGGAGGAGGAGGAGGAGGAGGAGGAGGACGCAGAAGAAGCAGAAGAACAACAACAATAAATACACAGACATATGTCTTACATAAGGGCTGTCTATTGTGTAAGAGCCTGGAGTATGCGGGTCGTCAAAGTCAGGAAATGATTCATAATTCACATGACTGTACGCATTGTTGATGTTGCATTGGTCCTCGTAATCACTCATATTGACCGGGCGGAAGTGGGAAGTTTCAGCGGGGTTCATGAAGATGCCATATGGTTCATAGCTTTGCACGTAGCTTGTTAGTTTCGTAATCTCGAATACAAACTGTGGAGATGATTGTATTGTCAATTGTGATTGCGCAATAATCTCTGAACTGTCGTAACATCAGATGGGCGGTATCTTGAGGAGATTAGAAGAAGAAACACTATAGCAAAGGTAGCCTTTTGCAAGACGAAAAGCATACTGCTAAGTGCTTTCTTTATCGTAACTCGTACAATACACTTGACAATTTAAGGATCCTCTATGCATACAAACCACAGAGGTCTTTTGCGTCCTTAGTTAATACATTCAATATTTATCGCTGAACAGTAATCACACGTGGCTGTCATGCGACTACCTCTTGCTAACTTAATTACCAAGTCTACTCACGCACATAACCTGTAACCAACAATTACTTGTCACTGCGTGTATCTAACCGCCATTTTGGTCGAGTGTGTTGTCAGACAGGGTTGAATGTCACGCTGCCACTTGCAGGCGTTCGTGGCCCCATAATCAGGCATCAGCTTCATAGTGTTGCTTCATTCTCACAAATTCCATAAAGTGAATAGTATTTGACTTTTCAACTCAATATCAGATGATCTGACCGCTGCTTATTCTTCTCAAACGAACCTTCTCTGTCCACGTCTTGGCCTGCACTGTGAAAAAACAATGTCTGCCGTTCTCAGCCTGGGTGCAGTCATATGACCTCGTTAGCTCCGCCCACTCACGTCACCAGTGTTTCCTTGCTTTTCCCCAACCATGTGTTTGGCCCTTATCTAGTTTTCTCATTCAACACATCTACTAGATTACTTGTATCCATCTCATGGCACACACTGACCAATAAAATGATGTCTATTGCAACGAGAAAAACAGTGTTGAGGTCCTACATAGAACCTTTTCTTTTGCATGGATGTGAAGCGTGGACAACTAGAAGATATGTTGACAAAACATCTGATTGTTGTGGATATGTGGTGTCTGAGTAAAATGCAACAAACAACATGGACAAGATACTACACACAGATGATGGGAACCTGGCCAAGCAGACACACCACAAACCTCCTACGTCATTGATTGCACGGCACACACACACACACACCCACACACACTAGTATATATATATATATATATATATATATATATATATATATATATATATATATGTGTGTGTATATATATATATATATATATATATATATATATATAGAGAGAGAGAGAGAGAGAGAGAGAGAGAGAGAGAGAGAGAGAGAGAGAAATCATGTGCCATGCCGGGAAGCGTGGGCGGTCACGACTCGCCATTTGACTCTGTCACTAGTGTCTTGGATCAGCTCAGTGTTCCTGTCTCGTCCATGCCATGTAGCCAAGCAATCCAGGTATTTTCCTCCAGGTCTTCCTCTTGGTTTGTTCCCTTTGATCTTGCCAGTAGTCACTAAATTCTCTAATCCATTTCTTATCATAACATGTCCAACAAATTTTGACTGTATTCGTCTAATTTCTCTAATCAATTTACGATTTTCATTTGTCTCATGTAGTACTTGGTCATTGGTTTTTCTATCTGTCCACGGTATTCTTTGCATTTTCCTCAGAAACCACATTTCTACAGCCATCATTGTGCTTGACATCACATTGTCCAAGTTTCACATCCATACAAAAGAACAGGCTCTATTTATCCCCTCACCACTCTTTGTCTTGTTTCAACTAACATCTTTTTATTGGTCAGAACGTTTTTCATCTTGCTAATGGCTACTGTCGCCATGGCGAATCTTGTTCTAATCTCTTCAAGGCATCTCCCACCAGATGTTATGACTGTTCCGAGATAATTGTACCGATTCACATGTTGAAGAATATTCCCATTTACTTGTATATTACATTGTGGTACTTCGTTCTTCCTAGTGACGACCATAACCTGTGTCTTTTTACAATTTAATTCTAACCCCAGCTGCTCACTGTGTATAACAACCGCATCTACTAATTGTTGCAGCTCCTGCGCATTGTCTGCAATCAATACTGTATCATCTGCATATCTAATGATTTTGGTGTTTCGTCCTCCAATGCTGACTCCATTTATATCTTCTACATTTCTGAAAATATTTTCACTGTACAGGGAAAAAAGATCTGGAGACATTACACATCCCTGCCTAACACCTCTCTTAATAAGCTGATATTGTCCCACTTCATTATCAATCCTTATGGCCGCTTGTTGTTTCCAATATATGTTTTTATAAGTCTAATGTCTTTCCCATCAGTTTGTAGATCTGCAAGCATATTCACCATGTTGACATGTCTAACTCTATCAAAAGCCATTGTGCAGTCAATAAAGCAAAGATTTATATCCTTGTTTACTTCTATAGCACGTTCAATAACTGTTCGCAGCATATACACAGAATTTACTGTACCCTTTCCTTCTACAAACCCACACTTGTTCTTCCCCTATTTCAGGTTGTAATTTCTTCCTCACTCTTTGCATGATAATTCTTAGCAAAATCTTTGTTATGTGACTCATTATACTAATTGCTCTATGTTGATCACATTCCAAGGCTCCTGATTTCTTTGGGATTGCAATAAATACAGTCTTACATAATTCAGAAGGTATATCTCCAGTATCATATAATGTGTTCAGCAGTCTGGTGACTTGATATAGTCCATATTCTTCTAAAGCTTTAATCATGTTTGTTGTGATGTTATCTGCACCCGGGGCCTTGCCAGCTTTTATATGCTTAATAAGAACATTTCGAACCTCCATCTTCAAAATTCGTGGCCCTCATTATTAAATATATCATACTGTTCCTCTCTGTTATCCTCATAAAGGTTTTTTCACATAATCTGTCCATACATGTAGAATCTGTTCTTTTTCTATTATGATTTTGTCATCTTTAGTTTTTAGACAGCCTGTTGATGTACTTGTTCTTTTATTAGTAAGTTCCTGAATTCTTTTGTGCATTAATTTGGAATTTTGACTGTTGTATTGTTTTTCAATTTCTAAGCACTTTTCCTCAAGCCATGATTCTTTTGCCTTCCTACATAATATTCTGACTTGTCTGTGAATTTCTTTATATTTAGCAGGATTATTTTTGCTGAGTCTTCTTGTTTCCATTAGGTGTAACATTTCTTCAGTTATCCATTTCTTTCGACCCACCATCTTTAATTTTGCAATAGTTGTTCCTACAGCCAAACTGATTGAATTGTTTAACATTTCCCATTGATCATTCACATCCTGAAATAATATCTCTAGATCAGACAATATATCAAATCTGTTCTGTACTTATATGTTGAATTTGTTTTGTATTTTCTTGTCATTACTCAATGTACACAAACTATATTTAGTGTTTCCTGTTATATATTTGACTTTCGTCAACTTTATCCTCAATGTTCCTGTAAGTAGTCTGTGGTCACTATAACAATCAGCACTGGGAACTGTTTTTCTACTGTTAGTGCGTTTCTAAATCTTCTGCTTATCAGAATGAAGTCAATCTGGTTTCTGATCCTGCTATCAGGACTCCTCCATGACAATAATCTTCTAGGGTGTTGCTTAAACCAGGTGTTTCCTACAATGATTTCCTGTTCTTTTGCCCACTCTACGAGTTTGTATCCTCTTTCATTTCTCTCTCGTAAACCATAGTTTCCTACTGTGTATCTATCACCTTGATTTCCTCCTTTTGCATCGAAGTCTTCTATTATGATGTTTATTTCTGAATTTTTACATATCTTTAAGGCAGACTCTATGTCATTATAAAATTCCTCTACACTATCTTCACTGGATTCTCCTGTTGGGGCGTATACATGATTAACATTTATGCTAAAAGGTCTGCCACTCAATTTAACCAGTAGAACTCTGTCCGACACGGCCCAATATGCTTGAAAAGACGTAGATGTCTTCCGATCCAAAATTATTGCCACTCCCCTTTGTCGATCTTCACCTCCAGAATAAATAATCTTAAGCTCTTCATCTATCTTGATGCCTGCTCCTGTCCATCTCGTTTCGCACATCCCTAATATATTAATTTTTTCTCTTTGTATTTCTTGTTTTATGTTCTCTAATTTTCCGTCGTCATTTAACGTCCTAACTCTCCATGTTGCTAATTTTAATGTCTCTGTCCTTGTCTTGCGATGATCAGTCTGTAAGCGAATAATAATGTACTAGGCAATTTCAAAGAGGTAGTTTGTCATTGCTTTCCTCTGTCAGTGACCATACTAGCCATATGAGCGCAACCATTGTCTCTCGAAAGAGATCCTCTGTTTGCTGTCGCAAAACTCGAGACCATAACCAGCAAATATCTGTCGGCTGCCCTCAAAATTGCATCCACCACCTGCCTTCCGTGGCTTCTTTTGAACACTTCCAGTAAACGAACACGAAATAACATCACATAATCCACAGGAAAAAACACCATCCACACGAATTCAACAGGAAATACACAGGAAATCCACAGAAAAACACTGAACAGCGTCTCCCCGAAGAACAAAGCTTCATCTCGTCGCCATTTTACACACACACATACATTTAACATTTCTCACCGAGAAGCCAGAAGCAGTCATTGATGGGTCGGTGTGGAACGCCATGGTGAATGTTTTGTGGCTCGGGACATTGTAGTTCAGCTGGTTCGGGTGAGAGGCTCTGCCGCAAAGAATGGCTGCTTTGATGCACACATAGTCGTAGTCACAGAAGGGGCCGGCTTCCAAGTCGAAATCTCTGTTAGAGGAAAATAAATTCACGTGTAATGTAATCAGCTACAGTAACAAAAAGCTAGTTTTGAGATTGTGTCTTAACAGAGAAAATTACCATCTATCTGCTATTGCTGTCATATAACTGGTGGAACTTTTAGTGTTAGTATCAAACAAGTGTCGGAGGATCAAGACAGTCGTGTTAAAGTTATTAGAATTATCTTCTCAGAAATTCAAAACAATGTTTTCCAATTATAAATTTGAATGATGAAGATACAAAGAATAACATACTGTCTGTAACATTTCGCTGTATCTCGTTAGGTGCAAGTTACAGATACATGTTCAACTTATAATGAAGAGGATAAAGAGATCTTTTAAACGAAATAAACAAAACACACTAAACCGAGTTAACCACAATTATGAAAACAGACAGACATTAAAAATTATTTAAATATTTAAAATTATAGTACTGACAACGAAAGATGTGACAATATGACAATACATTTATATCACACATGTGACAGTCATAAAGTATCTTACAGTAGTAGTATACAATGTGCAATCTAAGTCGGAAATAAGGATCCAGATCCTTCTGGTGACGTAGTATTTTACTATATAGAAAGTCACTATCCTATGCTCTGACGTCAAAAAGCGGATCCATTTCGGACCACATTTTTGAAAAATTGGCGGGAATATACTTTTTGCTACTACCGGTGTCCCTTCCGGTTGACTTCCGGTTGACTACTTTCGGCCCCTGGGTACCCCGTACCGACCTCCCCGCCCACAGGTGATTCCGCCGGCCGCCTCCGCTTTCCTCGGTCCATCCCGGGACCACGTGAAGATAGTAAGGCAAGCCCCGGGCATGTGGTATACTTATATAGATAAGTAGACCAAGTAGTCGCCGGACACCTGGGTTCAAGTCCAAGTCTATGAGAGTGGGTGCCTGTGTATGTATTTGTATGTGTGTACACGAGATAGGCCAATGTGAGGATCGCGAGGGAATAGGCCCCTACACAGGATATTAGCCTTTGCCCCACAGAGGGGCCGCCAACCTACACATACTGAGAGGAAATGAAGAATGGCGAGCTACAAGATCTGGTCCGATCAAATGTAGTATAAACTACACTTTGATCTGAACGAAAAGATCGCTTGGACATTTTCAGCTTTAGGAAAAAAGACTGAAGCCAGATTAAGGCTACTAATTCTATATATGGGTATATTGCCACAATTAATAAACACGTAATGAACTATAGACAGTGATTAATTCTAGAGAAAATAACACCAATGATCAATCTCAATATTTTCAAACATTCAAGTAATTTAACATAATCAGTAAAATATGTAAATTTAAACATTAAAATAATCTATATATATAAAAATCGTTGTGTGTATGTATATATGTATGTATGTCCGTCCTTTATGCTTTCGCGAACGGTCCAACCGATTGAGATGAAATTTTCTACACGTTTTCCTTTCATTCATGTGCAACCAACTGTGATAGTTTTATCTATCAGCTATCAGCTATTACCTTCCTAAAATTTAATTTTGTAATTACATGACTGAACATAAAATATAAAAATATATGACAAAAAGGGATATAACTTTTAGTAACATTGCTATATCTTAAGTTAAGTCCCCTGGCTATAGAAATCTATATGAATTAAATGAGGTGCAGCCGGGCCAGGTCAGAGAGACAGATAGACAGACAGATAGACAGACTGACAGACAGGCAGATAATCGGGAACGGGAGCCAAGTTTACTTTAGATAGATCTCTTCCAATCATATTTTCTATCTATTCTACTATTCTATCTATATTTTTAACGGGAACGGGTCGAACATAGATAGATAGATAGATAGATAGATAGATAGATAGATAGATAGATAGATAGATAGATAGATAGATAGATAGATAGATAGATAGATCCCAGCCAGAGCCTGGGCGAAGCCGGGCCGGGCAGCTAATATTTATCGTTTCCATCATGGGGACTTAACATAAGAAAAGTTATTTCAAGGGTCATAACTTTTAATAACATCACTATTATTTTATGTATAGATTGTTGCATTGTTTTCGAAGATTTATAAACTTTCTGTCTATAGTTATTTACAGGCATATGAGTTTTAATAAATAATGATATAATCTTTAAGGCATTTTCATAATTTTTATAAAAGTAATGCATCTATTTAAATAGCGAAAATTTTCTAACACATCTTTTTATGTTCTTAAAACCAATGTTCATTAAAAATAATGGATTTATTTTAGATTAGATACGTTAGAATTTTATTTCTGTACTTTTTTTCGGAGTGGAACTTTTGAAGTAATCGAAGCATTTGTTTTTTTCCGTTCGCTTGGCAGAGAGAAGGTCAGTACACAATTAAATGGGTATATTCTTGATTTTGTTTTTGTTTTTTAAAAAAAGTTGCCCGCGTGTGTGTCAACATCAAATTTTTCATTCAATGTTGTGGGTGTGCATACCGTATGCATACCTTACACGCAGCACACCTGTTAAAATGCAGGTTGTTGTTGTTTTTTTTTTTTTTCTAAAAAAAGAAGAAGTCTATCCTTTGATGTACTGTTGCCTCGCATCCCAATGATTCCAACAGACATGCTATTCGAATTCAAACGCCTGCAGTTTCCGGTGCGACTTGCATTTGCCATGACGATCAACAAAGCACAGGGACAATCGCTACAAGTGTGTGGACTAAATTTGGAAAATCCGTGCTTCACACATGGACAGCTATATGTGGCCTGCTCACGCGTTGGAAAATCTTCGGATTTTTTTGTGTACGCACCAGACAGAAAAACAAAAAATATTGTTTATCAAAAAGCACTACATTAGACATCAAATTTGGTGTTCGACCATAACTGAAAAATTATACGTCAACATTTAAAAAACTAAATAATCCTAACAATAAATGAAATTTTCTAGCTGCAACCAATAAATTAGCTGTGAGGGCCCAGGGGCCGAACGCATACTCTGTACGCTTAGAGAATGTATTTGAATGTATAATGACTACTTATATGAATTTAATGAGACGCTCCCCGCCAGGGGCTGGGCGAAACCGGGCCGGGTCAGACAGACAGACAGACAGACAAGCAGACAGACAGATACATAGATAGATAGATAGATAGATAGATAGATAGATAGATAGATAGATCCCCTCCAGAGCCTGGGCGAAGCCGAGCCGGGCAGCTAGTATTTTATAAAAATAACACCAGTTATTTCTCTTCCGTATTTTGTAAATAGTTGTGTCCCTTGATATCTGCAGTAAACAGCATTGTTGTACATAACTGAGAAGGGGTAATGAAAATAACTTGCTTTAGAATTAACGCCCGATAATGAATTTTGGAATATAGCGGTAATAAACGACGCTAAATCGATTGAGCACATCGCCGAAGTTGTAAACAAAGATTGTAAGGTACTTTGTTTGGGTGTTGAGTTTGCAAACAATCCGAAAAGACCAGAAATAGCACCTTTCATTTACTGCTAATATAGTACCTTGCGGTGTATGACAGTGGGGTCTTTCAGTCTGAGGAATTAAAGCCACCTGGCTAGTGCAGTCGCCACTAACTGTACAGGTTAGGATGTTCTTTTTGCTCCCGACAGAAAAAAAAGACCGGAAATGTGAACAGAAAATCAACTCAGAAATTGTACATACAGAAAAGAAAAAATCCGAGGAAAATGCGGGAAGTTTGATAAATCGGCTTTTATTTTGCCGCAATCGCATTATCTATAAAACATATATGATGCTAGCAGCTAATGC
Organism: Cepaea hortensis; assembly: GCA_963921405.1. Classification (NCBI taxonomy): domain Eukaryota; kingdom Metazoa; phylum Mollusca; class Gastropoda; order Stylommatophora; family Helicidae; genus Cepaea; species Cepaea hortensis. The sequence goes on from OY992896.1 coordinate 24,880,002, forward strand.
CAACGTACTTACTACACGACAAGACAAACATTCGAATGGTTATTCCAGAGCACAGTGGGTAGGTTATGTCTTCGTGTTTAGCTATATGGTAATTCCGAAGAATCCTTAAATTGAACTGATTTATTAATACGGGGTACTGTTCTAACAAGGCATTACTATCACATTTAGCATCAATATCCAGTGCCTTGTCGTGTATGTGTGTTTGCGCACGGTGTGTATTTGCGTGCGTGTGTGTGAGTCCGTGCGTATGTGTGTGTGCCTGCGAACGCGCGCGCGTTTGTATGTGTATGACTGAGTGAGATCACCATTTTCTATTGCATATTGACCTATGCGTGAAGACTGAATACCATATTTATCTCTTTATGTGTGCTGGTAGTAATTCATAATGTCGAGGCGTGCATAGGCATGTGAGCGGGTGTGATGTGGTTACAGTACAGTTCCGCTAAATGGCGGGGAGTGGCTTGGAGTGGGTGTAGGAAAGGCTTGCTGTTTGTAAAAATGTGGGTGAGTCAAGTGGCGTGATGGCTGATTGGTGGAGACAGAGGTTAAAATTGATACTAGCGAAGACGCCACCTGGACTGAGTGGTGGAGACAGGGGGTAGAAAACTGACCACCCTTTTCTATTGCTTACTGACCTATGCGTGAAGACTGGATACCGCATTTATCTCTTTTTGTGTGCTCGTAGTAATTCATAATTTCGGGCCGTGCATAGGCATGTGAGTGGATGTGATAGGGTTATAGTACGGGTCCGCCGAATGGGGGAGTAGCTGTGGAGTGGGTGTAGGACAGGTTTGCTGTTAGTAAAATGGTGGGCGGATCAAGTGGTGTCGTTGCTGAATGGTGGAGATAGGGATGAAAAAACATGCTAGCGAAAAGGCACCTGGGTTGAATGGTGGAGACAGGGGGTGGAAAACTGATCACCATTTTCTATTGCTTACTGACCTATGCGTGAAGACTGGATACCGTATTTATCTCTTTTTGTGTGCTGGTAGTAATTCATAATGTCGGGGCGTGAATAAGAATGTGAGCGGGTGTGGTGCGGTTGCAGTACGGTTCCGTCGAATGGAGTGTGGCTGTGGAGTGGGTGTAGGACAGGTTTGCTGTTAGTAAAATGGTGGGCGGGTCAAGTGGCGTCGTTGCTGAATGGTGGAGATAGGGATGAAAACAGATACTAGCGAAAAGGCACCTGGGTTGAATGGTGGAGACAGGGGGTGGAAAAATGATCACCATTTTCTATTGCTTACTGACATACATGAAGACTGGATACCGAATTTATCTCTTTTTGTGCGCTGGTAGTATTTCATAATGTTGGGGCGTGCATAAGAATGTGAGCGGGTGTGGTGCGGTTGCAGTAAGGTTCCGCCGAATAGGGGAGTGGCTGTGGAGTGGGTGTAGGAAAGGTTTGTTGTTAGTAAAATGGTGGGCGAGACAAGTGGCGTCGTGGCTGAATTGTGGACGCAAGGGTGGAAAAGATACTAGCAAATATGTCATCGGGGCTGAATGGTGGAGAAGGCGGTGGAAAACTGATTAGTGAAGAGGTCACTGTGGCTGAATCACAAGTTGTCATGGGAAAACCATACCACGTGCTCACTGACTGGCGCTCACCCGGGGCTAATCATCATCATCCAGCACCGCCAATAAAATCATCATCATCATCATGATCATCATCATGATCATCATCATCTTGATCATGATCATCATCATCATCATCATCATCATCATCATCATCATCATCATCATCATCATCATCATCATCATCATCATCATCAACATCATCATCATCATCATCATCATCATCATCATCATCATCATCATCATCATCATCATCATCATCATCATCATCATCATAATCATCATCCTTATAATCAGCATCATCATCCTCATGAATACCAGCATCATGATCAGCATCATGATCAGCATCATCATCATCACCATCTTCTTCAGCTTCTACTTCTGATTGAAGCATAGAAATAAAGTGCATCCCTTGTTGCCGTCAAGTGAGAGAGAGAGAGAGAGAGCCAGGGAGGGAGAGAGCGAGAGCGAGCGAGGGTGAGAGGGTGAGAACAGGCGAGAAAGCGAGCGCGTTGGATGGCTAGTGGCATCAACATGTGTCATATTCCGTGTGCTTAGTGAGATTCGTTGGTAAGGGGTTTGAGAGTGGAGGAATTGCTAGATAGGTGCTTCTGATCATGGTTAAGGGGTGGTCGAGTGGCGGGGTGGTAGATAAATACGTCCGTTCCTTGATAATAACCGGAGGGGAAGGTTCATATTAAAGTCTAAAGATTGAACTCATAGGTGGCTGATCTGAGGGTGACCGACTGCGTGACTCATCACGGGGCTATGTCGGCGGGGGTGAACATACGTGAAAATGTTCAGACATGTCTTTGGGGGAAAACTGGAGCATGACTCAGAGCGTACTGACAGCATAACGTAACAGCTGAGACATTTGGGTAATGGTCACATCCGATCAAATATGTCGATGCTTTCTGTCATATGTCTAAGGTATAAAATGGAAACACGTGAATAACTTTTGGTGGTACATAACGGGTGGATCAGACTTATCATATTGTACTCCTTCCATAACCAAACAACCACTGTATGGTGACCTTATGCCTACTGCTAATTTCAGAATGTAGTGTCCTTAGTACCAGTAATGTCCCACACAGGAACGCATCGAGCACTGATTTTTTGCATTTGACAATAGCAACTAAAGATACAGTAAAGCCACGAATGTAATGACCCGGTAGGTCAAAAACGGAGGTAATGGAAAAAACCAACGTGGAAACTAACCCACAAAATAACCCAGAGGGGGAAGAAATTCGTTTTGACGCATGTGTGGTCGGCGAGTGCCGCAACTAGAGATTGTCTTCTTCTGGCAACTGGTCGTTATATACACCGTCATTGGCGTATGGCTATTCAAGATGTCTTGAGACAGCGTGGACGCAGTCGAGGGTAAGTTGTGGATCGCTCTTCTAAGCAGTTGTCTGGGTTACATGCTACCAAACCCTAGAATGTTAGTTTTTACGTGATATTACAGAGTAATGCTTCGCCGAACATGTTTCCCAAGAAGACACCAGGTAACTATTTAGTCGAGTTACCGCAGACTATTGAGGTGAGTCAACATTTCGATGTGGATCTGGCCGAAATTCAATTCCCCAACTACCACTGCTATGTGCTAGAGAATGAAGTATGGCTAAAATATATCCCACCAAACGGTAGAGTGATAAGAAAGGCGTGTCCCCCGGGCCTGTACAGTTCAGCGGACTCGCTTATAGCTGCACTGAATAGACAAATGAAAGATCGGAAGGTGGACGATCAGCTCTGTATTCTAATCCTTTTCGACAATGCAACAAAGAAAGTCATCGTGAAAATACTCGAACCCGGGGCCACTGTTACATTTCTGTGAGAAGTTGCAAGAGATACTAGATACAATTGAAGGTGAAGGGGCGATAAACCTGAATAACGACCTGCAAAATGTCTACGTCTACTGCGATCTTATTGCGGTGAGACCAATCGGAGACTCGATACCCACTACTAAGGAAGGTTTCTATCATGAATCAGCGCTCGACCTAAGTGTTTCTCGCCTACGACAAGCCTCACTTCGTGCCGCTGAGAGGGTACTCCTTCGATACGACGGAACTACTTCTAATCACTGATACAAAGGTCTCACACTTGGACACAAAGGTCTCATTCACTACCGGGACTTCAGTGCTGACGTTACATTTTCGAGTTCGGAAGAGATCAGACCTATAATAATGGTGAAATGCGTGGCATTACGTCGAAACCCCAGACTGCTCGAAGACATGATGTGCCCGAAACTCAGATGATTGATGCCTCGGTTATCTACAATACTCAGATATCAGCCCACCAAGCAGGAGACCAGTCTTACGACTACATGCTAAGTGACATGTACATAGCAGGCTACCAACCGAAAAAAAAAACAACCTCAATGGTGTGAAGAAAGCCAGAAACAACATACAATGTGTATAGCTAAGTATGTGAAAATAAAATGTTGTGATGATACTATGTTTACCAGCTCATATCACATCCATTTCGTGTAATGACATTGTGCATTTTTATTCTTGTAACATGTACTGAGATACTGTAAAATGTACTGAAATACTGTAAAATAAACAGGCATATATTATAATTACGTCTTGGTTGTTTAATTTTTTTTTTTAGTGTTTACGGTGTATATAGTTGTCATGTGATGAGAGAATGATACATATTGATGACAAATTCAAGAAGTATTTCAACAAAAATAAGGAAACGGGTTAACCAAAGTAGGAAGAACTGTTGACCATAGTCTGAAATATCTCAACCAAAATTATGAAAAGTAGGAAACTTTGCAAAAAGTAGGAAAAGCTGTTACCCAAAAGAAAAAAAAATATTAGGCCACATTTTAATCAAATTTATGAACAGTAGGAAAATGTGTTAACCAAATGGCAAAAACCTTGACCAAGTGTAATATATTAAAACGTCCTTACCCTTTCCTAGCATTGACGCCCTTACAAATTAAACAGGCCATATGGATTACTGTTTAAATACCTTATTTTGGGGGAATAAAAGCAGCGATAGACTGACCTTGGCATAGCCAAATTTATTTGGCCTTAGTTTAGTTCACGTACCTGGCCAAGCCCGGGGCTAATTTTAAAGCAAATAGTATTTAGTATCCATTTTGGTCAGTGAAGACAAAGGAGTCAGACACGTTAAGCCTCCCCGGGCTGGGGATGACCGTTTAGCCCTAAAATATGTCATTTTCTGCAGTAATTGGTATGTTAAAATATACATTATTATGTATTTATGTATTGTGATAAGGTACGTATACCATTGTGTTTTTTATTAAGAATTGGTTAAAATGATAAATCAACAATTCTTGTAAACTAGTCTGATTGATTTTTACTACTAAGGGCCATGCTGTACCACGCTGTCAAATATTTCCTATTCTTTTACAATTTCTAATTCCTATGTTAAAACATCTTCTAGGCATTGTGAAATTATATCTCACTATCAACGCCTTTCATCTGTAAATATCCTATGTAGTGTAAATTCAATGTTAAGGACATTTCAGGAAACTTTTTATCTATGCGGAAGCATACTATGGAACACGCATATCATGGACTCGTTTGGATAAATTGTTTGCTAATTGCTAATCCGTAACTCTAGCTAACGTGCCAAATTTTGGTACAATCTTCTTGTTAACATATTAGTAACCACAAAATTGGTGTGAGGAACATGTAATCATTTAATATAATATTGCTAGGGCAATGCCATGTTTGAGAATATAAATTCAAGAACAAAGAAAGAAAAACACGATATATTTAAGTGTTTTGATAGGATTTACCTTCAATCCGCATCACCTCCCTGTGGTAGGGGCATAAGCGATATTTATTTTTAGAAATTTTCAGCAACATTAAGAAGACGTACCAGGCATCATGAGTTATTTCTAATGAATAAGAAACTTTCTATCAATATTAGCAATTGGTAAATTATAGCAGAACGTTCACTAACCTCATGCTTCTGTAAGCAGTGGGGGGAAATAATATATATTTTAGTTTATGGATTAAAAAGAGAGGAAATCCAAAAACAGGGGCTCCTGCATTACTATTATGATTAATTATTATTATGATTATCTTGTAATTCATATCAGAGAAAGGAACACGTTTGGTTTTCTCTGTTATGATATTTATATATATTTTGTCATGATTGTTACTTTTGCTGTTGGGAATATACATTGTAATGTGACTCCAGTGGAAACATGGTGATATGATGTATGAAACCTTGTGTAGGTCAGTACACCAGAAGAGTGTTGAATAGCCTTGGCCTATTGCTGATTATAGCGAAGGAATGAAGACGAGGCATTAGAAACAACAGAGACTGTGTATAGGTTATTCTCTTCAAGTATGAGAGAGGCAATATCAACATGTTTGGATGGAAATAATGGCTTCACTCATCTAATAGTCCCAGTAACAACATGAAAATAGAATATTGAGTGAAAAGATACCATACCCACCAGAAGAGCTAGAATAGTTCAACACCAGCGACGAGAGACAGTGGAAAGTGGAAACCCACTCCTTTCTCTTTCTTCTTTTGTTGTTTGTAATTGTGTTGTAAACATTTCACCATACCACAGTAGGGTAATGTCCATGTTGTATTCTTTGCCGTCCATTTCTATAGACAGTAGTGAGTGGTGGTTTGTTGGACATTTCACCAACCCTGAAACTGGGTCAACAGCCGGAAGAGGTGATAAATGACAACCATATCTATACCTAGTCTGGATCAATACACAAATGTTGACTGCTACACGTATTAGCTGCTATAGCCAGCACAAGACAATTTCGAAGAGGACTGACAACGTTATTGATGAACTACTACTTCAGTAGGGATATCCAGGACGGACTTCAGTATCCAAACATCTACATAGATAAAGATCTACAGAGTAACTGACAACGGTGTAACGTCTGCTTTACTTCTGAGAAGTACTGCCTGAAGCATCATCATTCAGCAAATTCAGTGAGACTATGGGACAATCCTACCAGTTTAATAAAACTAACAACAGTGAGAACCCTTCAACTGTCGGTTGGATTCTCAAGTTTATATCCATCAATGGATAAGTCTTCTAAAGAAAGTCACATAGTAGCAAAAGTTAAACATAAGGTTCAAGACAATAAAACACCAAATGGGAAGAGACACTGAAACAACATAAGCCAGTAAAACCAAGGTACCAACTGAATACCAACTTAAGATCCTCTTAAACACAACTGCGAAACTAGATTCCCTCAAGGTTCAAATCTGCAACACCATGAAAGAAGCCAGATCCAGTCAAGATTTCAGAACCGAAACACCTCAGAAAGGCCACGTGAAAGAAGCTAGAGGAGTAGATGCCTCTATGCATGCAACAAAAAGAATCATCTGATTGATTGCGACTCCCAGTTTATGTGTTGGAAGTAATACTCTTCAGTTCCATGCCTGCAGCAGACCAATTCTGGAAATATCTGGATGAAACACATGAGTGGCTCGAAGCATTGTATGTTCTACACTGAATTGAAAATCCCGAATCAGAACTCTACGCTGGTTCCATGTCGGCCTGATTACCCCATCACCAAGTGTGGGATGACCTATCAACATGAACCGGGTGTGTGACAAAGCCTCTTGAACTAAATTGGAAAACGGTTAACATAAACCGAGCTGTTGGACAGTCGTCATCTTTTTCTTCCATAAGATGTTATAGGGAAGACCCTGGTCAGAAGAATCAAGATGCATCCTCCTGAAAGCTTGATGGACTTAGGCACCAATTTCAATTGGAACACAGAGCCCACTTGCAACAGAGTATTCTTGAATTCAGCCCCACGGAGGGGATATGTGCTTGTGTATAATTCTATTCTTGGTTTATGGATTATAAATATTCACCAGCCAACTTCAGTGAACATAATTTAAGGAGAACATGACTGAGTACATTTATTTCTGCGGATAAATATGGACATTATCTGCTTCGCACTGGAGAAGAATAACCGACCGCAACACCTAAGGAAAAAGACTGTAATTAAATAATTAGTATAATTATTATTACTAGTGATGCTTCTATATGTGGTTTTTTTTTTCATGCCATGGATGTGTAAGGTCAGTAGCTCTTTTTCAGTGAATGGTAGAACCGACTGTTGGTTGTTATTTTGGTTGAGTACTCTGACACCATCTCATTATCTTTTAAATATGAAAATTTAACTAAGTGTCTAAGCAACTAAGTGGTATATACATTCACTCACGCTCAGATGACGGCCTATACAATGCTCAGAGATTGAAGGCTAAGACCAAAATTAGGACGGTACTGATCAGAGAGTTGCTTTTTGCAGATGATGCTGCAGTTACGACCCATTTTGAGGAAGAATTGCAATGTCTACTATCTGCATTCTCCAATGCTTGTTCTGAATTTGGTTTAACAATTAGCAAAAAGAAGACACAGATTATGTCACAAGGTGCACATGGGGTACCATCAATCTTTATTGACGATGCCGAACTAGAGATAGTAGACCATTTTACATATCTAGGATCGGTGGTAAATAGCAAATTATCCCTAGATCAGGAAATCAACATCCGGATTGGTAAGGCAGCAACAGCAATGAACAGGTTGAGAAAAAGAGTCTGGGAGAAAAGGAAACTTACTGCCAAAACAAAAGTCCTTGTCTATCAAGCGTGTGTCCTTAGCACTCTTCTCTATGGCAGTGAAACCTGGACAACTTACTCACACCAAGAGAAAAATTTAAACAGCTTTCATATGCGGTGTCTGCGTAGAATTCTTGGTATTAAGTGGCAAGACAAAATCACAAACACTGAAGTATTGGAAAGATCAGGTTGTGTGACAGTTTATTCCATGCTCAGTCTTCGTAGACTTAGATGGATAGGACATCTTAGGAGGATGGATGATGGTAGAATACCAAAGGATATCTTTTTTGGTGAATTACAGACGGGTAAGAAATCTCAGGGTCGGCCTCTACTACGATACAAAGATGTGTGTAAGCGGGACATGATTGATACAGGCATTGATAATGCACATTGGGAGCAAGTCGCCGCTGAACGTGTTGCATGGAGTGCAAATAACAGAAATGGAATAAAGAAAAAGGAGAAAATTATTGCAGATAAGTCACACACCGAGCGTTTGAGACGTAAGATGGTGCATGATGGTGGAAATGACCACGTGTTCACATGCACCCACTGTGATCGGACATTTACAGCGCAAAATGGCCTTATCAGTCACACTCGCTACCGCCATAGTTAAAAGTTATTATGCCTTTTTAAAGCACAAACTATCGTCTGTCAAGACGGCAAGGTGCCAATGATGATGATGAACTAAGTGTCAGAATCTTCCCCGGGTCCTCATCACTGGCGCCTGGCAATGACGACCACGTACGGCCGTGAACGGAATTAACACTACGACGCATTAACAGGGACAGGGTCTCCGTGGTATACTGAGACCACGAGAGGAGAGAGCTGGATCAACACGGGCTCACTGCGGTTAGCAGTCAGACACCCTTGGACCGTAGGACTGGACAGACATGGAAAGAAAGCAGTGCACGTATTGAGTGTATGAGTTGACGCTAGACGAGAAAAAGCCTGTTGAGTATAGAAAGACTGAGTGCATGGTATGTAATATTGCATTCATGATCTTATGTATTATATATATATATATATATATATATATATATATATATATATATATATATATATATATATGTGTGTGTGTGTGTGTGTGTGTGTGTGTGTGTGTGCGTGTGTGTGTGAGTGCAGATCTTGATTTAATGCCTGAACTGTTCGTCCAGAATTATTGATGTTTGCGTCAAGTCCAGTGTTGATATTTGTTCAACCGTGGTTGTTTTATATATAGTAAACAATCAATATCCTTATAAATATATTTTAAATTTATAAGGTGATAAGGACCGTCAACCTGGCAGAAGCCAAAGGACTGCAGATTAGCAGTACCAGACTACAAAGACAGGATATACACAAACAAACTTGGAAATAAAGTGACAAGAGAACCTATAATCAAATAGATCACATGCTTGCTTGCTTGCTTGTGTTCGTTGGCTTGAGCTCCAACGGGAAGTCCTGTATGTCGGCATCCTGTTGTCCAACATCAGTGTGATGTCATACAGGACCTGAGTTTTGCGTGAGTATCCGTTGTCCCAAGTCTGGCTTATTGGTGTGCAGACTGGTGGGTCCTCGCAATACAGGCAGACACTCTCCGACTTCGGGGGAATCGGCGATCCTACTGACTTTAGCCAGGACCCCGAAGAGACCTGTTGCCCAGGACGCTCGACGAGGACGCGTCAATACGTCTTGGCCAGTATATAACCCGGCCCTGGTGCCTTGGAAACACCTCTGCGTCCCAAATAGATCACATTTTAATTAACAACTGAAATGCATCAAACATACAGCAAGTCAGAAGTTATAGAGGAGCTGAGTGCCACAGTGACCACTTCCTCGTTGGAGCAAAATTTAAAATAAAACTTAAGAGAGCTTTCTATACTAAATTACAAAGAATACACCCACCATATAACAGACAAAAACTACAAGACCTTACAGTCAAAGGGAAATTTACAGATGAAATAAAATGTAAACTTGAAACTCTGCAAAACCCTTTGGAGGAAAGCGTTGACCAAACTTGGTTGAACATCAAGAATACAATTCAATCTACCGCAGAAGAATGTCTCGGTGTGTTAACCACGCATAGAAAGAACAGATGGTTCAATTAAAAATGTGAAGAAGCAGTCATTAGGAAGAAGAATGCCAGACATGTATGGTTAAATTACATCAATAACATCTAAAAGGAAGAGCATTATAGAAATGAATGTAAAGAGGCTACAAAAATAGTCAGACAGCAGAAGCGAGAATATATGAGTAATATAATCAAAGATATGGAAACTAATCACCAGAAAAATGAATCCAGAAAATTTTTTAATGAACTGAAGTCAACGAAACGAGGGCACCAACAAAACACATATGGTTTAAAAGACAAAAATGGGAATATGATAAATACCAATGAGGAAATGTGCAACACATGGAAAGAATATGTTATTGAATTACTAAATTGTGAAGCTCCAAGTAACATTTTCCCACAGGAAGAGGCTCTAACATGCGAACCACAAATTGAAGAACCTACATTTGAAGAAATCATATATGTAATCACACGACTTAAAAACAATAAGGCAACTGGGACTGATGGAATTGCTGCTGAATTTATAAAGGCAAATGGCCATTCATTACATCTAAAGCTATACGAACTAATAATAAAAATCTGGAGGACGGAAGAATTACCCCATGACTGGAAAGAGTCATTATTGATACCTATCTTTAAGAAAGGAGACAAGTTCCAATGTGGAAATTATAGAGGAATATCACTACTGTCCACAAGCTATAAGATACTATACGCAGTATTACTAAATAGACTAAAACCATATTCTGAAGACATATTAGGTGACTACCAGGCGGGTTTTAGACAAATCAGATATTTATCTTACGACAAATAGCCGAGAAACATTGGGAATATAAAAGAGATCTCCATAACATTTTTGTGGATTTAAAAAGGCTTATGATAGTGTCCATAGGAATAGTCTATAGAATTCTATGCCGGAATTTGAAATACCAAGGAAGTTAATCAACATGACCAGACTATGCATGGAAGATACTTATAATATAGTAACATATAAAGGTAGGAAATCAGACCCTTTCCAAATAACATCTGGCTTGAAACAGGGTGATGCACTATCGCCGCTACTCTTCAATCTGGCTCTAGAGAAAGTTGTAAGAAAGGTAAAGGAGGAATGTGATATTGGAGGAACATCCAAGCTGCTTGGTTATGCAGATGATATAGATATTATAGGGCAAAGTGAACAAAGGACATTGGAAATATTGACTCACTTAAAGGAAAAAGCCCAACAGATGGGGCTGGTTATCAACCACGATAAGACAGAATATATGGTAATTTCAAGAGACGGAATGGCTAAAAACTCTGGCCACATACACATAGATAATATGACCATTAAAAGAACGGAAATATACAAATACCTGGGTACAATCTTCAACTGCTCCAACATCATAAGGGAAGAAATACAAACTAGAATCAACTCTGGAAATAAGATATATTATGCACTACAACATCTGCTAAAAGCAAAGGCACTATCTCGTAACACCAAAATCACAATGTACAAAACACTGATCAGACCAGTTGTGCTGTATGGCTCTGAAACCTGGAGTACAACGAAAGGAGACGAAGCCTTGTTACAAACCTTTGAGAAAAATAATGTTAAGACGCATCTTTGGACCAATTATGGATACACAAAATGGAGAGTGGAAAAGAAGAAGTAACAAAGACATTTATGATTTGTTTAAGTCCCCGCTAATCACTGGTATCATGAAGGCTAATAGACTACAATGGCTGGGGCATATAGAAAGAATGGAAGATAATAGGGAAACAAAACTCGCTTACACTCAGGAAATAAATGACCGTAGACCCCGAGGTAGACCAAGAAGGCGGTGGAGAGATAATACATATACAGACCTACAAGAACTTGGAATCTAAAACTGGCAAGGGAAGGTCCACCAGAGAGACGAATGGAGCCGGATTGTATTTGCAGCAAAGAACCTCAATGGCTCGGAACACTGAAGAAGAAGAAGAAGAAGAAGAAGAAGAAGAAGAAGAAGAAGAAGAAGAAGAAGAAGAAGAAGAAGAAGAAGAAGAAGAAGAAGAAGAAGAAGAAGGTGATAAGGGGGAATGGAGAAGTACACGTAAATACAATTATGAACAGCAGTGAAGTATTTTCCTTCTTGTGTTTTTGGTAGAGTGCCATGATCACCTCAAGTGGCTAAAATAAAAGAGAATCTAAATTTAATTCCCCTATACATAATGCAGCCAATATTCTCTTAAACATAAAATCCACATCCCACACCAAGTAAGAAAATTTGTTAACCAAATGTAAGAAGTGTGGCCAAATTTCAACCAAACTTATAATAAGTAGGGCACTTTTGTTAACAAAATATGAAATATTTTAGCCAAAGTTCAACCAAACTATGAAAAGCCCAGCCAAACTTATGAAAAGTATGAATATTTCTTACCCAAAAGGCGAAAAGTTTGGTCAAAGTTCAACAACACACATCAAGAAGTAGGAAACGTTGTTAATTAAATGTGAAAAGGTTAGTCAAATTTTATGCCAAATTTATTTTTTTTAAAATTTAACATGTTGTTAACCAAACGTGAAACGTTTGACCAACTTTCACCCAAACTTATGAAAAGTAGGAAATGTTGTTGTCCAGATATGAAAAGTTTGACCAAATTTCACCCAAACGTATGAAAAGTATGTAACTTTGTTAACCAAATGTGAAAAGTTTGGCCAAATTTCAAACAAACTCATAAAAAATTAGGAAAGTTTGGTAACCAAATGTGAAAAGTTTGGACACATTTCATCCACAAATTATGAAAAAGAAGAAATTTATGTTAAACAAACTGTAAAAATTCTCTTTATGTTTCCAAAGTGAATTTTTCATGTAGAAATTTAAGTGTTAATTTTTGTACAATTTTATTTTTGGAATTTAATTTTTTCGTTCAACCATAGTGACTTATTACATAAGATACATTTAATTTTCCGAAATGCAGCTGTTGTTTGCATAGGGGACAGGCGAATCTCTCTAGTAGGTTTGGGATGTCAAATGACAACGTGAGATATGTCTTCCCCATTTGGTTAAGGAATTTTCCTACTTTTTATAAGTTTGGCTGAAATGTGGCTAACATGTTTCATATTTTGTTAAAAAACAATTCCTACTATTCATAAGTTTTGGATCAAATATTTCTTTACTTGGACAACAATGTATTTTACTTTTGGTTAACAAATTTCTCTACTGTTTATAAGTTTGGGTGAAATTTGGCCAAACTTTTCACATTTGGTTAACATAGTTTACTACACTTTTATGAGTTTGTTTGAAATTTGGTCAAACTTTTCACATCTGGACAACAAAAGCTCCTACTTTTAACAAGTTTGGGTGTGTTGAACTATGGTCAAAATTTTTCCCATTAGGTCAACAAAATTTTATACTTTTTATGGATTTGGTTGAAATTTGGCCAAACTTTTCACATTTGGTTAACAAATTTTCCTAATTTTTATGAGCTTTGTTTGAAATTTGGCCAAACTTTTCCTATTTTGTTAACAAAATTTCCTATTTTTCATAAGTTTTGGATGAAATGTGTCCAAACTTTTCACATTTGGTTACCAAAGTTTCCTACGTTTTATGAGTTTGTTTGAAATTTGGCCAAACATTTCCCATTTGGTTAACAAAGTTTAATACTTTTCATAAATTTGGGTGAAATTTGGACAACCTTTTCACACCTGAAAAACAAAATTTCCTACTTTTCATAAGTTTTGGTCCAACTTTGCCAAACTTTTCACGTTTGGTTAACAACATTTCCATTTCCAATTGTTTATAAGTTTTGTTTGAAATTTCGCTAAACTTTTTTTCGGATTGTTTACATACTCACTACCGCTATATTCCAAAAGTCATTATCGGGCGTTAATTCTAAGGCACGTTATTTTCATTACCCCTACTCAATTATGTACATCAACGCTGTTTACTGCAGACATCAAGGGACACAACTATGTCCAAAATACGGAAGGGAAATAACTGGTGTTATTTTTATAAAATATTATTTTAATGATTAATTTGCATACTTTACTGATTATGTTAATTTACGTGAATGTTTGAAAATATTGAGATCGGTCATTGGTGTTATTTTCTCTAGAATTAATCACTGTCTATATTTCATTACGTGTTTATTAATTGTGGAATTTACCCATATATAGAATTAGTAGCCTTAATCTGCCTTCAGTCTTTTTTCCTAAAGCTGAATATGCCCAAGCGATCTTTTGGGTCAGATCAGAGTGTAATTTATACTACATTTAATCGGGCCAGAATCTTGTGGCTCGCCATTCTTCATTTCCTCTCAGTATGTGTGGGTTGGCGGCCGCGTTGTGGGGCAAAGGCTAATATCCGGTGTAGGAGCCTATTCCCTCGCGCCCCTCACATCGGCCTACCTTGTGTACACATATACAAATACACTCACACCCACTCTCATAGACTTTGACTCGAACCCATGTGCCCGGCGACTAGTTGGTCCACTTATCTATATAAGTATACCACATGCCCGGGGTTTGGCTCACTGTCTTTAGGTGATCCTGGGACGGACCGGTTGAAGCGGAGGTGGCCGGCGTAAGCACCTGTAGGCGGGGAGGTCGGTAGCGGGTAGGGATCGTAAGTAGTCAAACGGAAGTCAACTAGAAGTGACACCGGGAGTAGCCAGAAGAAGTATATTCCCGCCAATTTTTTCAAAAATGTGGTCCAAAATGGATCCGCTTTTTGACGTCGGAGAATAGGATCATGACTTTTTATATAGTAAAATACTACGTCACTAGAAGGATCTGGATCCTTATTTCCGACTTAGTTTGCACATTGTATATTACTTCTTACATGTTATTATAACATCCACGGAAGACTGAACAACGGACAATTTTATTTCAGGACTTGAAGCAGCTCTTAAGCAACACCCCAATTAGGGATCAAGAGGTTCGAGCAATAAGGGCATTCGCATTTGCCATTGCAAAACTGCTACCAACAATCGATTTGCACAGTGAAACAATAAGAGTTGTTATTCATTATTTGTGGTCAGAGTGTGTGAAACTATATGAAATCTACAGAAAAATGATTGTTTTGTATGTAGACCGTTGATTAAGTTAGAGGAACACCAGTCTTCTCGGTTTAAGAAAAACATTCAAGACACAGACACTCCGCTGGGAAATTCATGATGACCATCTGTTGGGACATCAAGGGCCCTATATTGTTGCCTTTTCAGGAAAGGTGTGATATTTTGAATATTAATCGATACAGCGAACAAACTGAAGTGTGAAGTCCGCTATCGGGAATACGGGTACTTCTGTCAAAAGAAATATTGTAGCTGCACGACAACGCCCTCCCTCTTACAGCTGCGCATGCAGTTGATACACTACGTTCTTTGAAATTTAAGGTCTTGAAACATTTATCACACAAGATATACTTGGCGCCATTGGACTTAAACTTACTTTGATCATTAAAAGAGTGTTTGTGTGGTCAGAGGTGTGCAGATAACACCAAGGTAATGAAGGCGGTGCAAAATTGGTTGAAGGCCAGACCAAACAATATTTTCCTAGAAGCATCAACAATCTAGTGGACAAGTGCCCCAAGAGTGATGCTAGACAAGGAGACTGCGTTGGGAAATAACACACAAAATTTCTGGTTCGAACTTTTGTAAAACAAACGTTATCATAACATTTCCTAAACTTATCCTGGAAAATGAGTAAACAAGCGAAAATATACCTAGCAGCTTTATAGTTTGGGTTTTATAGAAGAATTTTAAAAAATTACTAGGACTACAGAAATACAGAAATAAGTAACCTAGACAATTTGGGAGACTTTAATATATATATATATATATATATATATATATATATATATATATATATATATATATATATATATATATATATATATATACTAGCTGACCCGGCCCGGCTTCGCCCAGTCCCTGGTGGGGAGCATCTCATTTAATTCATATAAGTAGTCATATAAGTTCTCGTTCCCGTTACCGACTATCTGTCTGTCTGTCTGTGTCTGTCTGTCTCTCTGTTTGTCTATCTATCTATCTCTGTCTGTCTGTCTGTCTAATAGACCCATCCCTCTGTCTCTCCCTCCGTCTATCCCTCCCTCCCTTCCTCCCTGTCTGTTTGTCTATCTATCTATCTATCTATCTATCTATCTATCTATCTATCTATCTATCTATCTATCTATCTATCTATCTATCTATCTATCTATCTATCTACCTATTTATCTATCTATCTATCTATCTATCTATCTATCTATCTATCTATCTATCTATCTATCTATCTATCTATCTACCTATTTATCTATCTATCTATCTAGTGAATGTGTGAGCGTGAGAGTGAGTGAGTGTGTGTGTGTGTGAGAGAGAGAGAGAGAGAGAGAGAGAGAGAGAGAGAGAGAGAGAGAGAAAGAGAGAGAGAGAGATAGAGAGAGAGAGAGCATCACTATTTTTACGTCACATACATTTTATGTACACATTTTTCTCCATGTTTAACATTTTTATGAGACTGTTCATGACAAGTGTCAGTGTATATGTGTGAGTAAAGTGTGGGAGTTTCTTCATACTAGTTTCAATGCTAACGTGAGACATTTTGTATGTGTCTAGATGTGAGGAAGTGTGAGTGTATGTGGAGGATGTGTGTGAGTGTGGGGATATGTGTGGGTAGTGGGTGGGGGTATGCGTTTGGATGGGTTGGGGTGTGTGGGTTTTGGTGGGTAGTGGTATTTGTGGGTGTTGGTGGGATGTGTGGATGGATGTGTGGGGGTGAAAGTAGGGGTGTTGGAATGGGTGTGGGGGATGTGTGTATGGGTGGAGGATATGTGTATGGGACGGATGCAGGGGATGTGTGTTTATGTGGGTGGAGATGTGTGGACGGTTTGAGGAAGTATGTGTAGGAGGCGGGGTTGTGTGGGTAGGGGATTGTGTTGGGTGGATTGGGGATGCAAGGGCGGGTGGGGAGAAGTGTATGGTGTGTGGGTTTGAGATATGTGTGCGGTGTGTTGGTGGGGGATGTGTGAATGATGTGTGGGTGGAGGGTATGTTTGTGGTGGTATGGGTGGAGGATAGTGTGTGGTGTGGGGGATGTGTGTGATGGGTGCGGGGAATGTGCGTATGGGTGGGGTATATGTATGGGTGAGTAGGGGATTGTGGTGGTTGGGGGAAGTATGTGGGGGAGTGTTGGTGGGAGATGTGTGTGTTTGGATGGGGAATGTGTGAGTGGCTTAGGGATGTGTAAGTGGGTGAGGGAGTTGTATGTGTCGGGGTGGTATGTGTGAGTGGGTGGAGGATGTGTGTGGGGTAGGGGTATTGTGATCGAGAGATGTTTGGTTGGGGGGGGGGGGTGCGTAGTGGAGGATGTATGCGTGAGTGAGTGTGTGTTGGTGGACGGGTAGGGAATGCGTGTGTGGGTGGGGAGAGGTGTGTGGTGTGTTGGTTGGGGATATTGTGTGGGTGAGGTATGTGTGTGTGGGTGGGGGATTTTTGTGGTGTGTGAGTGGGGGTATGTGGGGTGGATGGGTAAGGGTATCTGCGTGGATGTGGGTGTGGGTGGGAATATTGTGTGGTATCTGGGTGGGGGATATGTGTGTGGTGTGTAAGTGGGGATGTGTTGGTGAGGGATATGTGTGTGTGTGGTGCGTGGGTTGGGAATAGTGCATGGTAGGAGGTGTATGTGATGTGCGGGTGGGGGATTGTGTGGTGGGGGATTAGGTTAAGGCATGTGTGGGTGGGTGGAAGTTGTATGTGTGGGTGGTGGTGTGTGTGTTAGTGGATTGGGGATGTATGGGTGGTTAGAGAGATGTGTGTGTGTGTGTGTGGGGTGGGGGTAGGGACATGTCAGTTGGTGGGGATGTGTGTGTATGGTTTGGGAATGTGTGAGTGGATGTGCGATGTGTGGGTTGGTGGGGGATTGTGTGCATGGGTGGGGAATATGTTGTCGATGGAGATGTGGCTGGGGGATGTTTGGTTTGAGGTGTGGGTGGGGAGAGGATGTGTGATGTAGTATGTGTATGTGGATGGGCGTAGGATGTGTGGGTTGGTGGGGGAATGTTTGTGGGTGGCGAGTGTGTTTTGGTTGGGGGATCAGGTGAGGGCAGTGTGTGTGGGTGGGGGATGTGCGGGAGGGGGATGGATCGGTTGGTGGGGTATGTATGTGTCCCTTTGTGTGCGTGTGTGTCGGTAGGTGGGGGTATGTATGTATCCCTTGGTGTGCGTGTGTGTCGGTAGGTGGGGGTGATGTGTGGGTGGGGTGATGTATGGATAGGTGGGAGATGGGCTTCATAACATGGTAATTAGCCTTGTTTATGTTTACAACATTCATTTCACAATGTTTATTTTATCTTCCTATGTAAATGTATAATGCTCTTGATGAACGAAAGACGAGTGATTGGAAGGGCCGAATGTAAGACGGGCCTGCGCGCCCAATTTGTGACCCTAATAAAGTTGATTTGATTTGATTTGATTTTCTATCTATCTATCTATCTATCTATCTATCTATCTATCTATCTATCTATCTATCTATCTATCTATCTATCTATCTATCTATCTGTCTGTCTGTCTGTCTGTCTGTCTGTCTGTCTGTCTGTCTGTCTGCCTGACCCGGCCCGGGTTCGCCCAGTCCCTGGTGTGGAGCATCTCATTTAATTCTGAGTAGGTAAGAATCCGCTCTGCCTTCAAAATGTTGACGTGAAGATTTTCTTCCTGCAGCTGCTTCTGTATTTGTTGATCAGTAAGCTCCATTTTTAGCCGCTTGACCACCCATCTGACTGTGTTTGAATCAGTGTTTCTGATTCTGGTGTCTTGGTCCTCCTTCCTCTCACAAGTTTTTGTGTTCGTCTGTGGGTAGTCGTCGCTCTTCTTATTGGTAGTTTCATTGACTGTAGGTTCAGATACTTTATTACAGCTTGCATGCAGACTCTCCAAAGGCAGGTTCGTCTTCTTGATAGTCTGGTCGGTTTTCTCACTATGCATCTTGGAAGCTGCTTGTTTCTTTGTGCTATTACGACGTGCCATTTTCCCCCCGTATCAGGCTGCTTGAAATGTGTAAGGCGTCTTGGCTTGATAGCGCTGAGAAGTGCTGTCAAGCGAATCGTGTCGATATGATGGCGGAAAACACTAAAGATGCGATGATATTGTTCAACATCATTTAGATAACTTCTTAAGTATAGAAAGATGAGTTACAATGTTATGCATTATGCATTATTTTTATGTAAACTTTGAAAATGCCTTAAAGATTGTATCATTATTTATTATAACTCATATGCTGGTAAATAACTATAGACAAAGAGTTTATAAATCTTTGAAAACGATACAACAATATGACTATAAGTTATACAACAATGTTATTAAAAGTTATGCCCCTTGAAATAACTTTTTCTAGAGTTAAGTCCCTTCGCTATATATAAATTTTAATGAAAAATGAAAAATGAAATAATACTGAGTAAGCAGGCGATTTCACACTAAAAAAAATATCACAGTTGGCAGCTCTGGAATGAAAGGAAGACGTGTAGAAAATTTAATCTCAATCGGATGGGCCGTTAGCGAAAAAATAAAGGACATACATATTTACATACACTTTGTTTTATATATATATAGATTATGCTGCATGGGCAACACATGGTTTCTTTATTTTAGCCCAGGCTTTGTGCTATGGAGAGGCAATAACTCCATCCCTGGTCTTAACCGGTCTCGGAATCAAAGCGAGAGGCAACTGTTAGTCCTTGTCAGTTGGCGTAGACATGGGGCGCCACACGTTGCCTCTGACGGTGCAAGACACCTACAGGTGTCACTGATCAGCTACCGCCCGCCTCAAGCTGGGCAGCCCCCAGCCAATAATATTGACGATGTGAGGAAAACGGCTGTGATTGATGCTGAACTCAATCGTCTTAACATTGATATTGCTGGCCTGCAGGAGACTCGCCTCGCTGAGGAAGGGTCACTCAGGGAAAACAATTACACCTTATTTTGGAAGGGAAGAGGGCAAGCAGAAAAAAGGCAACATGGTGTGGGCTTTGCAGTGAAGAATTCGCTACTGGGAATGATTGATATCCCAGCTGGAGGTAATGAAAGATTATTATCACTGCGCTTGGCAACCTCTTGTGGATTTGCCACCATTCTCACTGCATATGCACCGACACTGGCTTCCTCTGATGATGTGAAGGATACGTTCTATGAGCAGCTAGACTCTGCGATCAAGGCAATTCCAAAATCCGAATACATTTATATGCTCTGTGATTTCAATGCTCGTGTGGGCAAGGACTCGAGTTCATGGCCAGTCGGCCTTGGAAAATACAACATCGGCCGCATGAATGATAATGGGCAAAGGCTGCTGAAGCATTGCACTAGAAATGACCTATGTATTACAAACTCCTTTTTTAAAACAAAAGAGATGCATAAGGTCACATGGAAACATCCAAGATCCGGCCATTGGCATCAGCTGGACTTCATTATCACACGGAGACAACATCTGAACCATACATCATTAACTCGAAGTTACCACAGTGCTGACTGTGATACAGATCAATGTTTGGTTGTTGCAAGGGTTAGACTGAGACCAAAGAGAAACTACACAGCTAACCACAAGTCTAGTCCAAGGATTAATATTATTAACACTCGCGATCATGGAAAGTGCTTTGATATTCTACAGCAACTTGAAGACGCTTTCAATGATACATCAGAAAATTGTATAGTAAATGATAAATGGAGTAAACTTAAGTAAACTATTTATAAAACAGCGGTAGGGGTTTACGGCACTGTGGATCATAAGAGGCATGACTGGTTTGCGGCAAACAGCCGGATACTGCAGCCCTTGATTGATAAAAAGAAGATAGCTCTCTTAAGAAACAAGGAAAGACCAACGCGTAACACTCTGAGTGAGCTGAAGCAAGCGAGGAAGGATGTACAAAAGGCTGCCAGGCAGTGTGCGAATGACTATTGGATCAAATTATGTGAGCCCATTCAAATCGCAAGTGATAAGGGAAACATCAGAAGCATGTATGAAGGGATAAAGAAAGCCTCTGGTCCAATGATCAAAAGAAGCGCACCGCTGAAAACCTTGACTGGAGAAATCATCACTGATAAGAAACAGCAGTTGGATAGATGGGTCGAGCACTATTTAGAGCTTTACTCAAGTGAGACCAAGCTAGCGGATGATGCCCTCAACGCCATAGAGGCCCTACCAGAAGTTAAGTGTGCTATAAATGAGCTTGCATCTGGCAAGGCTCCAGGTAAGGATGAGATTCCAATAGAGGTAATCAGGAGTGGGCAAGACACACTCGCTCTACAGATCCACCAGCTAATAGAGCTCTGCTGGCGAGAAGGAAACGCCCCACAGGATTTCAAAGATTCAAACATCATAACGCTGTACAAGAACAAGGGAGATCGGAGCGACTGTAACAAATATAGGGGTATCTCACTTCTGTGTATTCTTGGGAAAGTATTTGCCAGAATTGTTCTGCGCAGACTTCAAGTCTTGGGAGATCAAGTCTACCCCGAATCAACATGCGGCTTCCGTCAGAACCGGTCTACCATTGATATGATATTCTCATTGCGACAGATGCAAGAAAAATGCCGGGAACAAAATCAGCCACTGTTTATTGCCTTCATCGACCTCACAAAGGCATTCGATTTGGTCAGTCGTGCGGGTCTGTTCAAAGCTCTAAAGAAGATTGGCTGCCCACCAACTCTTCTGTCCATTGTGGAATCGTTCCACACAGGCATGAAGGGTATAATCAAGTTTGATGGCTCAACTTCAGAAGAGTTTGAAATCAAGAGTGGAGTTAAGCAAGGTTGTGTACTATCTCCCACCCTCTTTGTGATATACTTTTCACTTCTACTGAAATATGCCTTTCGTGATCAGGATGACGGTATATACATTCACTCACGCTCAGATGGTGGCCTCTATAATGCTCAGAGATTGAAGGCCAAGACCAAAATTAGCAGGGTACTAATCAGAGATGTGCTTTTTGCGGATGATACTGCGATTACGACCCACTCTGAGGAAGAATTACAACAGCTACTATCTGCATTCTTTAATGCTTGTTCTGAATTTGGTTTAACAATTAACAAAAAGAAGACACAGATTATGTCACAAGGTGCACATGGTGTACCATCAATCTTTATTGACGACGCTGAACTGGAGATAGTAGAACATTTTACATATCTAGGATCAGAGGTAAATAGCAAATTATCCCTCGATCAGGAAATCAACATCAGGATTGGCAAGGCAGCAACAACAATGAACATGTTAGCAAAAAGAGTCTGGGAGAACAGGAAGCTTACTGCCAAAACAAAAGTCCTCGTCTACCAAGCGTGTGTCCTTAGTACTCTTCTTTGTGGCAGTGAAACCTGGACAACTTACTCACGCCAAGAGAAACGTTTAAACAGATGTCATATGCGGTGTCTCCGAAGAATACTTGGTATTAAGTGGCAAGACAAAATCACAAATACTGAAGTATTGGAAAGATCAGGTTGTGTGACGGTATATTCCATGCTCAGTCTTCGTAGACTTAGATGGATAGGACACGTTAGGAGGATGGATGATGGTAGAATACCAAAGGACATCATTTTTGGTGAATTACAGACGGGTAGGAGATCTCAAGGTCAGCCTCTACTACGATACAAAGATGTGTGTAAGCGGGACATGATTGATACAGGCATTGATAATGCACATTGGGAGCATGTCGCCGCTGAACGTGTTGCATGGAGGGCAACTATCAGAAATGGAATAATGACAAAGGAGAAAATGATCGCAGATAAAGCACACACAGAGCGTAAGAGACGTAAGATGGTGCAAAATGGTGCAAATTACCATATTTTCACATGCACCTACTGTGGGCAAACATTTGCAGCAAAAATTGGCCTTACCAGCCACACTCGCCACCGCCATGGATCGTAGTTATTAAGCCTTTTTTAAGCACAATGTACCAAACTATCGTCTGTCAAGACGGAAAGGTGCCAATGATATATATATATATATATATATATATATATATATATATATATATATATATATATATATATATATATATATATATATATATATATATATATATATACATGTGTCAAACCATAATTGATTTAACCCCGAGGGAAGGACTACAAAAGGGGAGCATGATTTTGAATCACATGATTGCTAGGACAGTTACCAGATTTTGGACAATCTCAGATAGAGTATTATTAGTGAAACTCTATGACAAACATTTGAATATTAACATAATACCAGTGTATGATCAAACTGCAAAATGTAAAGAAGAAGATATCGATATATTTTATACCGAAGTAGACATGGTCGTGGACCAGTGTAAACATTTTGAAATGACTGTCATACTCGGGGATTTAAATGCTAAAGCAGGCAACGAAAAGATGAGGAGTGTGCCTGGTGGCTATGGCCTAGATCAGGGGTGGCCAACCTTTTTAGCAGGCGGGCCAAATTTCAGAAATAATATTTCTTGCCGGGCCACGCGCCTAGTTTTTTTTTTTTTTGTTTGTTAAATTAAAGTAAACAAGCAAGCGTGCTACAGCTTCGACTACATCGTCGTTTCCCACTCAGCGGGCCCGATGTGACTACCGGCGGGCAGCTCGCGGTCCGCGGGCCTCGTGTTGGCCACCCCTGGTCTAGATGATGGGAATGGGAGAGCTGACAAATTATTAGCATGGGTAGAATACCATGGTAATAGGTATCACCTGGTTTAAACAACAACCTCGACGATTATATGCGTGAAAAAGCCCTTGAAATAATATACGCTATCAAATTCACAACATACTGATACCAAAGATATCCAGAAACAGTTTAGTAGGAGCAAAAACTATACCAGGCGCAGATGGACAAAGTGACCATGTGCCAGTTATACGGAAAATGATGTTAGCACTAAAAATAAAACACACAAAGAAAACCCCTAAAACATTTAATTAGATCAAACATTACTTGAAATAGACAGACAAAACCAGAGAAAGATAAAATGTTACTGTAAAGAGCAGATATAATGCCATGGAGATAATACAGACTATTGATGAACAATGTGACATGTTGGAGGAATCAACCCAACAGACATCAAAAGAAATAATTTCAGCTAAACGTAGAATTGGTAAAAGGAAATAGATGACAGATGCAATTTTCCAGATGATGGACGAAAGAAGAAAGAAAAAGCCAGTTAATGAAGACTATAATTGAATACATAAAGATATATTAAACAAATGTGAAGTGGCCGAAGACGTATGGGTTAATCAGCAGTGCATGGAAATTGGGACAAACTCTGGAGAACAATCACGTTCCTTGTATCAATAAATAAATAAATACAATACCAGGTAGGAAAGCACAAAATACCACTGGATATTTAAAATCGAGGAACTGTGTAATATTGACGGGAAAAGATGATATAGTCAATTGATGAACGGAATATCTGGAAGAGCTGTAAGATGAAAGGATACCGGAATTTAATATACAAAACAATGGTGTGGGTCAAAATCTTGTGGAAATTTGCAGAAGAGATTATATGTGAATATATCTTTTTCATTATGCAGTTTAAGTCCCCGCTAATCAGTGGTATCATGAAGGCTAATAGACTACAGTGGCTGGGGCAAATAGAAAGAATGGAAGATAATAGGGAAACAAAACTCGCTTACACTCAGGAAATAAATGACCGTAGACTTTGAGGTAGACCAAGAAGACGGTGGAGAGATAATACATATACAGACCTACAAGCCCTTGGCATCAATGACTGGCAAGAGAAGGTCCACCAGAGAGACGAATGGAGACGGATTGTATCTGCAGCAAAGAACCTCAATGGCTCGAAACGCTGAAGAAGAAGAAGAAGAAGAAGAAGAAGAAGAAGAAGAAGAAGAAGAAGAAGAAGAAGAAGAAGAAGAAGAAGAAGAAGAAGAAGAAGAAGAAGAAGAAGAAGAAGAAGAAGAAGAAGAAGAAGAAGAAGAAGAAGAAGAAGAAGAAGAAGAAGAAGAAGAAGAAGAAGAAGAAGAAGAAGAAGAAGAAGAAGAAGAAGAAGAAGAAGAAGAAGAAGAAGAAGAAGAAGAAGAAGAAGAAGAAGAAGAAGAAGAAGAAGAAGAAGAAGAAGAAGAAGAAGAAGAAGAAGAAGAAGAAGAAGAAGAAGAAGAAGAAGAAGAAGAAGAAGAAGAAGAAGAAGAAGAAGAAGAAGAAGAAGAAGAAGAAGAAGAAGAAGAAGAAGAAGAAGAAGAAGAAGAAGAAGAAGAAGAAGAAGAAGAAGAAGAAGAAGAAGAAGAAGAAGAAGAAGAAGAAGAAGAAGAAGAAGAAGAAGAAGAAGAAGAAGAAGAAGGTGATAAGGGGGAATGGAGAAGTACACGTAAATACAATTATGAACAGCAGTGAAGTATTTTCTTTCTTGTGTTTATGGTAGAGTGCCATGATCACCTCAAGTGGCTAAAATAAAAGAGAATCTAAATTTAATTCCCCTATACATAATGCAGCCAATATTCTCTTAAACATAAAATCCACATCCCACACCAAGTAAGAACATTTGTTAACCAAATGTAAGAAGTGTGGCCAAATTTCAACCAAACTTATAATAAGTAGGGCACTTTTGTTAACAAAATATGAAACACTTTAGCCAAAGTTCAACCAAACTATGAAAAGCCCAGCCAAACTTATGAAAAGTATGAATATTTCTTACCCAAAAGGCGAAAAGTTTGGTCAAAGTTCAACAACACACATCAACAAGTAGGAAACGTTGTTAACCAAATGTAAAAAGGTTAGTCAAATTTTAAGCCAAATTTATTTTTTAAAATTTGAAACGTTTGACCAACTTTCACCCAAACTTATGAAAAGTCTGACATTTTGTTGTCCAGATGTGAAAAGTTTGACCAAATTTCACCCAAACGTATGAAAAGTATGTAACTTTGTTAACCAAATGTGAAAAGTTTGGCCAAATTTCAAACAAACTCATAAAAAATTGGGAAAGTTTGGTAACCAACTGTGAAAAGTTTGGACACATTTCATCCACAAATTATGAAAAAGAAGAAATTTATGTTAAACAAACTGTGAAAATTCTCTTTATGTTTCCAAAGTGAATTTTTCATGTAGAAATTTAAGTGTTAATTTTTGTACAATTTTATTTTTGGAATTTTATTTTTTCGTTCAGCCATAGTGACTTATTACATAAGATACATTTAATTTTCCGAAATGCAGCTGTTGTTTGCATAGGGGACAGGCGAATCTCTCTAGTAGGTTTGGGATGTCAAATGACAACGTGAGATATGTTTTCCCCATTTGGTTAAGGAATTTTCCTACTTTTTATAAGTTTGGCTGAAATGTGGCTAACATGTTTCATATTTTGTTAAAAAACAATTCCTACTATTTATAAGTTTTATATTTCTTTACTTGGCCAACAATGTATTTTACTTTTGGTTAACAAATTTTTCTACTGTTTATAAGTTTGGATGAAATTTGGCCAAACTTTTCACATTTGGTTAACATAGTTTACTACATTTTTATGAGTTTGTTTGAAATTTGGTCAAACTTTTCACATCTGGACAACAAAAGCTCCTACTTTTAACAAGTTTGGGTGTGTTGAACTATGGTCAAAATTTTTCCCATTAGGTCAACAAAATTTTATACTTTTTATGGATTTGGTTGAAATTTGGCCAAACTTTTCACATTTGGTTAACAAATTTTCCTAATTTTTATGAGTTTTGTTTGAAATTTGGCCAAACTTTTCCTATTTTGTTAACAAAATTTCCTATTTTTCATAAGTTTTGGATAAAATGTGTCCAAACTTTTCACATTTGGTTACCAAAGTTTCCTACGTTTTATGAGTTTGTTTGAAATTTGGCCAAACATTTCCCATTTGGTTAACAAAGTTTAATACTTTTCATAAATTTGGGTGAAATTTGGACAACCTTTTCACACCTGAAAAACAAAATTTCCTACTTTTCATAAGTTTTGGTCCAACTTTGCCAAACTTTTCACGTTTGGTTAACAACATTTCAATTTCCAATTGTTTATAAGTTTTGTTTGAAATTTCGCTAAACTTTTATTCGGATTGTTTACATGCTCACTACCGCTATATTCCAAAATTCATTATCGGGCGTTAATTCTAAGGCACGTTATTTTCATTACCCCTACTCAATTATGTACATCAACGCTGTTTACTGCAGACATCAAGGGACACAACTATGTCCAAAATACGGAAGGGAAATAACTGGTGTTATTTTTATAAAATATTATTTTAATGATTAATTTGCATACTTTACTGATTATGTTAATTTACTTGAATGTTTGAAAATATTGAGATCGGTCATTGGTGTTATTTTCTCTAGAATTAATCACTGTCTATATTTCATTACGTGTTTATTAATTGTGGAATTTACCCATATATAGAATTAGTAGCCTTAATCTGCCTTCAGTCATTTTTCCTAATGTTGAATATGCCCAAGCGATCTTTTGGGTCAGATCAAAGTGTAATTTATACTACATTTGATCGGGCCAGAATCTTGTGGCTCGCCATTCTTCATTTCCTCTCAGTATGTGTGGGTTGGCGGCCGCGTTGTGGGGCAAAGGCTAATATCCGGTGTAGGAGCCTATTCCCTCGCGCCCCTCACATCGGCCTACCTCGTGTACACATATACAAATACACACACACCCACTCTCATAGACTTTGACTCGAACCCATGTGCCCGGCGACTAGTTGGTCCACTTATCTATATAAGTATACCACATGCCCGGGGTTTGGCTCACTGTCTTTAGGTGATCCTGGGACGGACCGGTTGAAGCGGAGGTGGCCGGCGTAAGCACCTGTAGGCGGGGAGGTCGGTAGGGGTTAGGGATCGTAAGTAGTCAACTGGAAGTGACACCGGGAGTAGCCAGAAGAAGTATATTCCCGCCAATTTTTTTCAAAAATGTGGTCCAAAATGGATCCGCTTTTTGACGTCGGAGAATAGGATCATGACTTTTTATATAGTAAAATACTACGTCACTAGAAGGATCTGGATCCTTATTTCCGACTTAGTTTGCACATTGTATATTACTTCTTACATGTTATTATAACATCCACGGAAGACTGAACAACGGACAATTTTATTTCAGGACTTGAAGCAGCTCTTAAGCAACACCCCAATTAGGGATCAAGAGGTTCGAGCAATAAGGGCATTCGCATTTGCCATTGCAAAACTGCTACCAACAATCGATTTGCACAGTGAAACAATAAGAGTTGTTATTCATTATTTGTGGTCAGAGTGTGTGAAACTATATGAAATCTACAGAAAAATGATTGTTTTGTATGTAGACCGTTGATTAAGTTAGAGGAACACCAGTCTTCTCGGTTTAAGAAAAACATTCAAGACACAGACACTCCACTGGGAAATTCATGATGACCATCTGTTGGGACATCAAGGGCCCTATATTGTTGCCTTTTCAGGAAAGGTGTGATATTTTGAATATTAATCGATACAGCGAACAAACTGAAGTGTGAAGTCCGCTATCGGGAATACGGGTACTTCTGTCAAAAGAAATATTGTAGCTGCACGACAACGCCCTCCCTCTTACAGCTGCGCATGCAGTTGATACACTACGTTCTTTGAAATTTAAGGTCTTGAAACATTTATCACACAAGATATACTTGGCGCCATTGGACTTAAACTTAATTTGATCATTAAAAGAGTGTTTGTGTGGTCAGAGGTGTGCAGATAACACCAAGGTAATGAAGGCGGTGCAAAATTGGTTGAAGGCCAGACCAAACAATATTTTCCTAGAAGCATCAACAATCTAGTGGACAAGTGCCCCAAGAGTGATGCTAGACAAGGAGACTGCGTTGGGAAATAACACACAAAATTTCTGGTTCGAACTTTTGTAAAACAAACGTTATCATAACATTTCCTAAACTTATCCTGGAAAATGAGTAAACAAGCGAAAATATACCTAGCAGCTTTATAGTTTGGGTTTTATAGAAGAATTTTAAAAAATTACTAGGACTGCAGAAATACAGAAATAAGTAACCTAGACAATTTGGGAGACTTTAATATATATATATATATATATATATATATATATATATATATATATATATATATATATATATATATATATATATATATACTAGCTGACCCGGCCCGGCGTCGCCCAGTCCCTGGTGGGGAGCATCTCATTTAATTCATATAAGTAGTCATATAAGTTCTCGTTCCCGTTACCGACTATCTGTCTGTCTGTCTGTGTCTGTCTGTCTCTCTGTTTGTCTATCTATCTATCTCTGTCTGTCTGTCTGTCTAATAGACCCATCCCTCTGTCTCTCCCTCCGTCTATCCCTCCCTCCCTTCCTCCCTGTCTGTTTGTCTATCTATCTATCTATCTATCTATCTATCTATCTATCTATCTATCTATCTATCTATCTACCTATTTATCTATCTATCTATCTATCTATCTATCTACCTATCTATCTATCTATCTATCTATCTATCTATCTATCTATCTATCTATCTATCTATCTATCTATCTATCTATCTATCTATCTATCTATCTGTCTGTCTGTCTGTCTGTCTGTCTGTCTGTCTGTCTGTCTGTCTGTCTGTCTGCCTGACCCGGCCCGGGTTCGCCCAGTCCCTGGTGTGGAGCATCTCATTTAATTCTGAGTAGGTAAGAATCCGCTCTGCCTTCAAAATGTTGACGTGAAGATTTTCTTCCTGCAGCTGCTTCTGTATTTGTTGATCAGTAAGCTCCATTTTTAGCCGCTTGACCACCCATCTGACTGTGTTTGAATCAGTGTTTCTGATTCTGGTGTCTTGGTCCTCCTTCCTCTCACAAGTTTTTGTGTTCGTCTGTGGGTAGTCGTCGCTCTTCTTATTGGTAGTTTCATTGACTGTAGGTTCAGATACTTTATTACAGCTTGCATGCAGACTCTCCAAAGGCAGGTTCGTCTTCTTGATAGTCTGGTCGGTTTTCTCACTATGCATCTTGGAAGCTGCTTGTTTCTTTGTGCTATTACGACGTGCCATTTTCCCCCCGTATCAGGCTGCTTGAAATGTGTAAGGCGTCTTGGCTTGATAGCGCTGAGAAGTGCTGTCAAGCGAATCGTGTCGATATGATGGCGGAAAACACTAAAGATGCGATGATATTGTTCAACATCTTTTAGATAACTTCTTAAGTATAGAAAGATGAGTTACAATGTTATGCATTATGCATTATTTTTATGTAAACTTTGAAAATGCCTTAAAGATTGTATCATTATTTAGTATAACTCATATGCTGGTAAATAACTATAGACAAAGAGTTTATAAATCTTTGAAAACGATACAACAATATGACTATAAGTTATACAACAATGTTATTAAAAGTTATGCCCCTTGAAATAACTTTTTCTAGAGTTAAGTCCCTTCGCTATATATAAATTTTAATGAAAAATGAAAAATGAAATAATACTGAGTAAGCAGGCGATTTCACACTAAAAAAATATCACAGTTGGCAGCTCTGGAATGAAAGGAAGACGTGTAGAAAATTTAATCTCAATCGGATGGGCCGTTAGCGAAAAAATAAAGGACATACATATTTACATACACTTTGTTTTATATATATAGATTATGCTGCATGGGCAACACATGGTTTCTTTATTTTAGCCCAGGCTTTGTGCTATGGAGAGGCAATAACTCCATCCCTGGTCTTAACCGGTCTCGGAATCAAAGCGAGAGGCAACTGTTAGTCCTTGTCAGTTGGCGTAGACATGGGGCGCCACACGTTGCCTCTGACGGTGCAAGACACCTACAGGTGTCACTGATCAGCTACCGCCCGCCTCAAGCTGGGCAGCCCCCAGCCAATAATATTGACGATGTGAGGAAAACGGCTGTGATTGATGCTGAACTCAATCGTCTTAACATTGATATTGCTGGCCTGCAGGAGACTCGCCTCGCTGAGGAAGGGTCACTCAGGGAAAACAATTACACCTTATTTTGGAAGGGAAGAGGGCAAGCAGAAAAAAGGCAACATGGTGTGGGCTTCGCTACTGGGAATTATTGATATCCCAGCTGGAGGTAATGAAAGATTATTATCACTGCGCTTGGCAACCTCTTGTGGATTTGCCACCATTCTCACTGCATATGCACCGACACTGGCTTCCTCTGATGATGTGAAGGATACGTTCTATGAGCAGCTAGACTCTGCGATCAAGGCAGTTCCAAAATCCGAATACATTTATATGCTCTGTGATTTCAATGCTCGTGTGGGCAAGGACTCGAGTTCATGGCCAGTCGGCCTTGGAAAATACAACATCGGCCGCATGAATGAAAATGGGCAAAGGCTGCTGAAGCATTGCACTAGAAATGACCTATGTATTACAAACTCCTTTTTTAAAACAAAAGAGATGCATAAGGTCACATGGAAACATCCAAGATCCGGCCATTGGCATCAGCTGGACTTCATTATCACACGGAGACAACATCTGAACCATACATCATTAACTCGAAGTTACCACAGTGCTGACTGTGATACAGATCAATGTTTGGTTGTTGCAAGGGTTAGACTGAGACCAAAGAGAAACTACACAGCTAACCACAAGTCTAGTCCAAGGATTAATATTATTAACACTCGCGATCATGGAAAGTGCTTTGATATTCTACAGCAACTTGAAGACGCTTTCAATGATACATCAGAAAATTGTATAGTAAATGATAAATGGAGTAAACTTAAGTAAACTATTTATAAAACAGCGGTAGGGGTTTACGGCACTGTGGATCATAAGAGGCATGACTGGTTTGCGGCAAACAGCCGGATACTGCAGCCCTTGATTGATAAAAAGAAGATAGCTCTCTTAAGAAACAAGGAAAGACCAACGCGTAACACTCTGAGTGAGCTGAAGCAAGCGAGGAAGGATGTACAAAAGGCTGCCAGGCAGTGTGCGAATGACTATTGGATCAAATTATGTGAGCCCATTCAAATCGCAAGTGATAAGGGAAACATCAGAAGCATGTATGAAGGGATAAAGAAAGCCTCTGGTCCAATGATCAAAAGAAGCGCACCGCTGAAAACCTTGACTGGAGAAATCATCACTGATAAGAAACAGCAGTTGGATAGATGGGTCGAGCACTATTTAGAGCTTTACTCAAGTGAGACCAAGCTAGCGGATGATGCCCTCAACGCCATAGAGGCCCTACCAGAAGTTAAGTGTGCTATAAATGAGCTTGCATCTGGCAAGGCTCCAGGTAAGGATGAGATTCCAATAGAGGTAATCAGGAGTGGGCAAGACACACTCGCTCTACAGATCCACCAGCTAATAGAGCTCTGCTGGCGAGAAGGAAACGCCCCACAGGATTTCAAAGATTCAAACATCATAACGCTGTACAAGAACAAGGGAGATCGGAGCGACTGTAACAAATATAGGGGTATCTCACTTCTGTGTATTCTTGGGAAAGTATTTGCCAGAATTGTTCTGCGCAGACTTCAAGTCTTGGGAGATCAAGTCTACCCCGAATCAACATGCGGCTTCCGTCAGAACCGGTCTACCATTGATATGATATTCTCATTGCGACAGATGCAAGAAAAATGCCGGGAACAAAATCAGCCACTGTTTATTGCCTTCATCGACCTCACAAAGGCATTCGATTTGGTCAGTCGTGAGGGTCTGTTCAAAGCTCTAAAGAAGATTGGCTGCCCACCAACTCTTCTGTCCATTGTGGAATCGTTCCACACAGGCATGAAGGGTATAATCAAGTTTGATGGCTCAACTTCAGAAGAGTTTGAAATCAAGAGTGGAGTTAAGCAAGGTTGTGTACTATCTCCAACCCTCTTTGTGATATACTTTTCACTTCTACTGAAATATGCCTTTCGTGATCAGGATGACGGTATATACATTCACTCACGCTCAGATGGTGGCCTCTATAATGCTCAGAGATTGAAGGCCAAGACCAAAATTAGCAGGGTACTAATCAGAGATGTGCTTTTTGCGGATGATACTGCGATTACGACCCACTCTGAGGAAGAATTACAACAGCTACTATCTGCATTCTTTAATGCTTGTTCTGAATTTGGTTTAACAATTAACAAAAAGAAGACACAGATTATGTCACAAGGTGCACATGGTGTACCATCAATCTTTATTGACGACGCTGAACTGGAGATAGTAGAACATTTTACATATCTAGGATCAGAGGTAAATAGCAAATTATCCCTCGATCAGGAAATCAACATCAGGATTGGCAAGGCAGCAACAACAATGAACATGTTAGCAAAAAGAGTCTGGGAGAACAGGAAGCTTACTGCCAAAACAAAAGTCCTCGTCTACCAAGCGTGTGTCCTTAGTACTCTTCTTTGTGGCAGTGAAACCTGGACAACTTACTCACGCCAAGAGAAACGTTTAAACAGATGTCATATGCGGTGTCTCCGAAGAATACTTGGTATTAAGTGGCAAGACAAAATCACAAATACTGAAGTATTGGAAAGATCAGGTTGTGTGACGGTATATTCCATGCTCAGTCTTCGTAGACTTAGATGGATAGGACACGTTAGGAGGATGGATGATGGTAGAATACCAAAGGACATCATTTTTGGTGAATTACAGACGGGTAGGAGATCTCAAGGTCAGCCTCTACTACGATACAAAGATGTGTGTAAGCGGGACATGATTGATACAGGCATTGATAATGCACATTGGGAGCATGTCGCCGCTGAACGTGTTGCATGGAGGGCAACTATCAGAAATGGAATAATGACAAAGGAGAAAATGATCGCAGATAAAGCACACACAGAGCGTAAGAGACGTAAGATGGTGCAAAATGGTGCAAATTACCATATTTTCACATGCACCTACTGTGGGCAAACATTTGCAGCAAAAATTGGCCTTACCAGCCACACTCGCCACCGCCATGGATCGTAGTTATTAAGCCTTTTTTAAGCACAATGTACCAAACTATCGTCTGTCAAGACGGAAAGGTGCCAATGATATATATATATATATATATATATATATATATATATATATATATATATATATATATATATATATATACATGTGTCAAACCATAATTGATTTAACCCCGAGGGAAGGACTACAAAAGGGGAGCATGATTTTGAATCACATGATTGCTAGGACAGTTACCAGATTTTGGACAATTTCAGATAGAGTATTATTAGTGAAACTCTATGACAAACATTTGAATATTAACATAATACCAGTGTATGATCAAACTGCAAAATGTAAAGAAGAAGATATCGATATATTTTATACCGAAGTAGACATGGTCGTGGACCAGTGTAAACATTTTGAAATGACTGTCATACTCGGGGATTTAAATGCTAAAGCAGGCAACGAAAAGATGAGGAGTGTGCCTGGTGGCTATGGCCTAGATCAGGGGTGGCCAACCTTTTTAGCAGGCGGGCCAAATTTCAGAAATAATATTTCTTGCCGGGCCACGCGCCTAGTTTTTTTTTTTTTTTTTTTTGTTAAATTAAAGTAAACAAGCAAGCGTGCTACAGCTTCGACTACATCGTCGTTTCCCACTCAGCGGGCCCGATGTGACTACCGGCGGGCAGCTCGCGGTCCGCGGGCCTCGTGTTGGCCACCCCTGGTCTAGATGATGGGAATGGGAGAGCTGACAAATTATTAGCATGGGTAGAATACCATGGTAATAGGTATCACCTGGTTTAAACAACAACCTCGACGATTATATGCGTGAAAAAGCCCTTGAAATAATATACGCTATCAAATTCACAACATACTGATACCAAAGATATCCAGAAACAGTTTAGTAGGAGCAAAAACTATACCAGGCGCAGATGGACAAAGTGACCATGTGCCAGTTATACGGAAAATGATGTTAGCACTAAAAAAAAAAACACACAAAGAAAACCCCTAAAACATTTAATTAGATCAAACATTACTTGAAATAGACAGACAAAACCAGAGAAAGATAAAATGTTACTGTAAAGAGCAGATATAATGCCATGGAGATAATACAGACTATTGATGAACAATGTGACATGTTGGAGGAATCAACCCAACAGACATCAAAAGAAATAATTTCAGCTAAACGTAGAATTGGTAAAAGGAAATAGATGACAGATGCAATTTTCCAGATGATGGACGAAAGAAGAAAGAAAAAGCCAGTTAATGAAGACTATAATTGAATACATAAAGATATATTAAACAAATGTGAAGTGGCCGAAGACGTATGGGTTAATCAGCAGTGCATGGAAATTGGGACAAACTCTGGAGAACAATCACGTTCCTTGTATCAATAAATAAATAAATACAATACCAGGTAGGAAAGCACAACATACCACTGGATATTTAAAATCGAGGAACTGTGTAATATTGACGGAAAAGATGATATAGTCAATTGATGAACGGAATATCTGGAAGAGCTGTAAGATGAAAGGATACCGGAATTTAATATTCAAAACAATGGTGTGGGTCAAAATCTTGTGGAAATTTGCAGAAGAGATTATATGTGAATATATC
The DNA here is from genome assembly GCA_963921405.1 of Cepaea hortensis. Taxonomy (NCBI): domain Eukaryota; kingdom Metazoa; phylum Mollusca; class Gastropoda; order Stylommatophora; family Helicidae; genus Cepaea; species Cepaea hortensis. The sequence goes on from OY992896.1 coordinate 24,915,576, forward strand.
TTTTTCATTATGCAGTTTAAGTCCCCGCTAATCAGTGGTATCATGAAGGCTAATAGACTACAGTGGCTGGGGCAAATAGAAAGAATGGAAGATAATAGGGAAACAAAACTCGCTTACACTCAGGAAATAAATGACCGTAGACTTTGAGGTAGACCAAGAAGACGGTGGAGAGATAATACATATACAGACCTACAAGCCCTTGGCATCAATGACTGGCAAGAGAAGGTCCACCAGAGAGACGAATGGAGACGGATTGTATCTGCAGCAAAGAACCTCAATGGCTCGAAACGCTGAAGAAGAAGAAGAAGAAGAAGAAGAAGAAGAAGAAGAAGAAGAAGAAGAAGAAGAAGAAGAAGAAGAAGAAGAAGAAGAAGAAGAAGAAGAAGAAGAAGAAGAAGAAGAAGAAGAAGAAAGAAGAAGAAGAAGAAGAAGAAGAAGAAGAAGAAGAAGAAAGAAGAAGAAGAAGAAGAAGAAGAAGAGAGAAGAAGGAGAAGAAGAAGAAGAAGAAGAAGAAGAAGAAGAAGAAGAAGAAGAAGAAGAAGAAGAAGAAGAAGAAGAAGAAGAAGAAGAAGAAGAAGAAGAAGAAGAAGAAGAAGAAGGAGAAGGAGGAGGAGAAGAAGAAGAAGAAGAAGAAGAAGAAGAAGAAGAAGAAGAAGAAGAAGAAGAAGAGAAGAAGAAGAAAGAAGAAGAAGAAGAAGGTGATAAGGGTGATAAGGGGGAATGGAGAAGTACACGTAAATACAATTATGAACAGCAGTGAAGTATTTTCCTTCTTGTGTTTATGGTAGAGTGCCATGATCACCTCAAGTGGCTAAAATAAAAGAGAATCTAAATTTAATTCCCCTATACATAATGCAGCCAATACTCTTAAACATAAAATCCACATCCCACACCAAGTAAGACATTTGTTAACCAAATGTAAGAAGTGTGGCCAAATTTCAACCAAACTTATAATAAGTAGGGCACTTTTGTTAACAAAATATGAAACACTTTAGCCAAAGTTCAACCAAACTATGAAAAGCCCAGCCAAACTTATGAAAAGTATGAATATTTCTTACCCAAAGGCGAAAAGTTTGGTCAAAGTTCAACAACACACATCAACAAGTAGGAAACGTTGTTAACCAAATGTAAAAAGGTTAGTCAAATTTTAAGCCAAATTTATTTTTTAAAATTAAACATGTTTGTTAACCAAACGTGAAACGTTTGACCAACTTTCACCCAAACTTATGAAAAGTAGGACATTTTGTTGTCCAGATGTGAAAAGTTTGACCAAATTTCACCCAAACGTATGAAAAGTATGTAACTTTGTTAACCAAATGTGAAATGTTTGGCCAAATTTCAAACAAACCTCATAAAAAATTGGGAAAGTTTGGTAACCAACTGTGAAAAGTTGGACACATTTCATCCACAAATTATGAAAAAGAAGAAATTTATGTTAAACAAACTGTGAAAATTCTCTTTATGTTTCCAAAGTGAATTTTTCATGTAGAAATTTAAGTGTTAATTTTTGTACAATTTTATTTTTGGAATTTTATTTTTTCGTTCAGCCATAGTGACTTATTACATAAGATACATTTAATTTTCCGAAATGCAGCTGTTGTTTGCATAGGGGACAGGCGAATCTCTCTAGTAGGTTTGGGATGTCAAATGACAACGTGAGATATGTTTTCCCCATTTGGTTAAGGAATTTTCCTACTTTTTATAAGTTTGGCTGAAATGTGGCTAACATGTTTCATATTTTGTTAAAAAACAATTCCTACTATTTATAAGTTTTGGATCAAATATTTCTTTACTTGGCCAACAATGTATTTTACTTTTGGTTAACAAATTTTCTACTGTTTATAAGTTTGGATGAAATTTGGCCAAACTTTTCACATTTGGTTAACATAGTTTACTACATTTTTATGAGTTTGTTTGAAATTTGGTCAAACTTTTCACATCTGGACAACAAAAGCTCCTACTTTTAACAAGTTTGGGTGTGTTGAACTATGGTCAAAATTTTTCCCATTAGGTCAACAAAATTTTATACTTTTTATGGATTTGGTTGAAATTTGGCCAAACTTTTCACATTTGGTTAACAAATTTTCCTAATTTTTATGAGTTTTGTTTGAAATTTGGCCAAACTTTTCCTATTTTGTTAACAAAATTTCCTATTTTTCATAAGTTTTGGATAAAATGTGTCCAAACTTTTCACATTTGGTTACCAAAGTTTCCTACGTTTTATGAGTTTGTTTGAAATTTGGCCAAACATTTCCCATTTGGTTAACAAAGTTTAATACTTTTCATAAATTTGGGTGAAATTTGGACAACCTTTTCACACCTGGAAAAACAAAATTTCCTACT
>OY992896.1:24918118-25065618 GCA_963921405.1 Cepaea hortensis
TGTCGCTTTTGCCGTTATTTGTTTCAGTGCTGTTAAGCTTTCCACATACATCTCTCCTATCTTCCTCTGTCTTTTGTGCCTAGTGTTTACAAACATGTAGCTAATCTCTCTCTCTCTCTCTCTCTCTCTCTCTCTCTCTCTCTCTCTCTCTCTCTCTCTCTCTCTCTCTCTCTCTCTCAATTTTCCCCCCTCCGTCTCTTTCTCTCTCTCTCGTTTCACCCCCTCCCCCTTCTCAACATTTATACATAACGCATACACACATTTAGCAAACACTAAGTGCTACCTAAATGTGTCCTCTACAGGGTGGAGTGGAGCAGGTCATAGAATGCAACAGCGGCAACACAGACAACTATTATTACCTGGACAGTTACAACAACAACAACAGATACGTATTGAGGAGTGACAACTTTGGAAATGGGAACTACGGTACAAATACTAACTGCAAGGTGAAGTTCTTCACCTCATCAGTGCGTCAAAGACTCACCGTGTACTACAGGTATGTGTTGAGTTTAACTGTGTCGGTGACTCAACGAAATATATTGTACTACAGGTATGTGTTTAGTTGAACTGTCTCGGTGACACAACGAAATATAGTGTACTACAGGTATGTGTTTAGTTGAACAGTCTCAATAACTCAACCATATACCGTGTACTACAGGTGTGTGTTTAGTTATATTGACACAGCAATTTCTATTCCATTACCTGTATGTGTAAATCTCTGTCATTCAACGATTCATAATATACTAATTGTATACTAATGTGTCACTGGGATTCATCAGCTCTTTATTGTATGGGCAATAGGGATGTATGCTGTCGAGCTTACAACGAAAACGAATGGGCGCTAAAAGTTAATGTGAAGCCTGATGAAGGGAAACATAGAGTGTTCCCACCAAAATATGTATCCATGAATTAAACATAAGGAAGAGTAACATGACGTTGCGTGAGAATTTCTAGCGGTTCTCTCCGCGTTGGTAACTTACGGGGTATGTGAGCGGGTCGCTCAGAAAGCAATGGCAAACTACTGAGCGTAATATTGCCAAGAAGTCAACAATCAGCTGACATATGCTGATGTTAACAGCGATGTCCTGTAAAAGATATGCGAACAAACTAAAAAAGACCCCCAAAAATTCGGGACTCCACCTGCCCTTCCCTTCCCACCCATGGACACCCACCCATAGCTGGCTCGGACGAGACAACAGTCGCACCCTCACACAAAGAAATGGTAACACAAGCAAAGTTTAATTCACAAGATAATCCAGATCTGAAGGCTGAACAGCCGGGAAGAAAGTAGGTCTATATATACAGCATAGGTAACAGAGGTGAGAAGAGCTAGAGATGATCCATAGTTCATCAGGCAGCATGTGATATCTATTCCGTGCGTCAGTCAGGTCAAAGTCCCAGGTGCTTATTAAATCTGAATGGTCAGTTTTAATGTCCTACACCAGCATGTCACCACCACAATGTTCCCTGCCGCCGTCACCCAGTGACGTAACTACCACCACAGGAATCACACAAACGGTCTGATAGGGGCGCCCCTAGGGCCCTAGGAGTCCCCCTCGGATATTCTCAACTGCAGCACAAACACAGGAGCTTCGTAGCTCCCCACAGTCAACAATGTCAGTTAGATCCGGCTGGGTCAGAAACATTCTCTGAAGTTCCATCTCCGTTCAACAATAACTAATGTTCAATTAGGCGATACTCAACCTGAATAGTGGAACCTCAGTTACACAGTTTAGTTTAGTTTAGTTTAGTCGACTAAATTGTGCAACTGAGGTTCCACTATTTTAAGTATTTCAGGATCCTCGCCGGTGCCACGGAGTTCGTGCACTGAGCTGAATTTCTCCAGACTCAGGTTTGAGCTAGGAGGAAAACGGAGCACTTATGGGTTACACCCGTGTACCGTGATGTTGACACCATCAGTTACACAATAAGTCCTCACTCTGGGCAGTAGAGTCTAATATTATCTTGAGGAATCAAAGAATCAAAGTATAGTCGGACTCTCAACTGCTGCATCCGATTGTACGGGCAGCTATATCTCATCAATATAGTCTTTCGTTTGCTCTGAGAATCAAATAAATCGTTGGAGTGCTCCCAATATATAAACACCATAAATCGTAGGTGGTTTCACTGGAGTGAGCTGTTCCCCAGTATTCCATCATAATATTATTTCATGAGCATCACCTGAAAAGCAAAATCCTGAAAGGTGAGTAGGTCGGTGAGAGCATTCGCGCTACAACTGTGACATACTTGCACATAAACAATATCTCATGCAATCAGAAATGTATTACCCTGTCATTAAGGGATAATGGATCTTCTTTCTCACCAAGAAGTTCAGGCATGCAGGTGCATCAGATGCCAGATAGCCATTCGAATAGCTCGTCTGGGAAGCACGGTTTCAGAAAGTACCGGTGTTGTCTGTTTGACCTGGGTCATCGGATCCTGTCACCTTGTGCTATCCCTCTCCTTCATCCTGCATCAACCTTATTATACACCTAAATTATCTAAGTGTAGTGGTTTCTCTCATATAAACGTGTCCTCCGGACAGTGCCTCATCATCATCATAACTAAACATCATTGGCACCTTGCCGTCTTGACAGACGATAGTTTGTGCTTTAAAAAGGCATAATAACTTTTACCTATGCCGGTAGCGAATGTAACTGATAAGGCCAACTTGCGCTGTAAATGTCCGTTCACAGTGGGTGCATGGAAACACGTGGTCATTTCCACCATCATGCACCATCTTACGTCTCAAACGCTCGGTGTGTGACTTATCTGCAATAATTTTCTCCTTTGTCTTTATTCCATTTCTGATGTTTGCCCTCCACGCAACACGTTCAGTGGCGACTTGCTCCCAATGTGCATTATCAATGTGCCTCTCCATAGCATAAAGCCTGGGCTAAAATATAGAGATCATGTGTTGCCCATGCAGTATGATCCCTCTCTCGGCCTGCCTAGTTCACTCCAGAGGAAAGGTAACACCCCAACATCTGGAACAAGACAAGCTGCAGAAGCTGCCGGATCAGCAAAGCAATGCTCTAACTGTCCGCCTGTCGGAGCTTCGATCCTAGACCAGCCGCCAACCAAGGCTTAGGGCCTGGTCTGCCCTGCCATGACATTTTGTCTTTAGCTTGCATTTCCTCGCACCAGGGTAAGGCTTGTACCCTCCCAATTGCGATCTTCCACCCGAAGCCGTTGACACAATGTGGGGTGTCGGGTTTGGTAAGCGCCGCCTAACGTTCGGCGCTAACAGAAAGCAGGTAGTACCGTCTACTGTTATACGGTAGCTCAGTCATATCTGACTAAGACCTGACATACATAACTAAACACTAACAATCAATCAATTAATTAAGTAATTAATCAATCAATTAATCAATCATCCATCAATAAATTAACAATCAAGCAATAGCTGGTCTTCTGGGATCTCCGCCCCAGAGCATAGAGAACCCCTCTTTTTTAACCCACTATTCCTGAAAGGCAAAGAGTATTATTCCTTTTGTAAATGTAGTTGCATCCCATGTAGCTGGTGTAACTCCACCCCCGTTCCCTTACCCCAGATTATCGGTGGGCAAAGTATGAACTGTTTCAATGACTTGTTAGGCCACTCAGCTCCCTTTTAGAATGACACCTAGCAACTCATCCCCTAATTCCTGATGTCTCTCTTAAAGTGTATCCAAGCCCTTCTCTTTATCACCCAACTTCTAGTATATGTGTCCCACACTAGCAGGACAGAGCTTAGAGAGAAGTGTGTAGTGGGTTATCGAACGTTCCGCTCTAATTCTCGTCGCCGTTACACACGCTAATGCACTCGGACGCGAAGCGTCGTTCCTTTCGAACTTGCGAGTAATATCTACACCACGACCCACAGGAAATAAATCACTACCACACTCACTGAAAATACACAGCACCACATCCCTTGGAAATACAACACCATACTCCCGTGAAATACCACTGCACCATATACACAGGGAATGTAGCACACTACTAGCTGCTTAATCAATAAGCATGTACGCCACATTACATGTTGTGCATAATCTTACCTTATTTACCAAAACAAGGACACCCAGAACTAGCAGTGCTACTTTCACATCAATTCTACCCAAAAGGACACACAAAACTAGCAGTGCTATTTTCATAGCAATTATACTGCTTTCACTAAAAAATTTGGATTCTAACAACACACAACTATGATGTCAAGCTAACAATTGTCTGTGCAATAGGACTTTGCTATAGTCCTAAATCTACACACAATACTTAAGTATTACAGTTAGAACGGAGGGATTCAACACACAGTCGTGTCCTAGATTTGTACCCCGACGCGATCGATAATGGTACTTAATATTCATAAGTCTGGTTCGGCGAACACAGCGCGAAAGCGATATTTACATTCGCGTAATGCGGCGCAGTACGAACAGAGACTAAGTAATATTTCAATTACCTTATAGTGAGTGTCACCACAGCTTTCAGCCATCTCATTGTCGGGTGCTGGCGAGCTCCGTGAAGACAATAGTGGACAGATTCTGCGTCCGCTCTAGTTGACAGCAGTAGTGCTACTGACTCAAAACATAGAATGCCGGCTGAGTTGCGTGGGACTCTTTAACCTCGAAAACTCTGCAGTTCACGGAGAATGTCACTTTCTCCGACTTCTAACCACGAGAAACTCCTGTTGAGTGAGGGTAGTTGGGTGCATGTCGCCAAACCATCCGATCATTCACGCGACCTTTCTAGAAACAACTAGACAGGACATACTAGTCGGCTTCCCCCGAGTTATAAATAGCCTGTGAGGGAAATAACTTTGCTAAGGCCGGCCTACAATGAATTACCTACGGCGAAGACACGCGAATTGGGTCATCCCGAGACACATGGAAATAAAGCAAACTCGAAATCTGGTATAGGAATCCATTGAGCGAGGCATGAAACAAGTACGAAACGGATTGACGGGATATTTGCCTGCTCTTTACATTACATTGCAATCAACAGCCATCATGTTTCGACTATGTGTGATCTTCTGGACACGTTTACTTTCAGTAGGTTCCCATTGCTTTCTGGACAACGTTCATACCATTGTGCAAATCAAAGCAGTGTGCTGGAAATGATAAGTGCGATAAACAATTATGCGTAAAAATATACGTATATATAATTATTTATTCTTTATTAGTTATCAGTTATCAGTTGAGGTATCTTAATTGCACTCCGGATCCTCCTCCCCCCTCCCCAGCATAAGCATCAGCGTTCGGTGGCTAATAGTGCCAGTTCTGTGTTGGTTAACGAAGCACCTCGTTTTCCCGATGTACTTCTCGTGTCTGGCCGTGCCAATTCTTACTCCCAAGTCTTTCATACTGGACAGCGATATGGATTCACTGACATCAAAGTCTTCTGTTCTCTACATGTCTTTAAGGACGTTAATAACATCGGCACGATCCATGGGCTGGCGATCTGCAGGGGGTGCAGAGCCAGCCAGTTTGTCAGCTCGTTAATTTCCCTCAACTCCCGCATGTCCCGGGACAAAGATGAAGGTGATTTTACGGACAACAGACTTCCTCAGCGACTCAGTCCACTGTCTACGTACAGATCCAGCTTCGACCTCCCGAATCAAGCTCATTGAATCATTTAGTACGCACACGTTGGTATAATGCTGTGCTTCTAGCCACAGGAAAGCCTGTTTAACGGCCATCACCTCCATCGTCATGCTGCTCGTGGGCATAGTGTGAGCACCACTGGATTCTTGAACGGTTCGGCCCGCTGAACGGGCTGTAAATGCCCACGCACTTCTCTGCTGCTTTACAATAGATCCATCTGTATAGATGAGCACTTGGGGATTGTCTGCGTGTACATTGATGAGTGCATTGATCTCTGCATTGACAGTGACAGGATTCTGTTCTCTGCATCGTCTGTCAAGTGCGATAATGCAGGAGAAGGTGCACTTAAAATCTGGAGGCACAGGCATGCCGGGGTTGATACTGGTAGGATATCCTCCGCCCGACCCATCCATGATTTGCCCCTCTTTAGCCCGTTGCCCATTTCTCTGAATATATCTTCATGCAGAGGGTGCTGCTCATCCGCACTTATTTTCAAGTGTGCACGAGCTCTCCAGATCTTGACCCTGTGTTCCATTGTCGGGAAGTCAAGGAAGTATCTCATCGCTACACAGCTGGTGTCTCTCGTGCAGCCCAAAATGATGCGCATGGCCTCGTTTTGTACCTTTTCAAGTCTTCCAATCTGTGTAGGGCTGACAGTAAGGATGGCCAGGGCATTACTCGATGGGTGAAAGCACCAGTCCTTGGAACAGAAGTATCAACAGCAAAATTTTGCTCGATATTGGTAGTCGCCATGACTCTCATTGCTGACAAACCTTTTCGAACTTTCGTTATGATATAATCGACATGATCACTGAAATACAGGCTACGATCAAGCCTCACGCCAAGATATGTCATCGACTTTATGCGCAAGAATAACCGTCCTAATCAATACGCACATAAGTAACACAAACAAAGAATGGAGAATATATAAATATCCAACAAAAGAATGTTGATTATTAATCCCTGAGCGTAGAATGGCCAGTCACTATCTGTCACAGTCTGCCAAATGTCGATAGTGCATGTGTTACATTCTTAGTGAGTCAACGGCTGGCCGATACACTACAGGAATATATGGTTAATTTAACATATCACATTTTCGTGCAACCACACTGTGTTATAATGTAGGTATATAATGTCTATTTCGTTTATGTGTGATACGTGCTTTCTACTGTGTTATGACATTGAGTTATACCTTATACTGTGTATACTCGTAATATAGATATATACATTCATTATGTTATAATGTTAATATATACCGTCTACACTGCAATAATGCAGATATATACCTTCTAATCTGTTATTATGTAGATATATACTCTCTACTGTGTTACTGTATTGATACATACTTTCTGCTGTGTTATAATGTCGACAAATGCTATATCATCATCATCATCATCATCATCATCATCATCATCATCATCATCATCATCATCATCATCCACTTTCACTGTCAAGCGTCGTGGGGAGGAAAAGTTGACGGTCTAGCGCCCAATGAGTGGCACTGGATAGTGTCAATCTGTGTGATTGTACAATGTCTCTGATGTCGTCAGTCAATTTTCTTCTCGGGTGTCTTTTTGCTCTCATATCAAATCTTCTGTTGTGTAGCGCCAGGGCTGGTAACTGACGGTGTTGCTTTCTAAGGAGATGGCCGAACCATCTGATCTTCTGTCGTTTAATATATTTGACGCAAGGTGTTGATCCCACTGTCTGTCTGATAACATCAGTTCTTACTCGGTCTAGGATAGTTAAGTTGGCAACTCTTCTCAAGCATCTCATCTCACGTGTATTGATTTGCGTAAATGAAAATTAGATAATGTTCAAGTTTGACATTTGTGGCATAGGGCTGATTACTGTATGTAATATAAATGTTACAGACTTCTTGGAACACGTGGATCAAAAATAAAACAATACAGACACATTACAAGATCTGATCATCTAAGAAATCTGTGTCGTGGACATCATATAGTGAACACTGGAATACAATAGGGCCGTAGGACACGTAGTAATGGACGGTGTGGCTCCTATAACGGTGGTGGACACAGGAGATTGAAGATGCACTGGCCACGAACATGCAGGAGGCAGTTGAGCTGACTGGACAGTCCGGATTGTTCCGCCAGGTTGAGATGACGGCATAAGGCGTGCCACATGATATATATTTCCGAGCCTTTGATTATGATAAAAATTTGATAATTGTTTTTGCAACGATTTGTCGATGTTAGGACATTGCTCAAAACATCTAACTGCATCCTATTGCAAACAAAAGACAAACAGAATATATTAGATTATTCTAACAAATCTCCTCATTATATGTACAATGTTTGGCTATTTTGTATGTTAGAACATAGTTTTATAGGAAACGACAGTTACAGAAAATCAGATGTAACTAACAATAACCTTCTTCTACATTTGTTAATTTGTCTTTGATGGTTTCCGAAAAGTGATATTAATATGCATGTGTATAATTTTTCTGACAGCTCATTCGATCTAGAAAGAACAAATTATTGTGGCTTTGACTCCCTTTGTGTCAACGGAGTCAAGTACTGCTCTGATTGGCTGTCGGGCTCAACCTACTACTACGAGATCCCAGCCTACAACTCGTTCTCAGTGAACTTTGTAACTGATGGCTATGTCTCAAGATCTGGATTTGAGGTCAGTGGTAGTCTTCCCCCCATCGTTCCCCACACCCACCCCCACCACTGCTGAAAAATAAATAATTTAATTTGTAATTATCAACCTGCCTTGGGCGGAGATATTCATGGACTGTCAAAAACATATGTCCACTGTTCACTTCATGTTATCATTTGCGGATTTCAGGTTTGGTAAAATAGCCACCCGTCGTAGACACAACGAGAACATAGACACTGAACAATACAATAATACATTAATCAAACATCGCCTTCAACCTCACAGACACAATCAAGTAAAAGACCCTTTTACTCACCTGAAGGAGCATTGGGTATTTGGTGCTAGGTCTATATATTTGTGAAGATCAATCCGCACCCCAGGGTTGTGTGGTCAGTATCACGTCTATCGCTTCACTCCCTAAGATATCACCTGGTACCCACTTTAGGCTCGGTCTTACAGGAAGCCCAGGTCAAAGTGTAAACTCTTCTTCAATACCAATTCGAACATACGACCACCGGGTCTAGCCACTACACTACGACGGATCACTTAAAGTAGTGCTGAAGTGCAACATACTGTGGGGAAGAGGAAGAGGAAGACCACTAACCAAAATAGGCATGCACAGATCTATCAATGCAGACATACAATAAATTAAGACACACGACAGACAATTATGCGATGGAAATTACCAGGAAAATTCGAGACTAGCCCAAGGGCAGAATTACTTGATGATGAGGATGCTGGTGATGGTAATGATGATGTTCGACACTTTTGTAACATGGAATAATTGTGGTTAATTATTACTTTATATTTTCCTCACATACACGGTTGCTATATAATAAAAAAAAAAAAAAAAAACAAACAAACAAACAAACAAACAAACAAACAAACAATCAAACAAACAAACAAACAAACCCTGATTCTGTTCTGGATGAATTATAGACCTTGCATGTGCCGACATCTGGTTAGTCTAGCGCCAAAATTCAGTTCCTCTCATAGGCGTCTGTAGTGGAAAATGTGTGGGAAGCGTCTGTTCATATCATAAATCAGCAAGGCTCTGTCGTTATGTGCCCTCTACTACTTTCCTCTACGCTTATGAGCTGCCACAAGTCGCTGTGAATTACATTTTCTAAGATAAATCATTTTGTACTGATAACCTTATTGTCAAGAGAATATTATAAACGTGTCAATATTACGAGAAAATGATATGCATAATATATAGCAAATATAATCCACAACAAAGACTAGCAAGGTTAGAAGAATACTTTTAAGAACTACTTAACCTAACATATTAAACTCCACTTTTGTGCCTAGACGCTGTGGAAAACAAGAACCAAACTTCATACCTGCAGCAGTAAAATCAGCTATACAGAAAAGTCCTACAAACAAATCACCAGACCCAGATGGGATATCCGCAGAACTTGTTCAGGCATGTGGAAAAATAAAGAGTTAAATGGCTGATAAGACGTGTTAATACAGCGTGGGAAGAAAGAAAAAGTCCCAAGCGATTGGCAACAGGCAATAATAGCACCAATATGGAAGAAAAAAGGCAATATGAGAGAGTTAAAAACGACAGAAGTATATCACCCGCTAGTCATGTAGGGAAAATGTACGCAAAGCTATTGGTACAAAGAGCTCAACCCATAATTGAACAACAGTTAAGAAAAGTACAATTTGATTTCATAAAAGGTAAATGTTGCACTAATGTGCTATTCCCACTTAGAACAATATGTGGGGGTGGGGGGGGGGAGGGACAATCGAATACAGTGCAAGCAGAATGTTAGGCGGGGGGGGGGGGGGGGGGCTGCGTGGTCTTGAGGTATGGTGTCCGCCTCGAGTGCTGGAGGTCCCGCGTTCATGCCCCGGTGATGCCGGGATTTTTTTTCTCGTGGACTTCCAGTAATAAAATTTCCCCTGGTCTCTGGTAGTGAGATAGGACCCCCGTGTGTACTGTTGCGCACGTAAAATATCCCTTGGCAGTTGGAAATCGAAAAAGAGTAGCCTAACGACGCTGCCCGGGCAAAATTTCGAGTTAAAAATCTACCCAAAGTATTTCAGGATCCTCGCCGGTGCTACGGAGTTCGTGCATTGAGCTGAGTTTCTCCAGACTCAGGTTTGAGTTAGGGGGAGAACGGAGCACTTATGGGTTGCACCCGTGTGCCGCGACTAAACTAAACTAAACTAGCAAGCAGAATGTTGCTTTTGTAAATCAGGAAAAGCCATTCGATAGAGTAGATAGACGCAAGAAAACATCATAACCAAGTACCTTTCTCGTGCAATAACAACACAAGAAGGTATATCACATATGTTCACAGCCAATAGATTAGTGAAGCAGTGATGTATATTATCTTCCCTGCTATTTAATATCTATGTAGACAGAATATCCAATAAAGCAAGCCATGATAGAACAAATTCAAAACATTTCGAATTCTTTACTTTAGATGAAACAACAGATTCACCCGCAGTAGATTGTCTTTTATTTGCAGGCGATCAGTGCCTGTTGTATAGCGATGAGGGCAGACTGCAAAATCATATTAATAAGCCGAGCTCAACATGCAGCAGATATATTATGAATATAAAAACAATCTAAACTGAAGTAATGCAAGTTAGCAGATATCCTGGTCCACTAAGTATACAGATAAATAGTACATCTCTAAAACAAGTTAAAGATTTTAAATATCTTGGGAGTATGATCATAGAAGTTGGCAGAATATACAGAGAAATCTAAATCAGGTGTCAACAAGCAAGTGCACATTATATATCAAATATGCATACTGAAACATCAAAATATGCATATGTCCGCAAAACGGCAGATAATAAATTGCATTTTGACACCAACTCTATGCTACAAATGTCAAATTTAGACATGATGAAAATCACGCTTACGCAAAATCAACACCTGTAAGATGAGATGCTTGAGGAGAACTGCCTTTTAATTTTGATCTTGGCCTTCAATCTTTGAGCATTATAGAGGCCGCCATCAGAGCGTGACCGAATGTTTATACCATCATCCTGATCACGAAAGGCATATTTTAACAGAAGTGAAAAGTATATTCCAAATTGATGGGAGAAAGCACATAACCTTGCTTAATCTACAGTTTATATCAAACTCTTCTGAAGATCCACCACCAGTCTTGTCTGTCTTCATTCACTGGATGCTGTATTTTTCAAGGCACTTTGGTTATGAACTCGATAGAGTCCTTCGCTACAGGAGCAGTAAAATAACCGAGCATGTAAATGTAGTCGAATGTTAGTACTTCCTTGATCAACAGTCTAACTACTCATAGAAGGAATTCTTCACATCGTCAGAGGAAGTGCGGCAAGGGAAGGAGTTACACCTCTCCATAGCACAAAGCCTGGACTGAATTGTAGGGAACATGTATTGTCCAATATATATCATTACTTCCAATGTATGTCTGTCAAAACGTCTTATGTATATCAGTCAATAAGTCATATGCATATCAGTAAAAGCACCTTATCTATATCAGTCAACAGTCCTATGCATGAGAAGCATTGCGTCCAATGAATATCAGTTACTACTATTTATATTCTTCTTTCTTCTTCTTTCGTTCGCTTGAAATATGTCTATAACTGCAATGCTGTCTCTTGTATGAATTGAACTGTCTTTTTCAGTTTACACAGCGGTCCATAGAGTTTATCTTCTACTGTCGTCTCTCTAGGCCAGAAGGTTTGCTTAGATATGTTATATTTTGGGCAGTATTGGAGTATGTGTTCTGCTGTCTACGACGCCAATCCACATGTGCACATGGCTGTTTCACCAATCTTGAATTTTGAATACATGTGGTTGCGTAATCTATTGTGCCCTGTTCTGAGGCGCAGAATAATGACTTGTTCTGGTCTGTCCATAACGTGGTAGTCATCTTGAGCAGGTTTTGGTGGCTTTCTTACTGATTTAATCATTCTTTTCTTTTGGTGGTATGTAACGGATACACCAGACTGTTCTTCTTTGGCTCCTTCCTTAGCCAATTGACCAGCGCTGTCGTTTACGGGTACTCCACAGTGGGATGGTATCCACTGTATGGTGACCATATGCTGACTGCTAAGTTCAGAAAGTAGTGTCTTTAGTACTGGCAATTTCCCAGACAGGAGCGCCTCGAGTACTGATTTTGAATCTGTCAATAGCACCACAGGTTGTGTACCATTGCTGGTATTTAGTAATTTCTCTGTTGCTATCTTGATTGCCTCAATTTCAGCATCGTAGTTATGGCAGTACTTTCCTGTCGGTACTCTAGCTGTGTCCCTAGTATTATTTGGGTATTCTATGTACACTCCCGCTCCTCCATTTCGAACAGCATTTTGTGCTGACCCATCTGTGTAGACTCGGATCCAGAGGTCCTATGGGTATTCTTCATCAAGGAAGCTGAGAGTGGCTGTTCTGCGCTGCACACTGTTCTGTTCTTCCTTGTCAAATATTCCTCTCACTTTTGTCTGGATTTGTAATGATAGTCTATGCTCATCTTTCCATGGAGTTCGCTCTGGAATAGTTGTTAGGGGGATACCAACTGTGGGCAGATTGGTGGTTTCTCTGCAGAGTCGTTTGGCCTGGTGGATAAAACTACTTCTTTTCAACCGCCCCATAGCTAGGTTTTCAAATCTGTTCTTCATAGGGTGGCCTGGCAAGCTGAGGAACTTTTCTGCTTGTATTAGAGTTTTCGTATCTTTGCGCTCACTCAGTGCTTATGTCCTCCCCATCTTCTCCATTCCCACTATAGGGGTTGATCTCATCCCTCCTGTGGTGACTCTAAGTGCTTGATTTTGCACTTTGTCCAGCTCTTGCAGTGTGGTTTTTGATGCCGAACACCACGCAGTTGACCCATATTCCAGGTGTGGTCGTGTGCTCTGTTGATAAACTTTGCTAAGTATTTTCCCACTGGCTCCCCATGTGGTTCCACTTAGCTTTCTCAGGATGGCTATTTTACTTCTGGGTTTTGCTACTGCTTTGTTGATGTGCTTTCTCCATGTCAGCCTGCCACCAAATGTTACTCCAAGGTATGTTGGATCTTTATCTTCTCTTAGAGGTGTTTCATTTATCTGGATGGTCCCTGCCTTATGTTTTGGAGAGAGGGTAAATAGGGTGGTGCTGCACTTGTCAGTGTTTATGCTGACACACCATCTATTTGCCAATGCAACAAATGTATCTACAGCTCTTTGTAGCAATCTGGTGGCGACTGATGCATGTTCATTTGTGCTCCATAGAACCAGGTCATCGGCGTACATTGCAGCTTTAATTCCATGCGGTAGATTAGCAACGAGATCGTTGATGAAGATTAGAAACAGTGTGGGGGACAAGACTCCACCATGGGGAACACCGTGACGGAGTAGTACTTTCTTGCTCGTTAGCCCGTCTATCTGTACTCGGGCTCTTCTGTTGTGCAAGTATGCTTTCACCCATTTGTAAATTCTTCCATTGACTTTGCAGTTTCTCAGTTTCTTCATCAGACTTTCTTTCCAGACTTTGTCAAAGGCTTTCTTCAAATCTATCCATGCCGCAAGCCCCAGCTTCTTCTCTTGGAATGCATCCTCAATTTCTTGAGAGAGGTAGGTTTTCTGAGCTTCCGTAGAGTAGCACTGCCTAAAGCCAGCCTGCTGTGGCACAAGGATGTTTTTACTTTCAATGTACCACTGCAGTCTGTGATTGATGATGCGCTCCAGTGTTTTGCAGAGACAGCTAGTGAGGCTAATTGGTCTGTAGCTAGAGGCAATGGAACTATCTTTCCCTGATTTTAGGAGGGGTATCATGATTGCTTCTCTCCAGGCTTGCGGAACACCGCCTGAGGTCCAACTGTTATTGAAGATCTGCAATAACTTTGCTTTGGCCTCTGTTCCTAGCTTCCTGATCATTTCATTGGAGATACCATCAGCTCCTGGTGACTTTCTCATTTTCAGTTTTGATATGGCTAGCTCCAGTTCGCTGATTGTGATGGGTGTCTCCAGAACCTCACGTACTATTTCATTCTGTGCTGTATGTTGCCGTTTCTCTCGAATCTCTCGTTGTTACTCTGGTCTAATTTTGATATTGTTATCTTGTGCGAATGAGTCCGCAAAATGGTCAGCTGCTTGCTTTCTTGTAAAGATGTTTCCATCTTTATGTAGTGCAATTTTTGAGTTTCTCCCTGTGCCCTCATCGTTAAGTTGTTTTATTAGCTTCCACAATTTCCTTGTGTCTCTTTCAAAGGTCAGAGACTCCGTTTTTTTCCTGCCAGCTTTTCCATCTAGCCTGCAGCTTGGCCCTTTTAAATTTGGCTTTTGCGTGCTGGAATTTATTGTTGTGCTCTTGGCTGGGTGTGGCCTCTGCTTGCTTTATACACACTTCCACATCATTATGCAACTGTTCCAGTTCACTACTCCAGTAGGGTTTATATTGTTTACGGGCTCCGCTTGGTACTGTTTCTCGCGCTGCCTGTAGTATGCATTTCCCATACTCTTCATCTACTTTATTTAAGACTTTCTCAGTGTTCAGGTTTCTAACCAGTATGCTGGTGCGATTCTTGTACATTGCCCAGTCTGCTTTCTTGTAGTTCCACCTCGAGAGGGTGCTGCTTTCACTTACAAGCTCATTTTCTACAGTTAGAAAGACTGGCCGATGGTCACTGCCACCAAGTTGTTTCCCAACAATTCGTGTAATGTTCCACTCCAGGTCTGGTGAATGAAAAGCCAGGTCAGGTGTAGTTGTAGTGTGCCATGATCTCGAGTAGAAAGTATGTGGGTCGGACGGCTTGTTAATCAAGATGAATCTATTCTCATTCTGCCAGTCTGCCAGTCTCTCTCCTCTCTGGTCCATGTGATCATAGCCCCAACTCTGGGAGTGGCTGTTGAAATCGCCACACACAATAATTTTTTCTGTTAATGGTAGTGTGTCCAGTGCCTGTGGGCGGTCACTTTGACAGTAGTAATTGATCAGATGTAGGTCTTTATAGCCTGTCTTAAGTTTAAGTGTCTGATACTCAGCCCCTTCCATGTAGACTTCGATTTGGGAAGCAGTGATGTTATTTTTTACAAGTGTAAGTATCCCACCTTTTCGCCTGTCCTTTCGGTCAGATCGGTAACACTGGTAGCCTCTGATTTTGAAGGCTATATTTTCGTTTATGTGAGTTTCTTGCAAGCAACATATGCTTACTTTTTCTTGGTCCACGATGTTTTCTAATTCTATTTTTTTTTTGTTACTGACTCCCTCCGCATTCTAGTGCATTATTTTAAGTCTTTGTTTAGTATGGCCAGCTGTTCTATTCTCATGTCCCCTGGCTCCACAGGACATCTGAGAAGAACCTCCAGTAGTTGGGTTTGGGCCCTTTCGAGACATAGCGCCCGACACTGCACCTGCCTGGGGGTCCAAAGCAGGGCGAGCACCATAACATTTAGCAGTGGTCGACATATTCCATTTTGCGTAATTGCGTGGCATCCTGATATCTGTGGTGCGCCTCCTGGCTGGTTGCCTCCGTCTTCAGCACCTACTATTTATATCAGTCAATATGTCCGATGTATAACAGTCAATAAAATGTATATAAGTCAATACGTACTATAAATATTAGTCGCTACATCTGACGGCTGTCAGGTAATACTCGTACATCCTAGGGATATTAGTCAAAACCTTATCATTATTATAATCATCACAATGTGCCCGGCAAAATAGAGTAGGCGCCCGTGTCTCTCCACAGACGTCTCTTCATGGTGTTCTGGATGCATTGTATTGAGGATATCCACCCATGGCTCCATGCCTGTCTAAAAGACCACCCCACAACATATTTGTCTAGGTCTGTCTCTTTCTATCATACCGCTGATCTTTCCAATGTTCACGCTGTTTTCCAATGTCTCTCTTCTCATTATAAGACCAAATAAACTACTTGTTTCTTTCTGTTGCCTTCGTATGTTTTTATGTTTTCATTAACCTTTTCCAGGTAGTTGTTCTTAGTTACTTAGTCAGTTAGTTGTGTTCTCAACATTGTTCTCAGAAACTCCATCGTGTGTTCTCTAGTCTCTTCGTGCTTTTTAAAAACAAATTGATACCCCATGATTCACTGCCATAGAACAGAACAGGTTATATGTTACATTTTTGAAATCTCTTTTCAGTCACTACATCCAAAGGGGATCGTCATTACGATTAAGTGTATTTATTTTCTTTACTTTATATTCAATTGCTTAACAACAAAGATTATATTGTGATGAATTGATTAATTTATAATGTGGTCGTGTAGGTTATAATCTGATTTGAGCTACTTTCTCTCACAAAAGGCTCATTTGACGTTCGAGAACGCAAATAACTACTTCGGCAGTTACGGCAGTTACGAAGCAACCAGTGGCGACGGCTCTGCGCAATACAGCGTCGTATATTCCGACACTGACGACTACTCCTACCAGGACAGGTGTGCTAGTGATTACACTAGCGCCCCTACTTCCTACTACGATGCACCATCATCGACTGCTGAACCACGCATTGACTTCGGTGACTCGGCAATCTTGCAAAGTTATGTTAATGTGATCAAGTCAAATGTCGACGAGGCAGCAACACATATTGGCGTTGTGAAAGATCTGATCGACAGCCTGCCGTCTACGGAAGAATAGTTTTCACTGATTCAAGAGGTGTCTTTGTTTGTGGAAACAAATGAAAAGACGCTGTATAAAATATAATGAATAATTAAAAATAATCATCAAAATGTGCTCTCGTGGTTTGTTGTTGTTGTTGTTGTTGTTGTTGTTGTTGTTGTTGTTGTTGTTGTTGTTGATTGTCAAGTTTTCTTTTACCGCGTCAGTTTCCAGAAGTTTGGTGGAGTTATCGGGGAAGATAACTGGTTACCTTAGTTAATTATGCAGTGGCTTAGACTGCGAAGGTCAAAGTTTCGACGTCCCAGCGACAGTGTTTAGCGCGGATCTAGCTTTAGCATTACTATTTACATGACATGTTCGACAATACAATATTAATTGTTTCATTAACATCATCATCATAATCATTATCATCTTTCACATTAGCCGTCTTTAGTAGTGGAGAGGTATTGTTAACGTTCCATCGCTCTATGCGAGGCACTGGAATGTGTCATTCCGTTTGATTGTACAGGGCATATTTTTAATGACTGTGCAGTGTTTGAAAATATTGCCGGTCCAAGTTTTGTATTTACTTATTATGTTGCATGAACTCTTCAGAGGGTGAATACAAAACTTGGACCGGCAATATTTTCAAACGCCACACAGTCATTAAAAATTCACCATATACAATACAATGTCTTTGATGTCAATCAATTTCTTCTCGGGCGCTGTATTTTCTTCGTATCAAATCGTAGGTGCAGTGCCAAAATTGTTAACTGATGATATTCTATCGAGATGGCCGAACCATGTGATTTTCTGTCTTGAAAGATATGTGGCAAAAGATTTTGATCCCACTAACTATCTGATAGCATCGTTTCTTACTCGGTCACGGATAGTTAAGTTGGCAGATCTTCTCAGACATCTCATCCCGCAGGCATTGATCTTGCGTAAGTGCATTTTGGACAATTTCCTAGTTTGACATTGGTAGCATAGGCTTGGTGAATATTTATTATATGTCGTGTAGAGAACTTATGTATGTTTGAATCTTTCAGTATCGGCGATAATGGATGATATCTGATTTTAATGTCTTTGTCCATTCTGAAATCCTCTTTCTTCATACTTTCTAGGTATTCAATCGATTTATCTTGCTTCAGAGGAATACTGTTTATCTGTACATGTTGGACCAGGAAACTTGCTAACCTGCATTAGTTCAGTTTTGAGTGCATTGATGTTCATATTGTATCGTCTGCATGATAAACTCAGATTATTAATATGATTGTGTTGTCTCTTCTCGTCGCTGTAACACAGGCACTGATTGTCGGCAAATAAAAGTTCATTTATAGTGAGTGGATTTGCTATTTCCTCCAAAGTAAATAGGTCGACATTTTCTGAATTGATTCTGTCAAGGCCTGCTTCTGTGGTTATTCTGTCTATGTAGGTGTTAAATTACCAGGGGGAAACGTACTAACACTGACACCGAAAGCGCTTAGAAGCTGATGTTTTACGAGACATGCATTATGACTCAATGCTGCATACACTGGCGAGCCCAGTGGCTAGTATGATTGTCTGCTTGTATCGTGGTCGTGTGTTTGAAGTCCTAGTTTTCTCCCCACATTTTATCACATTTCAATATTGTCATTCTCTACAACAAATTTTATCATGTTTATTTCAATATTTTCACATGCCTTATAATAAAGTCCACTATTATTTTACAAGAATGAGCAATGTCAGGAAGAATATAATTATCTCGACAAGAAGAAACACCAGATGACTGAAACGATTTACGTGGCTTGTTCTTGTGGGTGAATGCGAATATTGAACAACGAATCAAGACACGGTGAAGAGAGTTTATATGTGGGTTTTGATAAGAATTTCCAGACACAGAATGAAGCCACTCATGTAGAACTACAGGCGTTACTGGATCGCCCATAGAAACCTCAGGAAAAGACACATTAAATATTTGGAGTATGTACATTAGAGTTATGTGAGAAAATAGCAAGAAAGAGATGCAGGGATGGCAAAGACAGATTATGTAGAGTGCTGGAATAAGGGGGCATCAGATTGTAATGTATGCAATAAAGCATCATAAACGTGTTAGTTGACAGTGACGATTAAAGATTCATGATGGCAAACATCTTTACCCAGACCAGACAATTGAAGGAGAACAATTGAGTTGACTAATGTGTGTAAAGATGGCCGCTATAATGTATGCCGTTTCCGTAATAATAACCGTAGTTTTATGGTGCATGATTTGTTGATCTTCTCTGGGAATTGTATCATGTTTCTACGAGTATCACCATGTGATATGCCGAGCAGCGTTGGTGATCATGTTCCTTCTCAAACGTCTGTCTTCTGTGTTATTGATCAGTTCCCATGCTAATCGTCGTCAGTGTTACTGTGCCAACTCATAAAGCATGCTCTCCCCGTGTAACATCTTAATGTAAATCCTGCCATCTTCCTGTTTGACATAATCTAAGCAAGACCCTCGCTACTCACAAGCTTACCAAAAATGGCTTTTATTGAGTCCTGCAGTGGCTAATTAATGTTTGCAACGCTTTTGGCAATTCTTTAAAAAGTCTTACAAGTCGAGAGGATCGACTTTATTGCATCGGGTTTTATCCCACATGGCTTGGTCTCTTTCCACAGGACGGCCTACCGAAAGCGAATCACTAAGCACGAACTCAGTAGCTCCAGCAGCGAACCCCAGGAGACTCCGAGAAAAATGCTCCAGTGAACGGAAACACGTAGCCAGGAATCGAACCCACAACCTTCGGAGCGCAAAAATATCGTCCCTGGGTGGGTTGAACCACCAACCGTTCGGATACTGATCTTCTTGGCAGCCCTTGTGGGGGGAGGGGAATTCACCACCGGTTGAGAACCACTGCTCTATAAAAAGAATGAATCTGGTATACACACACGTGGAAGCTACACGTTAATTAATATCTATAGCAAGAATGACTCTGGTATACACACACATGGAAGCTACTCGTTAATTAATATCTATAGCAAGAATGACTCTGGTATACACACACATGGAAGCTACTCGTTAATTAATATCTATAGCAAGAATGACTCTGGTATACACACACGTGGAAGCTACCCGTGAAAGACTATCTATAGCAAGAATGACTCTGGTATACACACACGTGGAAACTACCCGTGAAAGAATATCTATAGCAAGATTGACTCTGGTACACACAGGTGGAAGATACTCATGAAATAATATCTATAGCATGAATGACGCTGGTATATACACACGTAGAAGCTACCCATGAAAGAATATCTATAGCAAGAATAACTCTGGTACACACACACACGTGAAAGCTATCCATGAAAGAATATATATAGCAAGAATGACTCTGTTATACATGTCACATAATACTGGAAGGTTAATGACCCTACGATAAAAAACTAAACAGAGATCGTATATATCTGGAGGATTGAAGGATTGAAGGTTATTGACCATGGGGTCAGAGAACAGAGATCGCTGTCCCGAGGTGATTACAGGTTATTGACCCTAGGATCAAAAGAACTGAGATCGGCGATCAAATACAGCTACCACTTGTTTGTTGTGAGACGGGGGCCGGTAAACCACGATCACAACGCTTTGAACACCGAAGACGGAGACGATCGAAGGTCTTTTGAAGTACGGAAACGTATGTCCGGGATCCCGAGAAACGAGTGGATACTCATTGATGTCCCGAAAAGATCGTTTATCAAAGAAGATTGTCGCCATGTTGTTGTATGAAGATCAAAAGACAGGAGAAGAGAACAGGGGGATATTCGTGGAATATACCAGTATAGTCTTACATAGCCAAAGTATAAATGGGCGGAATATACAACAAAGTTAATTCAGTGTGCTACGAGGTCTTCCACGAGAGGAAGTTCCACGAGAGGAAGTGGTGATCTATTCTTGAGCTAATACGAAAAGGGACTTATAATGTTCCGTGTTGGTTGAAAACAACGAGCATTTGTACTAGATGTGCATATGTATTCCCGATTCAGCCGAGGATAGTGGTTTTAAGATAGTAGTGATGTAGCGTAGAACTCGAGCATAGTGAATTTACGTGTGTGACCGTAATATCGATTGTCGGCAGCATTTAGCTGAGAAGTAACTTAGTGGGTCGTGTAATGTGTCAGTGCACTCGATAGAATGAGTACTATGATAATAGAAGATAGGCGTAAGGGGGGAGATAAGGATAGGTCTAAGATAGGAGATTCTAGTATAGATGGTTACTGGGATTTCTGAGCTTTCCTATGACTTTTCCTTCTTTTACCTGGTCTTAAGTTATGTGACGAACTCCTATGTCTTATGTCAGAGGTCATTTCTCTGAATATATAGAGGTTAATAACTGATGATGGCCGTAAGTTTATTCTCACCTCTAATGAGTCTGGGTTAGGTTGATATCACCTGGTATTGTCTATTCGACAGGTTCCACTGGACATTGCAATAGCTACACTACTGAGGAGAAAGAAATTACCATATTCTGGTGCAGTGATAACTATCAACAAGATTGAGTCTTGTAACACAAATAAGGTCAGCCAGTTCTAGAAATAACGGCAACATAGAATACAGTCATGATAAGAGACTGACAGCAGAATATAGTTCACACAAACATAGAACGGAATGTCAATATTGTTCACATGAACTATAATAAAAATGGAAAGGCTGTAACGCCAGAACATTTTCTCTGAGTAACAGAACATTCAGTGAATTAAATGAAAGCAGTGTGTCGGTGATATATCTATAGAAAGTGTTTTGGTGATTCCTTCCGACATAGACGATAGTACATTCACGTGTATCGGAAGTGTAGACATTACCTGAACTATAATAACGTTTCATTTTATTGGATATATAAACTGAAAGACACTACCTACAAAAAACACGCAGTGGTGCACATGCTGTTTATTTCGAAAGTTGTCAAGGAAATATTGTTAAGACATCAACATCATTCAGAGAGACACTACACTGGGTGAACGTATTCCAGTTTTGTGCTGTGGTGATAATATATGGCCGTTGCGTGATGAGAACTGTTATGTGGATCTTAGACTGTCAATCTTGTCTCACCTACACGATAGAACACAACACAGACATCTTTACACCTTCACTATACGCACACATGACCGATTTTATTCATTAAATAATTTTAGTATTTATTGGAGGACAGTGTTGTGTGGGTATGTTCTGGAAGAAAGTGAAGAGGGGTATGGTCTTGGAGTAAGAGATAGAGAGATAGTGAATAAAAGACTGAAAGGGGGTGTTTAGAAATAGGTCCGGCAATAGACCCAAAACTGGAAAAAGGGAATTTTGAAGTGTGCTTGTTGATTCTACTGTCCCCCCAGAGACGACAAGTGACAATACACACACGTCGAAGCGACTCGTGAATTAATATCTATAGCAAGAATGGCTCTGATATACACACACGTGGAAACTACCCGTGAAAGAATATCTATAGCAAGAATGACTGTTATACACACACACGGAAGCTACCAGGTTTATGCACTGTGCTGAGAGTTTCCTTAAGTAACCCCTGTAAGGATACTGTAGCACGTCACCGGCACCCCGTGTGCAATGTGTGCGATAGCATATCAAGCATTTATTGGCACATTGACACCTTGCCGTCTTGACAGACGATAGTTTGTGCTTCAAAAAAGCATAACTTTTACCCATAGCGGTAGCGAATGTGCTTGATAAGGCCAATTCGCGCTGTAAATGTTCGTTCACAGTGGGTGCATGTGACCACGTGGTCATTTCCACCACCATGCACCATCATACGTCTCACAAGCCCGGTGTGTGACTTATGTGCAATAATTTTCTCCTTTGTCTTTATTCCATTTCTGATCTTTGCCCTCCATGCAACACGTTCAGCAGCGACTTGCTCCCAATGTACATTAGCAATGCCTGTATTAAGCATGTCCCGTTTACATACATCTTTGTATCGTAGTATAGGCCGACCTTCAGATCTCATACCCATCTGTAATTCACCAAAAAAATGTCCTTTGTTATTCTACCATCCTCCATCATCCTAAGACGTTCTATCCATCTAAGTCTACGAAGACTGCGCATGGAATAAACCGTCACACAACCTGATCTTTCCAATACTTCAGTATTTGTGATTTTGTCTTGCCACTTAATACCAAGAATTCTTCGCAGCCACAGCATATGAAAGCTGTTTAAACGTTTCTCTTGGTGTGAATAAGTTGTCCAGGTTTCATTGCCATAAAGAAGAGTACTAAAGACACAGGCTTGATAGACAAGGACTTTTGTTTTGGCAGTAAGCTTCTTGTTCTCCCAGACTGTTTTCTTAACCTGTTCATTGTTGTTGCTGCCTTACCAATCCGGATGTTGATTTCCTGATCTAGGGATAATTTGCTATTTACCGCTGATCCTAGATATGTAAAATGGTCTACCATCTCTAGTTCGGCGTCGTCAATAAAGATTGATGGTACCCCATGTGCACCTTGTGACATAATCTGTGTCTTCTTTTTGCTAATTATTAAACCAAATTCAGAACAAGCATTGGAGAATGCAGATAGTAGACGTTGAAATTCTTCCTCAGAGTGGGTCGTAAATGCAGCATCATCTGCGAAAAGCAACTCTCTGATCAGTACCCTCCTCTTGGCTTTCAATCTTTGAGCATTGCAGAGGCCGCCATCTGAGCGTGAGTGAATGTATATACCACCATCCTGATCACGAAAGGCATATTTCAGTAGAAGTGAAAATTATATTCCAAAGAGGGTGGGATCTAGTACACAACCTTGCTTAACTCCACTCTATATTTCAAACTCTTCAGAAGTTGCACCATAAAACTTGTTTATACCCTTCATGCCTGTGTGGAACGATTCCACAATGGACAGAAGAGTTGGTGGGCAGCCAATCTTCTTTAGTGCCTTGAACAGACCCTCACGACTGACCAAATCAAATGCCTTTGTGAGGTCGATGAAGGCAATAAACAGTGGTTGATTCTGTTCACGGCATTTTTCTTGTATTTGTCGCAATGAGAATATCATATCAATGGTAGACCGGTTCTGTCGAAAGCTACACTTTGATTCGGGATGATTTGATTTCCTAGGACTTGAAGTCTGCGCAGAACAATTCTGGCAAATACTTTTCCAACAATACACAAAAGTGAGATACCTCTATAGTTGTTGCAGTCGCTCCGATCGCCCTTGTTCTTGTATAGTGTTATGATGCTTGAATCTATGACATCCTGTGGGACTTGTCCTTCTCGCCAGCATAGCTCTATTAGCTGGTGGATCTGTAGACTGAGTATGTCTTGCCCACTCCTGATAACCTCTATTGGAATCCCATCCTTACCTGGAGCCTTCCCAGATGCAAGTTCATTGATAGCACACTTAAATTCTGTTGTGGTAGGAAGTGTATCCAGGTGGTCAAGAGTTAGTAGAGCCTCTATGGCGTTGAGGGCATCATCCGCTAGTTTGGTCTCACTTGAGTAAAGCTCCAAATAGTGCTCTACCCATTTGTTGTTTCTTATCAGTTATGATTTCTCCAGTCAAGGTTTTCAATGGTGCACTTCTTTTGATCATTGGACCACAGGCTTTCTTTATTCCTTCATACATGCTTCTGATGTTTCCCTTATTACTTGCAATTTGAATGGACACATATAACTTGATCCAGTAATCATTTGCACACTGCCTGAAAGCCTTTTGCACATTCATCCTAGCTTGCTTTAGTTCACTCAGAGTGTAACGCGTTTGTCTTTCTTTGTTTCTTAAGAGAGCTATCTTCTTCTTATCAATCAAGGGCTGCAGTACCTGGCTGTTTGCCGCAAACCAGTCCTGCCTCTTATGATCCACAGTGCTGTAAACACCTACATCAGTTTTATAAGGAGTTTCTTTAAGTTGACCCCACTTTTCACTTACTGTACAATTTTCTGGTGTATCAGTGAAAACGTCTTCAAGTTGCTGTTGAAACTGAAAGCACTTTTCAGGATCATGAGTGTTAATAATATTAATCTAGGGGCTAGATTTATTATTAGCTGTGTAGATTCTCTTTGGTCTCAGTCTAACCCTTGAAACAACCAAAGAATTATCCGTATCACAGGCATGTATCACTGTGGTAACTTCGAGTCAATGATATATGGTTCAGATGTTGTCTCCGTGTGATGATAAAGTCCATCTGGTGCCAATGGCCGGATCTTGGATGTTTCCATGTGACCTTATGCATCTCTTTTGTTTTAAAAAAGGAGTTTGTAATACATAGGTCATTACTGGTGCAATGCTCCAGCAGCCTTTGTCCATTTTCATTCATGCCACCGATGTTGTATTTTCCAAGGGACAATGGCCATGAACTTGAGTCCTTGCCCACACGAGCATTGAAATCACCGAGCATATAAATGTAGTCGGATTTTGGAACTGCCTTAATCACGGAGTCTAACTCCTCATAGAACGAATCCTTCACATCATCAGAGGAATCGAGTGTGGTGCATATGCAGTAATAATGGTGACAAAACCACAAGAGGTTGCCAAGCGCAGGGATAATAGTCTTTCATTTCCTCCTGCTGGAATTTAAATCATTCCCAGTAACGGATTTTTCACTGCAAAGCCCAAACCGTGTTGCATTTGTTCTGCCTTTCCTCTACCCTTCCAAACAAAGGTGTAATTGTTTTCCCTGAGTGACCCTTCCTCAGCGAGGCGAGTCTCCTGCAGGCCAGCAATATCAATGTTAAGACGATTGAGTTCGGCATCAATCACAGCCGTTTTTCTCTCATCGTCAATATTGGTCAAGTCAGTGGAAAATCCTGGACACATGGTTCTCACGTTCCCGATTGCAAGCCGTAGTTTGAGGTTTCTATTTTTCTGATTATTAGTACCTCTTGCATTGGTTTTACAGCCTGCGATTCAGAATTTGTCCTAGCACCAAGCATCCATTGAAGCAGGCAGGCTGTGGTGGATCAGCACCCAATTGATAGGGGGCTGCCCAGCTTGAGGCGGGCGGTATCTGATCAGTGACACCTGTAGGTGTCCCCCACCGTCAGAGGCAACGCGTAGCGCCCCATGTCTACGCCAACTGACAAGGACTTATAACCCGTAACAGTTGCCTCTTGCTTTGATTCCGTGCCCGGTTAAGACCAGGGATGGAGTCATTGCCTCTCCATAGCACAAAGCCTGGGCTAAAATGTAGAGATGATGTGTTTCCCATGCAGCATGATAGCTCTCTCGGCCTGCCTAGTTCACTCAAGAGGAAAGGTAACACCTCTACATCTGGAGCAAGACAAGTTGCAGAAGCTGCCGGATCAGCAAAGCAATGCTCTAACTGTCCGCTTTTCGGAACTTTGATCATAGACCAGCTGCCAACCAAGGCTTAGGGCCTGGTCTGCCCTGCCATGACATTTTGTCTTTAGGTTGCATTTCCTCGCACCAGGGTAAGGCTTGTATCCTCCCAATTGCGCTCTTCCACCCGAAGCCGTTGGCACAAAGTGGGGTGTCGGGTATGGTAAGCGCCGCCCAACGTTCGGCGCTAATAGAAAGTAAGTAGTACCGTTTACTGTTATACAGTAGCTCAGACATATCTGACTAAGACCTGACACAACATACCAAGCAAAGGAGATATAATTGTATCTAGTTGTGACATCTTGAGGAGAAAATAGCTGGGCATTCTAATGGCAACTCCATGTTAGATACAGATTATTTCATCATGACATATCAAGCAATGTACAAATACGTGAAGACCTGGATATTATTGTGATAACTTCGTGGTAGATATGAATCTTGTCATTATCATCTTGTATCAACTCATGAATCATGAAGAGAGGCTTTGTACAGTCTTATATCAACTCCACGCTAGATACATAGTTCATCATCATCATCATCACCACCACCACCACCACCATCATCATCATAATCATCATCATCATCATCATCATCATCACCACCACCACCACCACCACCACCACCACCACCACCATCACCGTCATCATCATCATCATCATCATCATCATCATCATCATCATCATCATCATCATCATCATCATCATCATCATCATCATCATCATCATCATCATGTATCAAGTATTTTGTAGAATGCCACTCCCATCATAAGCCGCTGGAAAGGCTCTCAGTCCTTGGCTAGTCCCCTGCCTCGTGTGTGGTATTATGTCATGTCCAAGTCAGAATTCGCGTTGGTCGGCCTCTGCCAGGAATCTTCTTTTACTGTTCATTTAAAACCATGTGATGTGTTGTATGGCTAAAATATTCTATGGCGACAGATGCTGAATATACTAGAGGCTCTTGAAGTTATTGTCAATATTTATGAGCTTAGATGGGTTTTTTTAAAAGGAAGTGGAGGTCATCGTGCACTGAAATCACACTTCAAGGTCTTGGCAGCTGTGGACTTGACCAGATCAGAGACCTTGATAGTTGTGGACGTGACCATATCACTCATCAAACCATAAGAAATAATAGGATGATAGTCATCTTAGGGATCGATAGAGGTGGGAGATATGTTTTAGCCAAAATGAAAAAGGCGACGCACGGTCGTGTTGTTTTGTGACCGTTCCTTTCTCGCGTAGGAGATGGATATTTTCATCTCCAGAGTGTAATTTTTGTGCCAGGATATAAAACCAGGAGTTTCTTCTCAAGATCTTCGCCGATGCTACGGAGTTCGTGCATTGGGCAAAGCAATCATTGAATGAAATTTCGCAGCGTGTTTGTTTCTGTGGTGTTCGGTATTTCAACATGGCGGAACAGCGTTTAACAAGGCGATGGGCAGGCCGCGAGCGGCAAGGTAGACTTGGTAGATTCAAATGTAACCGTCTGGGCCGTAGGAATACCCGTATTCTATATTGGAATTGTACCAGCGTAAAACAACGAGGTCGTATTCTAGAAAACCTGGTATACAGGAATAACATTGTAGCGCTTCAGGAGACGAGACTGGGTGATCAGTTACTCCAAATTGCCGGCTTCAAATGTTTCTACAACAGGCGACATCTGGGAATGGCGATTCTCATTCACGAAAGTATAGTTGCTTTAGAACTAGACATGTCCATTTGGTACAGTAACGACATACAAATACAGGCGGGTAGAATTCAATCCGGTCTACCATTCGTGTTGGTTAATGTTTCTACCCGCAATGCGAGTGTGGATTCCCAGAAGTGGCAGTGCTTAAGTGGCATATTAGGTCACGCGATAAATGTTATTTTCTGTGGCGATTTCAACGCTAAAGGTAGATAATAAGGGCAAATTTCCTCCAAAACACAGGGGAAGGAGCTCGAGACTGCACTTGAAACCGTTGAGCTGGTCTGTAACAACAGTGGCGGTGTCAACAGGACAGCATGTCGTCCAGGTGATTAGACAATGTTATTGATCTGGCGCAGGTTTCTCCTTCACTTACTAGTGTGTAGATGGGGTGTCCTAGGTTACCACGGCAGCGACCACCATCCTTGCAGCATATTGGCGGGGAAAGGCAGAATCAGGCAGCACAAGTCAACTGTCAAAACTTTCCAATATGACTGAAAAAGGCAAGATATGGTGAGTAAAATAAGGCGCGACAAGCCAAAAAAGCTCAATGGCAGGAAGAAAAACTGAGAGCAGCCACCTTGGTGGAATTTTGATGTGGAAAAGGCCTAGGTGGATCAGCGTAGTGTTGTACGGAAATGGCAAATCGCTAAGAATAACAGAGTTTCCCATCCTAGTCCCTGCTCACACTTAGAAAGGAAGATGACACAAAAGTAAGCTACTTCAAAAAAACTGGTTAAGGTAGTTAAAAGTGAAAAATGGGTTGAGGTATGTAAAAGAGTAAGCACAGACAAGTCACTGATATTGTTCTGGTGACTACATAAAATCATGAGTGGGGTAGTCAAGAATAAGAGTATTCCTGACTTCCAAGGTACTGACCTCATCTGGCAGAGGACTGATGAGAACAAGGGCCGTCTTCGAACGCTAGCTAGAGCAGAGCAATCAGACATACATGAGAGGCCGAAATCTGGCCAAGGAGGTCACCTCAGATAGGTGTAAGGCCCAGAACATTTCGGATGAAAACACAGTGGCAGTGAAATAAATCAAGGCTGTGCTTCGAAGATCAAAAACAGTTCTCCAGGGCCAGATGGCATAAGATATGACGACATCAATATGTGTACCGACAACGAACTAGAGAAACTAGCAGACATATACAACAGTATAGGGAGTGCTAGCATCAAGGAGGAGTGGTTACACAGCTATCTGATTCCCTTGCCGAAGACTGGCAAAGACCACACAACACTTCAGGGATATCGAGTAATAACCATGCAGAACACAATAGGCAAGCTACTGGAGAAGTTAATTGCCAGAAAATTATCAAGCCAACTGGAGAGGCAAGGTATTTTCCCACCTACCCTGGGAGTGTACCGTCCAAATAGAGAAACTTAGACCAATGCAGCAATCTTTGCTCATGATGTCTATGAAGGCTTCCACACAGGCATTGAAACATTTGCTGCAGCGATTGATCTCGAGGACGCGTACAACAGAGTACCAGTGGATTTCTTAATGCTTCAGCTTCTTGAACTCAAGATAATTCCTTTCCTCCTTACCTGGATCGCTGCTGCCCTCTTCCAATGCAAAGTAGACTTTACGTGTGGCAGTTGGACTTCAGAACCAACAACAATATATCCTTGCCAACGGCAGTAATCACATTTATCTCCGGTGCTGTTCAACGCCTACACTGTGAGAATCACCAGCGAGAAAATCATAGGGCTGGGGAGGACATTGTCATATGCAGACGATGTTTTAGTGTATCGTCAGGGTAAGGACAGAGATCAGGTTGCTGTTGAACTACAAACCCAACTCAATCGCATAAGCACTTGGTGTGTTGAAGCTGGGGCAATGGTTAACCTAACAAAGGCAACAGTGACATGGTTCTCTTTAAATAACCATATTGTCAACACTCCAACGCCAACTGTAAATCTGGGTTCAGAGACGGTGGAAAGAACGCAGGCAATGAATTACCTGGGGATACGATTTGGTCGAAGCCTAGCTTATAATGAGCACGAAGACCTGGTGATAACAAAGGCCAAGCGGGATTTGGCTGCGATGCGTGTGATGGCGTCTGCAAAATGTGAGAAGCGCCTTCTATGTCTTCTTTACGAGGGGCTGGTCTTTTCTGTTCTGGGGTATGCGATAGCGATTCAGACGCTCAGCCATACGAATATAGAAAGGAAGGAAAGGATACAGAACGAAGCAATGCGCATTATTCTTGGATGTACAAGAGATACATTGTACAGGGCGATGCTCTACATTCTTGATTTTCCAACCATGAGGGACAGAATACAAATTGGCAAGCACGTGCCTATCTCAGAGTCAACGCAAACACACAACATCAACTACATAGCGATATTAAGAAGGTAAAGGGCAGCAGATTAAAAATAGGAAAGTCGTAGATGGGTCAAGCCGAAGGCATTCTTCAGTAGGTGTGTTCACTTGAGGACCTGGCGAGGAGTGGGTACAAGTGCCAACAGAGTTCTGTGCATCCTTTTCAGTGTGCATCCAACTAGACAGGAAATGCAGACATAAAATCCAGCTGTTGTTGAGGCGGAATTACAGGCTCTTTTCTTCGAGAATTCTTTAGAGAATGATGCTGTCATTTACATGGATGTGTCAGTCGTCCGATGAGTGAGAAATTCATGGGCCTTTACGGCTCAGGCCGGAGGGAAAACTATGAAGGAAGAGTCTTGCGCTTTTGCTTTGACCACATAAGCCTGACTATGGAAGTAATGGCATTAAGTAAAGCAATAACATGACTCGAGACACAGACATTCAATCGGGCATGTGTCCTAGGTGACTCAATGAGTATGCTCTGGAGGATAGAAATGGGGTGGGTCTGAAGAGAGTGGCTGCTGTCTCGGCTGGCAAAGATTAGTTTCATCTTCGTGCCAGGGCATGTGGGCGTACAAGAGAATGAGCAGGCTGACAGGCTTGCAGGTAGGGCTACTATGGACGGCGGACAAGCCATGGATCAGGCAGACATTCTGAATGCTCTACGAGAAGTAAGTCGTTTACGAGAACCAAGCGATGACTGGGAATCTACAACCATGGTCAGGCTGCAAGAACAGCAAGTTAAACAAGGTGTGACCAAAAGAATACTACGCTGGAAGCCACAGAAGAGTAATAAACCAACACAGAACCGGTATCGTGAGCCGCGACACGCTGCGGGATTTGCTGAGGAGGGGATCCGAGCACTTACGGATTGAAAGGTTAGATGTGCAATGTGGATGATCTGTCGACTAACTAACTAACTAACCAACCAACCAACCAACCAACCAACCGACCGACCAACCAACCAACCAATCAACCAACCAAAAATAACTAACTAACTAACTAACTAACTAACTAATTAATTAACTAACTAACTAAGTAACTAACTAACTAACTAACTAACTTTTAGCCAAATATTCGAAAATATTAGGCACAAGAAATATGGCAAGACAGAGAAAGGTGTGCATGTGCATTTTAAGTAAAGGGCAACAAATAAGAATACCACCAACATTAACTTCATGTAACTATAGGACGACAGAGAGGATTAGACCACCATGTTTGCCAATATGTGCTCTGAATCGGACAGCTGAAGAAGAAGGACAACAACATCACACAATTGAAGTTCACATACATATGTTATAGGTATAACGTGCTTCCCTGCTACAGTTGATAAGCATAATGTGGGCTGCAAGTCAGGAGGTCAACTGTGTTTCATTGGTAATTGGTAAGACGACTTAAGTACCACGGACACAGACAGTGAATCACATCCATTATTGTCTGCCTTCAACACTAATAGACGAAGATTACAGATATCGCGGAACATGAGGCTCTTCTTATGCTTTATGTATTCAATTCTTATGTAAGAAGATGACTAGTGTTACGAACAAGGAGCATGAGACTTGGCGATATATTATCACATTAGCCACCTAGCTATTATGTCATGGGGTCTCATGTTACCGAACCACTGCTGGTGAACTTTCCAATCATACTGTATAAGAAACTTGAATAACACACACTAGAGCACTTTCTAACAATATTTTTATTCAGACAACGCACTGAGTTTCAAGCATGGTCTTTTCATTTCAGTTTGCCAAATCAATGACGCCGCCTGAATCGTTACAATTATTATTACACAGACTACAAGATCTTTGACAGCGTCAGTATGCATTGCTGTTTAGTTGACTTTTGACTTGATGAAATTAACATACATTTGCATTAACCAATGTCGATGTGTGGTTCAGAAGCCGATGATGTGTTCTAATACTCAGTAGGTGTCATACGGTAACCGCTAGCACATCTGTCCTGGTAGGAGGTGTCGTCATTGTAGGAATACACCACATCTGTCCTGGTAGGAGGTGTCAGTGCAGGAATTCTCCACAGTGTCCGGATGAGAGCCATCGCCACTGGTTGCCTCGTAGCTGCCGTTGGAGGACAATGCGTCGTCGAACGTTAAATAAACCTTTTGTGAGAGAACGTAGATCACATTAGATTATAAACCACGCGTCCAACTTATAACTAGACAGAGTTCAACGGGATATAATATACATTGTTAAATAAGTAACAGGAGGTTACCATAGCCGAATGGATAAGAGAGCTCGTTCTTAAACATCCGGTGTGCTTATGCCCAGGTAGCGGGTTCAACCCCTAAGCCGGTCAGTTGAACTAAAATGTTGACTTCTCGTCCATTACTAGGAGACACAAATTATAATTACCTCTAAGGTTGGTTCACCTGATGGCGAGGGACACTAGTAGTGGGGAAGGCTAATCCGCATGCACAAATCAGTCCAATGCTCTAGATGTAGTAGCAAGTATATGGACTACGCCTGAGTTCAAAGCGAGCGACGCAACATCAACAACAAACAAGTAAATAGTGAGCATAGAACATGAATGTTAAATAGTATTGAGTGATACCCATTGGATGTACTCGCTGACATTGGTACATTACATTGGCACCTTGCCGTCTTGACAGACGATAGTTTGTGCTTTAAAAGGCATAATAACTTTTAACTATGGCGGTAGCGAGTGTGACTGATAAGGCCAATTTGCGCTGTAAATGTCCGTTCACAGTGGGTGCATGTGAACACGTGGTCATTTCCACCATCATGCACCATCTTACGTCTCAAACGCTTGGTGTGTGACTTTTCTGCAATAATTTTCTCCTTTGACTTTATTCCATTTCTGATATTTGCCCTCCATGCAACACGTTCAGCGGCGACTTGCTCCCAATGTGCATTATCAATGCCTGTATCAATCATGTCCCGCTTACACACATCTTTGTATCGTAGTAGAGGCCGACCCTGAGATCTCTTACCCATCTGTAATTCACCAAAAAAGATATCCTTTGGTATTCTACCATCATCCATCCGCCTAAGATGTCCTATCCATCTAAGTCTACGAAGACTGAGCATGGAATAAACTGTCACACAACCTGATCTTTCCAATACTTCAGTATTTGTGATTTTGTCTTGCCACTTAATACCAAGAATTCTTCGCAGACACCGCATATGAAAGCTGTTTAAATTGTTCTCTTGGTGTGAGTAAGTTGTCCAGGTTTCACTGCCATAGAGAAGAGTACTAAGGACACAGGCTTGATAGACAAGGACTTTTGTTTTGGCAGTAAGCTTCCTGTTCTCCCAGACTCTTTTTCTTAACCTGTTCATTGTTGTTGCTGCCTTACCAATCCGGATGTTGATTTCCTGATCTAGGGATAATTTGCTATTTACCACCGATCCTAGATATGTAAAATGGTCTACTATCTCTAGTTCGGCGTCGTCAATAAAGATTGATGGTACCCCATGTGCACCTTGTGACATAATCTGTGTCTTCTTTTTGCTAATTGTTAAACCAAATTCAGAACAAGCATTGGAGAATGCAGATAGTAGACATTGCAATTCTTCCTCAGAGTGGGTCGTAACTGCAGCATCATCTGCAAAAAGCAACTCTCTGATCAGTACCCTCCTAATTTTGGTCTTAGCCTTCAATCTCTGAGCATTGTAGAGGCCGCCATCTGAGCGTGAGTGAATGTATATACCACCATCCTGATCACGAAATGCATATTTCAGTAGAAGTGAAAAGTATATTCCAAAGAGGGTGGGAGCTAGTACACAACCTTGTTTAACTCCACTCTTGATTTCAAATTCTTCAGAAGTTGCACCATCAAACTTGATTA
This sequence comes from Cepaea hortensis, assembly GCA_963921405.1. NCBI lineage: Eukaryota > Metazoa > Mollusca > Gastropoda > Stylommatophora > Helicidae > Cepaea > Cepaea hortensis. Next base: position 24,951,992 of record OY992896.1, read on the forward strand.
TACCCTTCATGCCTGTGTGGAACGATTCCACAATGGACAGAAGAGTTGGTGGGCAGCCAATCTTCTTTAGTGCCTTGAACAGACCCTCACGACTGACCAAATCAAATGCCTTTGTGAGGTCGATGAAGGCAATAAACAGTGGTTGATTCTGTTCACGGCATTTTTCTTGCATTTGTCGCAATGAGAATATCATATCAGTGGTAGACCGGTTCTGTCGAAAGCCACACTGTGATTCGGGGTAGACTTGATCTCCTAGGACTTGAAGTCTGCGCAGAACAATTCTGGCAAATACTTTTCCAACAATACACAGAAGTGAGATACCCCTATAGTTGTTGCAGTCGCTCCGATCGCCCTTGTTCTTGTACAGTGTTATGATGCTTGAATCTTTGAAATCCTGTGGGACTTGTCCTTCACGCCAGCATAGCTCTATTAGCTGGTGGATCTGTATAGTGAGTGTGTCTTGCCCACTCCTGATAACCTCTATTGGAATCCCATCCTTACCTGGAGCCTTGCCAGATGCAAGTTCATTTATAGCACACTTAACTTCTGTTATGGTGGGAAGTGTGTCCAGGTGGTCAAGAGTTGGTAGAGCCTCTATGGCATTGAGGGCATTATCCGCTAGTTTGGTCTCACTTGAGTAAAGCTCCAAATAGTGCTCTACCCATCTGTCCATCTGCTGTTTCTTATCAGTGATGACTTCTCCAGTCAAGGTTTTCAATGGTGCACTTCTTTTTATCACTGGACCACAGGCTTTCTTTATTCCTTCATACATGCTTCTTATGTCTCCCTTATCACTTGCGATTTGAATGGACTCACATAACTTGATCCAATAATCATTTGCACACTGCCTGGCAGCCTTTTGCACATCCTTCCTAGCTTGCCTTAGCTCACTCAGCGTGTTACGCGTTGGTCTTTCCTTGTTTCTTAAGAGAGCTTTCTTCTTCTTATCAATCAAGGGCTGCAGAGTCTCGCTGTTGGCCGCAAACCAGTCCTGCCTCTTATGATCCACAGTGCCGTAAACCTTTACGGCAGTTTTACAAAGAGTTTCCTTAAGTTTATTCCATTTATCATTTACTGTACAATTTTCTGGTGTATCAGTGAAAGCGTCTTCAAGTTGCTGTTGAAACTGAAAGCACTTTTCAGGATCATGAGTGTTAATAATATTAATCCTGGGGCTAGATTTGTGTTTAGCTGTGTAGATTCTCTTTGGTCTCAGTCTAACCCTTGCAACAACCAAAGGATGATCCGTATCACAGTCAGCACTGTGGTAACTACGAGTCAATGATATATGGTTCAGATGTTGTCTCCGTGTGATGATGAAGTCCAGCTGGTGCCAATGGCCGGATCTTGGATGTTTCCATGTGACCTTATGCATCTCTTTTGTTTTAAAAAAAGAGTTTGTAATACATAGGTCATTACTGGTGCAATGCTCCAGCAGCCTTTGCCCATTTTCATTCATGCGACCGATGTTGTATTTTCCAAGGCACACTGGCCATGAACTCGAGTCCTTGCCCACACGAGCATTGAAATCACCGAGCATATAAATGTAGTCGGATTTTGGAACTGCCTTGATCACAGAGTCTAACTCCTCATAGAACAAATCCTTCACATCATCAGAGGAATCGAGTGTCGGTGCATATGCAGTAATAATGGTGGCAAACCCACAAGAGGTTGCCAAGCGCAGGTATAATAGTCTTTCATTTCCTCCTGCTGGAATTTCAATCATTCCCAGTAGCGAATTCTTCACTGCAAAGCCCACACCGTGTTGCCTTTTTTCTGCCTGCCCTTTACCCTTCCAGAAAAGGGTGTAGTTGTTTTCCCTGAGTGACCCTTCCTCAGCGAGGCGAGTCTCCTGCAGGCCAGCAATATCAATGTTAAGACGATTGAGTTCGGCATCAATCACAGCCGTTTTTCTCACATCGTCAATATTGGTCAAGTCAGTGGAAAATCCTGGACACATGGTTCTCACGTTCCAGGTTGCAAGCCGTAGCTTGAGGTTTCTATTTATATTTTTGTTTGTACCTGGTGCATTGGTTTTACAGCCTGCGATTCAGATTTTGTCCTAGCCCCAAGCACCCATTGAAGCAGGCAGGCTGTGGCGGATCAGCACCCAATTGGCTGGGGGCTGCCCAGCTTGAGGCGGGCGGTAGCTGATCAGTGACACCTATAGGTGTCTCCCACCGTCAGAGGCAACGCGTGGCGCCCCATGTCTACGCCAACTGACAAGGACTTATAACCCGTAACAGTTGCCTCTCGCTTTGATTCCGAGACCAGTTAAGACCAGGGATGGAGTTATTGCCTCTCCATAGCACAAAGCCTGGGCTAAAATATAGAGATCATGTGTTGCCCATGCAGCATGATCCCTCTCTCGGCCTGCCTAGTTCACTCCAGAGGAAAGGTAACACCCCTACATCTGGAACAAGACAAGCTGCAGAAGCTGCCGGATCAGCAAAGCAATGCTCTAACTGTCCGCCTGTCGGAGCTTCGATCCTAGACCAGTCGCCAACCAAGGCTTAGGGCCTGGTCTGCCCTGCCATGACAATTTTGTCTTTAGCTTGCATTTCCTCGCACCAGGGTAAGGCGTGTACCCTCCCAATTGCGCTCTTCCGCCCGAAGCCGTTGGCACAATGTGGGGTGTCGGGTTTGGTAAGCGCCGCCCAACGTTCGGCGCTAACAGAAACCAGGTAGTACCGTCTACTGTTATACGGTAGCTCAGTCATATCTGACTAAGACCTGACCTGAACTCGCTGACACATAAATGTTAAATAGTATTGAGTGATACCCATTGGATGTACTCGCTGACACATGAATGTTAAATAGTATTGAGTGATACCCATTGGATGTACTCGCTGACAAGAACATGAATGTTAAATCGTATTGAGTGATACCCATTGGATGTACTCGCTGACACATGAATGTTAAATAGTATTGAGTGATGCCCATTGGATGTACTCGCTGACAAGAACATGAATGTTAAATCGTATTGAGTGATACCCATTGGATGTACTCGCTGACACATGAATGTTAAATCGTATTGAGTGATACCCATTGGATGTACTCGCTGACACATGAATGTTAAATAGTATTGAGTGATGCCCATTGGATGTACTCGCTGACAAGAACATGAATGTTAAATCGTATTGAGTGATACCCATTGGATGTACTCGCTGACACATGAATGTTAAATAGTATTGAGTGATACCCATTGGATGTACTCGCTGACAAGAACATGAATGTTAAATCGTATTGAGTGATACCCATTGGATGTACTCGCTGACACATGAATGTTAAATCGTATTGAGTGATAGCCATTGGATGTACTCGCTGACACATGAATGTTAAATCGTATAGAGTGATACCCATTGGATGTACTCGCTGACACATGAATGTTAAATCGTATTGAGTGACACCCATTGGATGTACTCGCTGACACATGAATGTTAAATCGTATAGAGTGATACCCATTTGATGTACTCGTTGACACATGAATGTTAAATCGTATTGAGTGATACCCATTGGATGTACTCGTTGACAAGAACGTATTGAGTGATAGCCATTGGATGCACTCGCTGACAAGAACGTATTGAATGACACTCATTGGATGTACTCGCTGACAAGAACGTATTGAATGACACTCATTGGATGTACTTGCTGACAAGAACGTATTGAGTGACACTCATTGGATATACTCGCTGACAAGAACGTATTGTGTGATACCCATTGGATGTACTCGCTGACAAGAACTTATTGAGTGATACCCATTGGATGTACTCGCTGACAAGAACTTAGTGAAATGTTTTATGGAACCGGTTTTGTAGTATGGCAGTGGATCTTGAGATGTGAACGAACACATTAAGAGGAGATGACGAAAGTTGTGAACACCTTGGACAGCCAGAATGACAAACAACAATTGTCTGGAAAAGACTAAAGAAACTAGTAGCATCACAGGCAAAAATGCGAACGTGGCAAGCCACGTTGTCAAACTCAAGGCCCGGGGGCCACATCCGGCCTGCCGTACAATCATACCAGGCCCGAGAGGTCTCACCCGACGTACAAATATATTCGGCCCAAGAGAGAAGGTTAGGCAAAATATTTTTTTTATGGTTACGATATAAAGTGCAAATCAAATTCCCTAATTAGCAGCCTTCCGAATGATAGGCTACCTGAGAGCGTTATGGCTTCGATCAGTATAAGCGAAAATAAAAGCTGTGTAGTGAGTTAGTGTTCGTCGTTATAGTTACCCAGCAACCTTCAGATGCTCATTTTGGATTGGCGCATAAACAATGAAAGTAGTGTAATGCCCGGATATTACATCACCTTTTCTCGCTACGGCTAACCTAATATAAATCAAACGTCTGTCGGAAGATACATAATCTTTTAAAATAAAATCAAGCCTTTAACATGGCCAAGAGAAAAGTTGATTGTGAAAACAGAGCCTTTCAAAGCCGCTGGAAGGCTGAATATATGTTTACTGATACTGGCGGTAAACCCGTGTCTAATTTTTGGAGATAATGTGGCTGTGATCAAATAATATAATCTGAGACGGCACTACGAGACTAAACCTCAAGAAAAGTTAAACAGCCTGAATAAAGAGCAGAAGCTACAGAATGTAGAAGAAATGAAGAGGCATCTAATATCACGGGAGATGTTTTTAACCAACGCAAAATCACAAACTGATACTACAGTCAAAGCAAGTGTTATTGTGTCAGAGGAGATCGCAAAATAAGGCCGACCATTTACAGAAGGAGAGTTTCTGAAGCGATGCATGATGAAAGTGTGTGACGTCTTGTGTTCAGATAAAAAGCAGATGTCTGCGAAGGTAAACCTTAGCAGAAATACGTTTGTTGATCGGATTTGTAAGACGGCCACTGATGTGAAAACACAGCTGATCGAAAAAGGCAAAGACGTTGTTGCATTCTCCCTTGCTGTCGATGAAAGTAATGACACGACTGACACTGCACAGCTCGCCATCTTCATCCATGGAGTGGACTCCAGTTTGAATGTTGCAGAAGAAATATTGGACATGAAATCCATGCATGGGACAACGACAGGAAAAGACATTTTTTACAACGTATGTCAAAGTTTAACCAACATGAACTGATAAAAGATGGAGCACCGGCTAGCGAGGCGAAAAAAAGTGGACCAGTTGGAAGGATGCGGTTAAAGATACAAAAGAACTGTATTGGTGAATTGATAGCATATCACTGGATCATACACCAAGGATCGCTGTGTGGTAAAAGTCCTCAGCATGGATGATGTAATATGAATTGTAACACAAACCGTCAACTTTATCAAAGCCAAAGGTTTAAATCACCGCCAATTTTAGTCTTTTTTTTTGAAAGAAATAGAGTCAGCGTTCAGTGACATGCCTTAAAAAGGTTTAAATTTCGGTTTATTGCATGTTTATCCGGTCCGGCCAGCAACCTTACGTGTGATTTGAGGTTTGGCCCTCTGAGCGATTGAGTTTTACACCCCTGTACTAGACAATATAAAAATGAACGCTTCAGTTGCCATTGCAGGACTCGAACCTGTCAGCTTCAAGTAACGGCAGAACCTTGCTGATTGATTAGAGGAACAGAAGCCGCCTTCATGTTTATTGTTCCAACGCTATATGTAAACTTCACATTGGCGCTACAGTATTAAGACATACAAACCAGGTGTCGGCACAAGCCAAGTCTATAATTAACCAGAAATAATATCTAGAAGAATGGGTTAATATAGGAAACTCATGCGTGTATCATAATGAGGTGCCATGTCGATAAGCGTGGACGGTCTCGGTTCGCCATCTCACACGATCACCAGAGCATTGGACCAACTCTGTGTTCTTGTCTTGATTATGCCATGTGGCCAATCCATCCAGGTATTTATCTCTCTGCTGTCACCTTGCTCTTATCTCATCAATGTTGTCATTTTCCCCTAAGTTTTCAATTTTATTTCTCCTCATAATGTGCCCAAAACAATGTTGACTGTCTACTACTCATTTCTCAAATCAGCTTACGGTTTTCAGTTTGTTCTTGTAGGCCGTGCTCGTTGGCTTTTCTGTCCGTTCATTGTATTCTTTCCAATTTCTTCAGAAACCACATTTCCACTGTCTTTAGTTGTTTAATAACTTGTATGCTTTTTGTCCACGTTTCACATCCAGTTAACAGTATAGGTTCTATATAACATTTCAACACTCTTTTTCTCATTGCGATTGCCAGTTTTATTTTAGTCAGCCTGTTTTCCATCTTGCAAAAGGCTACCTTTGTAGCCATTATTGTCTCTAATTTATATAAGAGACCTTCCATCTGATGTTATGATTGAGTCGAGATAGTTGTACGGATTCATTTGTTTAAGAATTTTCCCATTTACTAGAATATTATGTTGTGGTATTTTTTCCCTCCTGGAGGCGACTGTAATCTCTGTTTTCTTGCATTTCTTTCGGTAGTTGTGCGATGCTTTCACTAACCCATCTATTAAATATTGTAAATCCTGTCCGTTGCTTGAAATCAATAGTGTATCATCTGTATAACTTTTGTTTTTGTTGTTATGTCCCACAATTGCGATTCCTCACACATTCTGTAAATTACTCATGTTTTCACGACGTCGATAAGAAAGATATAGAGACATAAAGCATCCCCAAAGCACACCTCTCTTGATAATCTGATATTGACCTAGACAAGGTTAAAGTAATAACTTTGGCAGCATTGTTCCACATTCATGTATCCTAATATATCGTACATAATCTTCTTCATTCAATTCGAGTGTGGTCATTTCTTCCCATAGTTATCAACTCTTTAGCACTTGATATTTCCTCGTGTCCTTTTGTGTCATCGTGGCATCAGTGTCTAAGCTTTTTGATTACGCTAAGAAGTCTTCATCCTGTTAATTTATCAATAATGTTTTAAATGCCAGCTCAGATATATCAATGGAAGTAGTTATTAAAGTAGAATGGGTCTAAGAACAAATGCAGAAATGTTTGCAGTTAGGACTGAGACGTATTCGATAAACGATTTGTGAAAGGAGTATTTCAAACAAAGTTCAACAGTCATGTGACATCTTGCGATTCATGGGCAACCTATTATGTATGTACAACGAGCTTGTACACAGAGCTAGTGAGAATAGTGTTGTTTGTCTAGCGCAATGTAATGCTGTCACTAGGACATTGCCAGAAAAAAACGAGGACTGTGATGTGTACAAGCAACCTATGTCACTATAACGAAACTCCTGACGTGCACTTTGTTGTGTGAAATGTATTGATGTCACTAAAAACTAACATGTGTACAGTGATATGTACAATGAAATGTTATCACTAGAACATGACATTATGTTTATACTGTGATATTTTATACTAAGGTAGTCCTAATCTCTAGTAGTCTATATCCGCGTATTGCACTTGGTTCCATACGCACAACCAAGCAATGATGTCCTTTTGACAACAAGCCATTGCCGAGGGACCTGCTTCAGAAGCTTCTTAGCGTTGCCTAGAATATTCAGATTAGTTATCTGAATTCATGATAGTAAGACTCAAGAAACTTGTTGTAGCTAAGCAAAGGCTAATTACGATCCATATCTACATAACTGTTTAAATTTATGGAGTCCCGACTCAACATGATGAATAGGCATGGATCCGTTAATGTCTCGAAGTATCGTTAGCTTCTCGCCATGATTTGCTTATGCATTTCCCTTATTTGGACTTGCAGAACATCTTTCAATTGCCCACCTACTGTTGTGAATGTCGGTGCTGCACGGTGAGCTGAAGATTTCATGTTCAAGAATACTGTCCCGTCTTTCCGAGGTGTTTTCTGAGTTTCTTAGAAAATACCTCATATGCTCGGAGACGTGTCTGCCAAGCGAGTCAGGGGCGCTTTAACCCCTCCCCCGGGTAGGTGGAACGCTTTAGCTTTAGACGGCAGTCCATCTAGGAGACGGAAAACTCCAAATATAAACCCCCAAGTTCAAGGTGGACCAGCGTGCTGAGGAACTGGATCGCCATGGGTAAACTGGTCGTGAACGTTGGGCGTCTGGAAGGCGTGCTGGCGGCATCAGGCGTATGGACTCCTGCGGGACATCCCCTGCCTCTTCCCTAGCAAGCAGGCAATGCTAGGGCGACCGGTTATTTCCTGCAATATCCAAACTTTACGTATGGAATTAATTAAACACGGGAATCGTCTCCGAAGCTACGAAGCACGTGCTCTGCGCTTGACACATATTTCAGAGGCTAGCGAAGAGAGAGTGAGGAGGAGGAGACGAGGAAATGATGGGAGAAGAAGGCATAGAAATAGGAGGGCAGGCGCCAGGAGAACAAGACAAAAAGTGGAGAGACTAGGTTTCAACCATGTAAGAGTGGGATACTGGAACTGTTGTATTGTCAGGCAGAGAGGTCCTTATTGAAGAGGCTACTATATGATTTTGATGTCCTCATGCTCCAGGAGCTAAATACAGACAAATACCATTGACCCGGGTACGCCAGTTATATAAACCCCACTGGGCAGAAGAGACATGGGCAAGGTCTGCTCTGAAGGAAGGAGTGAAGCATGTGGTACTTGACTTGAGCCAGTGGAATCACAGTGCAAGAGAAGTCCAGGGTATACAAATGGAGATTGGTGTCTTAAGTTGGAATATCATAAATGTATATGCCACAGTGGACTGATTTGTCAGAAAGTAACACTGGGACTGGCTTAATGTATTGGGGGAATTACCAGGTGATAGGCTATCATATGTGGAGACTTCAATGCGAGGAGCAGAGATTGGGACAGTAGTGGAGAAAACGACAGGGCATTGCCCTTGCGGATGCCATGGTGGACTCCGATGTGGTCTGCATACATTATGGTAGGCCGACTAGAATGGCAATGGAGCCTGGCGATGCAGACACAGCTATTGACTTGGCACTTGTCTCCCAGTCATCAGTCCTTGATGTAAAGTAGACTGTTATGAATGACCATGGAAGTGATAACATGCCATGCTCAGTCCTGATCTCTAAATCCAGGAAAGTTAAGGCTGGGAGAGCGTGCAAGACCTTCCGGTATAAGTGGATCGATAGCCTTCTTGAGCGCCTCAGACACGTGGCTTGCAATAGGACTGTTAAAATTCTTTCTTTGCAGCCCCCTTGGTGGACCCCAGAAGTAGACCATGCTTGGAAAGCAAAGGGAGCTGCAGTGAAGCAGCTAAGGAAAGTGCGAAAGACACCCCGAAGCTCACGAGAGGAAGTGGACACGGCGGAAAATATCAAGAAAGACAAGGTGAAGGATTTCAAGCGCTGTGCTGCAGAGATCAAAAACGCAAAATGAGAATGTTTCGTGAAGGAGATTGGAGGTGATAAAACGCTACGAAAATTCTGGAAACTGCACAGACAAATGCCAAAAAAGATATGCCTATGACAGTGGGAACGATTGATAGAGATGATGGTGTGCGCGTGTGTCACATAAAATCTTGGAATGTCGATCGATGACAAAATGTCGCGCCAAATGTCTACCACAAAGCCGGCAATCCTTTAATGTTTGTTTGATCGAGGGAAGACTATCGCGCCATATGTCGGCTGGCGGCAGCCATCCTTTGAAGTTGTAGACGGACTGTCTGGATGTAGGTCGGTAGGATCTTTTGTTGTGGGGACAGGGATTCTCTAGATCACAGGCCGGCAGGACTTTTTGAAGTGCCGGGACAGGTCCCCAGATGAACGCGGAATAGACGGCGGGTTGTTTCCACCCAGTCTAAACAGGAGAGAGAAAAATAGATTCTAGACTGTCTAGTGTCTAGATAGTTGTGTGACGTCACTCAGACCCAGTATTAAACCAGTTGAGGTAAACAACTTTGGAGGAAGTCGACCAAATGTTGTGAAACAACTAAGACGTGTGTGTTATTCCGAATTGATTCTGGAGAGGGACTACGGTGTCTTCTGTCGATTTGCATTGGCGGACATGTTACCTTCGTATGATTTAGTAGCCCCAATTTTCAAACCGGAATACATATATAGTTCCACCATAGATAGTTACCACCAGCTAGAAGAAACGTCATGGCTCGAGTATTGAAGGCAGAGTTTACTGAGAGGCTTTTGCACTGGGCCCATAACCCAGAGGGTCTGCAGGAACCTGGCCTCTGCTGAGCAGGAAACGATGATAATATAAGAGTGTTTCCTAGGTGATAGGTTACATCACATTAAAATCAAGACACTGACAATAACACCTGTACCAGGAACATTAGTAGATCTAGATTCCTGGAAACTTAACAGTATATGTTACAATTGGTGAATTCCAATCATTACCGATTAACTGTGTGTTACATTTTGGGAATTCATATGAACAGTAAAATACTAACGTTGGGTTTTTTCCAAAGTGACAATAACATTAATTTTAGGATTCTTTGATCCCAGAACTTTTATGAAAGAGTATTTACACTGTGTGTGTTAGATTGATGGTCAATATTGGACTTTTTCCACTATTGATGACCAAGCATCCGGACTGTTCAAGAGCTATCGGAGGAAGTCGACACTTGGCCTGAGAGACACATCATTTGGGTGAGGTGTTCTGTCCATCATATATGGTGCTGTTGTGTGGCCAGTACAGTGAGGAAACAGACTTTGCTCCTGAGCTATTCGGTCTGACTCTACATACACGTTAGATTAAACGACAGACATTCTACACATACACTTTGCACACACCTGACACTTTTTTTAAAATTAAATTGTTTTTGTCAGTTTTTTAAAGCTAGTGTTGTATGAGTATGTTTTGGAAAAGAATGAGAGGGGGCATGGTCCATTGGTAAGAGAGAGAGAGAGAGAGAGAGAGAGAGAGAGAGAGAGATAGAGAGAGAGAAAGAGAGAGAGAGAGAGAGAGAGAGAGAGAGAGAGAGAGAGAGATCCAGGGGCTGACGGGGTGTTGTGGGCAGAAAGCTGGGAGATCCTCAGGATAAGGATTTGGGGTTAAAAGGATGTCGGTGTTGATTCCCCTCACCCCAGGGAAGACTCTTATATAGAATACGACAGCGTGACAACAGACAGAGAGAAGGGGAGGCGTTTCTCCTGAGATTTTTAGAGTAGACCAATCATAGTGGTGCGGACACCATTGATGCAGTTAGAGAGGAATTATCTGGCACCATGAAGAGTATGCATTATGAAGAAATCATACGGGTTGAAGATGTTAAACATATCATGAAAAAGGCAAAAGACACGGCACCAGGGCCCTATGGGGTTAGGTATGGCCACATGAAGGCTTTGAGCGATGCTAACCTGAAGGAGATGACCGACTGCTTTAACCAGAACATTAGGACAGCACCAGTACCGCAGGCATGGATGCACAGCTATCTCATCCCTCTCCTAAAACCATTCAAGGATCATTCAAAGTGTAGCGGCTTGAGGATCATCACCCTTCAAAATACATTTGGGAAGGCTCTAGAGAAGATAGTCGCTGTCAAGCTGCGAGAGATTTTTGGAAAGGGGGAAGCTTCTTCCAAGAGGCCTGGGGAGCTACAGGCCAGGAAAAGATACCTGGTCAAATGCAGCCACTTTTGCCTTTGATGTTTATGAGGAGTTCCAGAGTAGACAGGAAACGATGGCGACAGCGCTTGATCTCGAGAATGCGTACAATAGAGTTCTATATGATATTTTGACGACCGCACTGATGGAGAAGGGGGTCAATCCCTGGTTGGTGAACTGGATAGCAGCCGTTCTGCATTCTCGTCGGGTTGCTTTCCGTCTGGGTGCATGGACCTCAGAGCCACATATTTTAACCCCGGGACTGCCGCAGGGATCTGCAATCTCACCAGTGCTCTTAAACGTGTATACGAGAAAGATTGCAAACCTAGAAGACCCGGGGGTTGGAAGGATACTAACATTTGCAGATGATATTCTTGCGTATAGGCAGAGGAGAGATAGGGAGCAAACAGCCCAGGAGCTACAGGCGACAGTAGACAAAGTGATTGACTGGTGCATTGAAATGAGTGCTGTCATCCACCCGGAAAAGGCGGCCGTTTTGTGGTGCTATCTGGACAACAGGATTGTGAGAGCTGATGTCCCAAGACTCGCGATAGATGGTAGATGCGTCAACAGAGAATACAAACTGAAGTATCTGGGAATCACATTTGACAGGAGCCTGTCCTTCAAGGACCATGTGGAGACGGTTGTGACAAGATCTCAAAAGGGACTCAATGCACTTAAAACTATGGCTGCAATGGACACAGAGCAGAGAATGCTTTTCACACTATACCAGCACTTGATCGTGACACGGTCTCAAAAGGGACTCAATGCACTTAGAACTATGGCTGCAATGGACACAGAGCAGAGAATGCTTTTCACACTATACCAGCACTTGATCCTCTCAGTGACTGATTATGGACTAGGACTGCTCACTGCCTCAAAGAGTCAGCTAGTGAAATTAGAGCGCATACAGTACGAAGCTATGCGGATCATTCTGGGATGCAACAGAGACACCCCAGTAGTGTGTATGCGTTACATCCTTGGTCTGCCGACTGATGCTGTTAGGCTCAAGGTGATGCAGTAGAAGGCATACCTCAGAATAGCTGCAGACACAGACCACCCACTGCATGAGGCGCTGGACACAGTTAAGGGTCAGCAACTGATAAGTGGGAAATCATGGATGGCTCAGGATACGATCAGACAGGTGTTCATCTTGGAGAACATTAGGCAAGGAGAGGAGTGGGTCAGAGTGCCAGCGGAGCAGTCAGACTTGTGCAGAGTTATAATCACATTAAGCCGGGAGTGCAGGGAATGGCCAGCAGGGGCCACGGAAGTGGACATCCAGCAACTAATTCAGGATAATGCTCGCTCGGGTGATGTGATTATCTACACAGATGTGTTGATGTTGAGAGGTAAGAGAAGTACCTGGGGGTTCTTAGCAAAAGCTAATGGTCGACGTTTGGTGCAGAAGAGCCTGGCATACGATACCAAAACATCTAGCTTAAGAATGGAGGTGGAGGCGGTTAGTGCAGCTTTCCCCTGGATGGAAAATACGATACACACACAGATCGTGATTGTAATTGACTCAGAAAGTATGCTGAGGAAGGTGAGGACAGGCAAGCTCGGGCAGAGTGGCTTGCTTCATTTCGGAGGTCACGGGTGGCAAGCATCGTCTGGATCTTATCTCCGGGGCATGCCAGTGTGCTGGGGAATGAACAGGCGGACAGATTGGCTGGCTCTGCAGAACCTGGTGGAGTATTAATGCATGACAAGGCAGACGTGGTTGCGGCCTTGTGGGAGCACATGTACACCTCGAAGGAGCAAATGGATCACCATGGTCTGGCAAGAATGAGACAACGAGGAGTGACGAGGGGATCTGGCCGACTCTCGACGCTCAGAGGAAAGGCGAGACGGACATATAATCAGATTGCTACTGGAACTATTGGTGTTGGAACTCTTCGCTGGCTGCTGAGGATGGGGATGGAGCGCTTATGGGAATGCTGTGATGTCGGTTCATAAATCAGTCAATCGATCCGAGGTTGTTTGCATAATCGGAAAAATAGCTGTTGGCTGAATGGCGAGCGAGCTGGTTTGCTTTATGTAGCAATGTGTGTGCCTACACGAGTGTGTTATCAGAGCATTTATACTGACTAGGATTATGTTAATGAATTTATTTAATGTTGTCGTTGAATGGGGAATATACCTAGACACAGTTGGCTAAAAGACACAAGAGTGTTACACATGTGTTAGCTATAAGTGTAACAAAGAATTCGGCACGCAACAGGGTGATACGTTGCCGATAAGTTGGAACAGCAATGAATTAAGTTGAAGATTTATTTTTTGTTAATGTAATAATGGGGTGTCCAGTTTCTCTTGGTGCTTTAATCAATGGCTATTTTGCTTAACGCTGAAATCCACCAGTAGCACACATAGAGTACACATGTCCACGACAATCAATGAACATTTCCTCCCACACCACGTTGATAATTACGAATCGATTTATTGTTTAACCATAGGAGGAAACAAAGCGCTTACCTCAAATCCAGTTCCAACGATAGACCAATCCGTCTTAAAGACAAATGTGAACGAGCTGTTAGCTGGGATGTGGTAGTAGAAGTGTCTGCCCTGTAGCGAAGACGAGCAGTACCTTTCTCCGTTCACACACAGGTAGTCGTAATAACAATAGCTTGCTCTTTCAAGATCAAATGCACTGTCAGAAAAGACACATATGTGTATACGCCAGTTTTCGGAAACCATCAAAAGCTAATCAAACGGCCAGTTGAGGATGACTTAATAGCAGCAGGCTATTATTAGTTACATCTTTCACGGTAGACGGATATGTAATGATTGTCTTTTATATTAGGAGAAACAATGCAACAAAGAAGAGATGGGTGTTTGAGGAACGCCCTAGTTTTCATGGAGGAAATACACTTGTCGTCATTCTCCTGTCTCCAGCATCTTCATGCCGCGGGTGTCTTCATTGTTGTTTGCCCACAGACGCATTGGTTTATTCCTCATTTTCCCAACAGAAACCATACCTTCCTATACTTATATCACTGTACGTTTAGTTTCGCTGAGTTATGACGGCTCCAAGATGTTATGCTATCTGTGAACCACTTTCCTTCCATGTTTAGGTCGTATAAAATGTCAGCATCCTTGTCATTTAGTTTTTTCGTTCGTTCGCTTTGAATTTAACCGTAGTCAATACACGCTGGACTGTTTTTTGAGTGTGGATTAGCTTTCCCAATTGTCAGTGTCCCTTGTCATCCGGCGAACCCACTCTGACTTCTGAGGACTTGTAATTTACATCCCTAAGTCAAGGACGTCCTCTAAAAGTACTGGAGAGTTTTGGTCAGAGACCATAACTTTATGAAGGGGAAATCCCAACTGCACCTCCCCGTGGTAGAGGATGGAAACACACTACGGTGTGGCTAACACAGCTCTGGGGACCGAGTATCCACCGGAATAAGTGGACAACTCTGCAGCTGAGCAGAGCAGGGCACTCACTTGTCCTTACAGTCGGAAATGGCTGTCAAAGGCAGAGGTAAAAAGACCACCATGTGAATGTGGAAGGCAAGGGGAAACACCACATTATCTTCCCAGGACTTCATGGCAAAACATATTTCAAAGTTAGTGAAGGACGTTAATGGCTGTCTTAGGGCATCCTCGTCCGGTAGGGACAGTCATGAGCCACAGGTGACACCAGACCGTCATCCAGCTACTGATGGCAAAAACTTAACTAAAATAAATAAATTTAGAGTAGGAACATGGAATGTTAGGACATTAAATGAGGTAGGAAAGTTGACCAATGTTCTAAGAGAGATGGATCGCATGAAAATGAATATACTAGGCGTTAGTGAGATGAGATGGAAGGGATCGGGCAAAATTATAGCTGACAATCACACAATAATATATTCTGGAGGGGATACACATGAAAAAGGTGTAGGAATAATATTAGACGAAAAAACAGCAAAGTCAATTAATGGATACTGGTGTATTTCAGATAGAGTTATTATGGTAAAAATCAAAGGCAAACCAATAGACATAAATATTATACAAGTATATGCACCAACAGCAAGCAGTAGTGATGAAGAAATACAACACTTTTACGACGAAATAGAAATGGCGATGGCTCAAATTGGATGACAAGAAATAAAGATAATACTTGGTGATTTTAATGCAAAAGTAGGAAAGGGAAACATGGAGGATGTAGTGGGGAATTATGGTTTAGGTACAAGAAATGAAAGAGGGGAAAAGCTAATAGAATGGGCAAATATCAATGATATGATAATTGGAAACACATGGTTTAAACACCATTAAAGACGACTGTACACATGGATAAGCCCTGATAAGAAAATACGCAACCAAATTGACTACATACTAATTAATAAAAGATTTAGAAATGCTTTAATTAATGTAAAGACAATGCCTGGTGCTGACTGTAATAGTGATCACGTACCACTATGTGGACAAATAAAAGTAAGATTAAAGAGAGGGGAAAAAATGGTTAAGAACATGAGTCTTAATAAAGAGGTTCTGAAAATAGATAAAGAAATGCAAGAACAATACAGAGTGACTGTGAAAAATAGGTACAATGCAATAACTAAAATACAGAGTATAGATGAACAATGGGAAATGTTAAGGGACTCCATTCATCAAACTAGCAAAGAAGTATTACCGGAAAGAGGCAAAATAGCTAAGAAAAAATGGATGAATGAAGATATCTTAAAACTGATGGACAAAAGAAAACAGAGTAAAAATGACAAACAAGAATACGCTAAGATAAATAAAGAAATAAAAGGTAAATGTGGGAAGGCTAAAGAAAGTTGGTTAAACGAGCAATGCAATAAAATTGAATTAAATTCCATTAAAGATACAAAAAATATGCACAGACAAATCAGTGAGCTTACAGGAAGAAAAATATGAATAAATACAGGGTGTTTGAAATCAAAAACAGGAAAGATAATATTAGAGGAAGATGCTATAATGAAGAGGTGGAATGAGTATATAAGAGAATTATATGAAGGAGAAAGGGAAGAATTAACAGAAGATAGTAACTTAGAAGGTCCACCTATTCTGAAAGAAGAAGTCGCTGACGCTATGAAACGTATGATGAAAGGAAAAACAGCTGGGCCAGATGAAATCACAATAGAAGAATTAGAAGTATTGGGAGAATTTGGAGTAGATATATTAACCAAAATGTTGAATGATATTTACAGCAGTGGATATTTACCCAGTGATATGCTGAAATCTGTATTTATAGCTATACCAAAAAGACCAGGAGCAATTGATTGTGAAGATTTTCGTACAATTAACCTTATAAACCATATCACTAAGCTTCTACTCAGAATCATAATGAGAAGAACCAAAAAGAAAATAAAAATGGAAATTAGTGAAGAACAGTATGGATTTTTGGAAGGAAAGGGCACAAACAATGCAATTTATACATTACGGACACTAATAGAAAGGTCAATAGAGAAACAGAGAGACATATATTTGTGCTTCATAGATTATACTAAGGCATTTGATAAAGTAAAACATGATGAACTGATTAAAATGTTGGAAGATATCAACACTGATGGAAAAGATTTAAGAATAATAAAGAATATTTACTGGAACCAAGTAGCAGCAATTAAAATGGGAAATAAAGAGGGTAGTTACGAACAGATAAAGCTAGGAGTACGACAAGGGTGTGTCTTGTCACCAGATCTTTTCTCCCTGTATAGTGAAGTAATAATGAGAGAGATCAAAGAGATGCCAGGAATACTAGTTGGAGGTTATAATATAAATAATATACGCTATGCAGATGACACAGTATTGGTGGCGGATAATTAACAGACCTACAACAATTATTAGACGTAGTAGTAACAGAGAGTGCAAGGAAAGGACTATCCTTGAATATCAAGAAAACAGTAACAATGGTAATATCAAAGAAAATGGTGACATTTTATTACATAGAAATAGAAGGGAAAATCCTTAACCAAGTTGATAATTTTAGATACCTAGGGGCATTTATAACATCAGATGGAAGATGTACAACAGAGATTAGGAGCAGAATAGGGCAGGCAAAAGCCGCATTTCAGAAAATGAAGAGTATCTTATGCAATAAGTCACTATCACTGAATGTAAGAAAGAGAGTGCTGAAATGCTATGTAGAACCAGTTTTGCTGTATGGCAGTGAATCTTGGAATGTAAATGAACAAATTAAGAAGAAATTAGAAGCAACAGAGATGTGGTTCCTGAGACGAATGTTGCGAATTCCTTGGACTGCCAGAGTAACTAACGACGACTGCCTGAAACAGGCTAACGAAACGAGAACATTATATACAACAATAAGACAGAGACAAACAGCTTTCCTCGGTCATGTGATGAGAAGAGAGGCATTGGAGAACATCGTAACAACTGGAAAGATCGAGGGGAAGACAGGCAGAGGTAGACCAAGAGAAGTGATGCTGGATGGAATGAGACGGTGGCATGGAGGAATATCAGCAGCAGAGTTGATCCAGAAAACCAAAGACCGAGATCTATGGAGAGCCATGAACGCCTACGCCAGCCGGCACTGCACTTGATGATGATGAAGTCAAGGACGAGAAGTCAATATGTTAGTCTATCTGACCGGTGCAGGAGTTAAATCCGCTACCTCGACAACAACACACTGACAGTTTATGAATGCATGCTCTTGTCCATTCTGCCATGCTGGCCTCCGGTCTTCTCTATCACCAGTATTCTACGAGGGTTGTCATGTTCGCTGTTTCATTAAAAGCCATAATTTGTCGTTCTAATCCCATATCATGTTTTCGCCGAGCACCGAATAATCTGCATATCTGAGGTAGACATCGGATTTCTGGTAATTATGAATAGGTAAAAATCTTTTCAGGTTTGACATTTCTCGTTATACTTTCGGTGTGTAAATGCAACAGCAATGGGGGAAAATCAATTCGGGAACCCTTTGAAGCCACTGAGACAGTCCATAAATAAACACACATAGTATTATTTGTCGCTCATAGAAGGAGAAGAAGGAAGTAGAGCTTAGAAGACGCACTAGACAACATAAAATAAGAAAACCACAGTTATAGTTACAATCCCGCTCGGTAACCATGGCTTTCAAATTTTGCGTTGTCTAATGCGTCCTATAATCTCTACTTCCTTCTTCTGCTCCTATGAGCGCCAAACAATATTATGTGTGTTTATTTATGGGGAGAAATGCAATTATGTCTTACTTTCCAATGTGCTCCAACCCAGTCTGATTTTACACAAGCTGCTCTGACAACTGCTTTTAGTTAGTTTTCATTTGATTCAATGAAATGATTATTAACTTACTTTGGAAGCCCCGCGTCTTTCATTAATTCATTCAGTAGCATGTCCTTTACTGAACCTCGCTCCCATAACAACCTTCTGGAAAAACTTTCGATCATAAGCAAGATGTCCCGCTTCCGATACACCCATCTGGAGATCATCCGCCACATCCTGCACCCATCTTCTCTTTGGCCTTCCCCTTCCTCTCTTCCCAGGAATATACCCCTCCAATATTGTCCTCTGCAAACTTTTGTGACGTTTCAAGTGACCAAAATATTTCAGTTTTCTTTGTTTTATCGTCTTTAATATCCAACCTGCTTCAATATTCAGCTCTTGAAGAATGGATGCATTTGTTCTTTTCTTTACCCATGGAGATACAAAATATGTGATGTTCAACAAACATCACGGGTATTTGAAACAAATATGAAGTTATATCATGTAGTCTCTGCATTTCTCCAAGATGGTACATATATTGGGGATATTATACATCTGTCTGGTCTGAAAGCTGCCTGCACTTCTTGTTTACATTCTAACTTCTTTTCCAACCCAATCATAATGAATCGCCAGGGAAACCTATATAAATAATGTGATAACGACGTTTAGTTCATTTGTTTAGTTTAGTCGGCGGATCAACACCACGGCATATGCGTGTACCCATAAGTGCTCCGCTCAACGTCTAACTCAAGCCTGAGTACGGAGAATCTCAGCTCAGTGCACGAACTCCGTAGCACCGGCAAGGATCCTGAAATACTTCGGGTAGATTTTTAATTCGAAATTTTGCCCTGGCAGCGCCGATAGACTACTCTTGTTTTCGATTTCCAACTGCCAAGGGATTATTTACGTGCACAACAATACACACGGGCGTCCGATCTCACTATCCAGAGAACAGGGGAAATTTTATTACTAGAAGTCCACTTGAAAAAATCACGGCCCTCACCGGGGCTTGAACCCGGGACCTCCAGCAGACCATTCATCCCCCTAAATAACAGACGTAAATATACTAACTGTGGTATTTGATATCAATAAATCTTAAAACAGTGATCTCATTTTCAACAAATCAGACGATCTTACTTCTTTGCAATAGCCAATTCTTTTTAGTAGCACAAGTATTGTATTGACCTAAGGTATTCGAGACGTTTTCTGGTCAATATCTGATCAGTCATTTCCCATGTCACTATTCTCGGGCACCCATTTAAGACCGGTTCTGTGGCGAAGAATTCCGTATACAACGTTTGAAACACAGCTGCTGGCGATTTGGCAGCAGCGGTGGGTTTGATAAAATTGTATGAGTGTCGGTCGTTCAGAAAGCAATGACAAACTACTGAACGTAAATTTGCCAAGAAATCACTCACAACCACAAATGCTAGGGTTGACTGCGACGTCCTGTAAAGGATATGCACTAACTTTTAACCCATTTAAGACTGGATGTACACGGTAGCCCAGTTTAATTGTAAACAGTATCCTCTGTGAGAATTTAAAGTCATCATCGCCACTGAGCCTTGGGTGTTGTTGTTTGTCCATCAAGAATGATGATGACCATTCATTTCATCCAGTGGGGTTGAAGGTATGGAGCCATGGGTTCTAAGATGGCTGATAAGGCCTATTTTGGCTCGAAATGTTCTTTGACAATGTTGGCAAGGAATGCTTGACGTTTCTGGAGGAGGATTTCCTGCAGTGGTTTTTCTGTCCTGCCTTTTCTTCACAGCTCTTGCAGTCCTGGTTGCCTCACATATGACTGCACCCTTGCGTAATGATGCACGCCACGAATTTCGGTCTCAGGCTGCAGCCTCCCAGGTGTCATGATGAATTCCAAAAGCCTTCAGTGAAATTTTCAGAGTGTCTTTAAAGCGTTCCCTCTGGCCACCTTGGGAGCGTTTACCACAATGCAGTTCGTTGTAAAAAATTCGTTAAGGGAGCCTGTGATCTGGCATGCGAGTCAAGTGACCAGCCAAGCGAATCTGATTCTTCATCAGTAGAGTGTGGATACTGGGCATGGATGCTCTTTCTAGGACTTCAGTGTCTGGAATCTTGTCTTGCCATTTAATCTTCAGTAGCTTCCTTAGGCAGACTGTGTGGAAGTGGTTTAATTTCCTGGCTTGCCGCTGATAAACAGTCCAGGTGTCACAAGCATATAGCAGTGTGGATAATACAACTGCTTTATAGACTTTTAGCTTTGTTTGCAGGCTTATTCCAGTTCTGTCCCATACATTCTTGTACAGTCTGCCAAAGGCCGCACTGGCCTTGGAGATTCTTGCATTCACTTCGTCATCAATTGTGGCAGCTTGTGACACAGTGCTGCCAAGATAGATGAATTTGCCACAACACTTAGTCTATGATCATTCACTTTTATATTCGGCACAGTGCGATTATTCCCTGGAGCTGGCTGGTACATAACTACAGTCTTCTCCAAGTTGATATTGAGCCCAAAGTTGGCACAGGCATGTGAGAAAGCTGAAACATTATGTTGCATGTCCGCCTCTGAGTTGGCGTACAGAGCGCAATCATCAGCAAACAGGAGCTCTCTGACGGTTGTGGTATAATAAAACGTCCTTACCCTTTCCTATTTATGGACTCCCTTAAAAATAAACAAACCCTTACAATTACTGTTTAAGTAACTTACTTAATGTAGGAGAAAATAAAACAGCGATAGACTGACCGTGGCACAGATAAAAAAATTTTGGCTTGTTTTCTCTCCCGTACATGGCCAATCCTGGCGAGGGGGAAAACAAAGACTGAAGCGGCCATTTCTAGTCAAGAGAACACACAAGAAAGTCGACCTTTCCCTTCAGGGAGAAGGTATTTTTGCCTTAAAAACATGATTCTCTTCAAGCTATTGGTATGTTATCTACATTATTAAGATATATTTATGTATTACATAGACCAGTATGTTTAGGTAAGAATTAGTTACAATTCTCTTAAACCAGGCTGGATGATGTTTACTAAGGAAACACATGTGGGCGCCACGCTGTAAATTTTCCTAGGTCTTACCATTTCAAATTCTTATGTTAAAATCTTGTATAGGCATTATGAACTTATATCTCTCTAGTAGTGCTTATAACCTAGAAATATTATGTTTACCGTAGAGTATCAAACTCAGGTAAAAACCACATTCTAGGCATTTTCTCAAAGTGGGAACAGACTCTTGTTTACATACTTCAGTAGAGAACTTGTGTCTGTCAATTTCATATTCCTATGTTAAAACTTCTAGGCACTATGAACAATATCTCACTATTTATGCTTAGAAATCTGCAAATAATCTATGTACTATAGAAAGGTGTTCTATCCATGCGGGGACATACAAATGATTACGCGTATTCCTGACTCTTAGTCAGGGGATAAAATACTTCGCCACATCATAATCTGTAACTTGGAACTATAGTGCTAAATTTTAGTACCATCCTTTTGTTAACAGATTAGTAACCACTCCATATGAGGAGGGACATGTAATCATTTCATAAAATATTGCTAGGGACGCCATGGTTGAGAATATAAATTCATGAACAAAGGAAGTAAACGCGTGATCAAAATCAATGTTCGGATAGGATTCAATCCGCATCGCCTCACTGTAGTAGGAACAGAAGCAAAGATTGATGTGAATAAATTGCTTGAATAATAGCAGTCCTTGACAAAATATATCACAGCGATTACTATCCTCATCTGCTGTACGCAGTGGGGGAAAACAATGTATGTTTTAGTTATGGATTAACCCCTGAGAAAACCCAAAAACAAAGGCTCCCTGCATCCTATATGTAATCACACGACTTAAAAACAATAAGGCAACTGGGACTGATGGAATTGCTGCTGAATTTATAAAGGCAGGTGGCCATGCATTACATCTAAAGCTATACGAACTAATAATAAAAATCTGGAGGACAGAAGAATTACCCCATGACTGGAAAGAGTCATTATTGATACCTATCTTTAAGAAAGGAGACAAGTTCCAATGTGGAAATTATAGAGGAATATCACTACTGTCCACAAGCTATAAGATACTATCCGCAGTATTACTAAATAGACTAAAACCATATTCAGAAGACATATTAGGTGACTACCAGGCGGGGTTTAGACAAAACAGATCAACAATAGATCAGATATTTATCTTACGACAAATAGCCGAGAAACATTGGGAATATAAAAGAGATCTCCGTAACATTTTTGTGGATTTTAAAAAGGCTTATGATAGTGTCCATAGGAATAGTCTATGGAATGCTATGCAGGAATTTGGAATACCAAGGAAGTTAATCAACATGACCAGACTATGCATGGAAGATACTTATAATATAGTAACATATAAAGGCAGGAAATCAGACCCCTTCCAAATAACATCTGGCTTGAAACAGGGTGATGCACTATCGCCGCTACTCTTCAATCTGGCTCTAGAGAAAGTTGTAAGGAAGGTAAAGGAGGAATGTGATATTGGAGGAACATCCAAGCTGCTTGGTTATGCAGATGAAATATATATTATAGGGCAAAGTGAACAAAAGACATTGGAAATATTGACTCACTTAAAGGAAAAAGCCCAACAGATGGGGCTGGTTATCAACCAAGATAAGACAGAATATATGGTAATTTCAAGTGACGGAATGGCTAGAAACTCTGGCCACATACAAATAGATAATATGACCATTAAAAGAACGGAAACATACAAATACCTGGGTACGATCTTCAACTGCTCCAACATCATAAGGGAAGAAATACAAACTAGAATCAACTCTGGAAATAAGATATACTATGCACTACAACATCTACTAAAATCAAAGGCGCTATCTCGTAACACCAAAATCACAATATACAAAATACTGATCAGACCAGTTGTGCTGTATGGCTCTGAAACCTGGAGTACAACGAAAGGAGACGAAGCCTTGTTACAAACCTTTGAGAACAAAATGTTAAGACGCATCTTTGGACCCATTAGGGATACACAAAGTGGAGAGTGGAAAAGAAGAAGTAACAAAGACATTTATGATCTGTTTAAGTCCCCGCTAATCACTGGTATCATGAAGGCTAATAGACTACAATGGCTGGGGCATATAGAAAGAATGGAAGATAATAGGGAAACAAAACTCGCTTACACTCAGGAAATAAATGACCGTAGACCCCGAGGTAGACCAAGAAGGCGGTGGAGAGATAATACATGTACAGACCTGCAAGCACTTGGAATCAACGACTGGCAAGAGAAGGTCCACCAGAGAGACGAATGGAGACGGATTGTATTTGCAGCAAAGAACCTCAATGGCTCGGAACGCTGAAGAAGAAGAAGAAGATTATACCATGGGCCATTGATTCACTGAGACACTTATTGATCATGTATTATACCATGGGCCATTGATTCATTGAGACACTTATTGATCATGTATTATACCATGGGTCATTGATTCACTGAGACAATTATTGGTCATGTATTATACCATTGGTCATTGATTCATTGAGACACTTATTGATCATGTATTATACCATGTGCCATTGATTCACTGAGACACGCCAGATACATGTAGTATACGGAGACAGGCGTGCATGCAATACAATATTCATTGCGTCAATAGCCCACCTATACAATCGTAAAAGAAACCACACAATCCTGTGACAATTAACGAGGCATCTTCTTGCTCTCAATTGCAGGGAAGATACTGGTCAGAATTCTTCTCATTCGCCTCACAGCCCATCTCAACCAAGGTCTTCTTCCCGAGAGTCAATGTGGCTTTAGAAAAGAACGAAGAACTGTTGGCATAATTTTCGCAGCAAGGCAGTTGCAAGAGAAATGTCAGGAACAGACCTCCGAAATGTTCTTCACTTATATTGATCTTAAAAAGGCTTTTGATGCAGTCAGCAGAGATTATGGCGAGATATGGCTATCGACGAAAGTTTTTCAAAATAGTGAGACTATTTCATGAGGAATGCAGTCAAGAGTCCAGGAAATTAAAGAATATCTGATCTCTTTCTTGTCGCCATTGGAGTGAAGCATGGATGTGTCCTGGCACCAACACTCTTCAGCTTCATATTTTCAGCTACAATAACCAATGCCGTCGAAAACATTTAGGAATAGACATCATCTACTGAATGGATGGAAAGTTGTTCAATCTCAGAAGGTTGAAAGCTAAAACCAAAACTACCAACGACGCCGTCAGAGAGCTCCTGTTTGCTGATGGTTGCGCTATGTATGTCAACTCAGAGGCAGACATGCAACACAACGTTTCAGCTTTCTTATATGCCTGTATCAACTTTGGGCTCAATGTCAACTTGGAGAGGGCTGTAGTTATGTACCAGCCAGCTCAAGGGAATAATCACACCGTGCCGAATATCAAAGTGAATGGTCATAGTCTAAGTGTTGTGGACAAATTCACCTATCTTGGCAGCACTGTGTCTTAAGCTGCCACAGTTGATGACGAAGTGAATGCAAGAATCTCAAAGGTCAGCACGGTCTTTAGCAGATTGTACAAAAATGTGTCGGAAAGAAATGGAATGCAAACAAATCTGAAGGTCTTAAAGCAGTTGTATTATCCACATTCATATATGTCCCGAATGCTGTGATGTCCGTTCCTAAATCAATCAATCAATCAATCAATCAATATATGCTTGTGAAACCTGGATTGTTTATCAGCGACAAGCTAGGAAATTAAACCACTTCCACACAGTCTGTTTTTGGAAGCTTTTGAAGATAAAATGGCAAGACAAGATCCCAGATACTCAAGGCTTAGAAAGAGCCCAGTATTCACACTCTACTAATGAAGAATCAGATTCGTTGGGCTGGTACTTGATCATATGCCAGATCACAGGCTGCCTAAATGAATTATTTACGGCGAGCTGTGTTATTGTAAACGCTCCCTAGGCGGCCAGATTAAGTGCTTTAAAGATACTCTGAAGATCTCACTAAACGCATTTGGAATTCATTGGGACACTTGGGAGACTCCTGCCAAAAACCGAAATTCGTGACGTACATCGATACGCAAGGATGTAGTCACTAGTGAAACAGAGATGACTGCAATAACTGTGAACAAAAAATGCTGGACAAAACACCACTGCAGGGGATCCTCGTCCTGGAACGCCAAGTATTCTTTGCCTACATTGTCAAAGAACATTTGGAGCCAAAATAGGCCTTACCAACCATTTCAGAACTCACAGCTCCAAACTGTCAAACCCACTTGATGAAATGAATGGTCATCATCATTCTTTATGGACAAACATCATACACCGTTAATGCACTGTGACAGACGAATTAAACACACGAATGCAGTACATGGTGAGGTATCGTCTCAGTAAGACATTGTATACCAATAATAATTTAGTCGAACTAAGTAATTACTTTCAGGACACTGTGGTTTGTTAAACTAAACGCATACATGTAGTACAAATTGTTTCCTTGACTCAATCATCATCATGTGCCATGCCGATAAGAGTAGGCGGTCATGTTTCGCCATCTTACGTGATCAACTGAGTCGTGGATCAGCTCAGTGATCTTGTCTCGACAATGCCACGTGGCCAAGCCATCTAGGTATTTACTTCTCTGCCTCCCCTTCTTCTCTTCCCCTCGCTAGTTGTTACCAAGTTCTCCAGTTTATTTCTTCTCATAACGTATGCACACACAAAAAATCACACACACAAAACAAACAAACAAACAAACAAACCAACAAACAAACAAAAAAACTGTCTACGACAAATTTTTCTAATCAGTTTACGGTTTTCATTTGTTTCTCGTAGGTCTTGGTCATTTGTTTTTCTGACTGTCCATGGTATTCTTTGCATTTTTATTAGAAACCACATTTTTACAGCTATCATATGTTTTTCAGCTTCTTTGCTCACTGTCCACGCTTCACATCCATTCAAAGCTACAGGTTTTATGTAGCACATTAACACTCTTTTTCTCGTTTCAAATGACATCTTTTATTGGTCAGTATGTTTTCCATCTTGCATGAGACTACCTTCGCCATGGCGATTCATGTTCTAATCTCTTCAAGGCATCTCCCATCAGACGTTATGACTGTTCCGATATAATTGTACTGATTTAATTGTTTAAGAATAGTCCCGTTTACTTGTATATTACATTGTGGTATTTCCTTCTTCCTAGTGACGATCATAATCTGTGTCTTCTTACATTTTAATTCCAAACCTAATTGTTCACTGTGAGCAACAACCGCATCTACTCAATATTGTAGATCTTGCTCACTGTCTGCAATCAATACTGTATCATCCTTATTTTTAATGTTATTGATGTTATATCCCCCAATTGTTATTCTTTTCGTAACTTCTACATTTCTGAATATATTTTCACTTTACAGAGAAACAGATCTGGAGACATTACGCACCCCCGTCGAACACCTCTCTTAATAGGCTGTAATTGACCTATTTCATTATCAATCTTTATGGCAGCTTGTTGTGTCCAATATATGTCTGATACAAGTCTAATGTCTTTTCTAACAATATGTAGATCTGTAAGCATCTTCATTATTTTTACATGTCTTAGTTTATTGAAAGCCTTTGTAGCAATGATGTAGGTCTTTGTTTACTTCATAAGAACGGTGAATTAATGTTCTCATCACATACATAACATTTATTGTACCCTTGCTTTCTACGACCCCACATTGTTCTTCTACTATTTCGGGTTGTATTTACTTCTTAACTCTTTGCATGATGATTCTTAGTAACCTTTGTCATGTGGCTCATTATACTAATTGTTAGATGTTGATCATAATCCAAGGTTCGTGATTTCTTAGTGATTGCAACAAATATGGAATTACATAGTTCAGGAGATATATTCCCAGTATCATATATTGAGTTCAGCATTCTGGTGACTTGGTCATTTCCATTTGCTTCTAAGGCATTGATCATTTCTGTGGTGATTTTATCTAGACCCGGGGCCATGCTAGTTTTCATATGTTTAAGATCATTCTGAGCTTCCATCTTCAAAATTGATTTTCCTTCATTATTATTCGGCATATCATACCGTTCTTCTCTTGTATTACCATAGAAGCTGTCAATTAGACAGTTAAACTGATCCCATACCTGTAATACACTGTGAGTCTTTGACACATTGATGAAGTGACAAACTTCACCTTACAGAAAGTGTTGTAACCGTAGTTCCCAATTCCAAAGTTAGTGCTCCTGAATACGTATCTATTGTTGTTGCTGTCTATGTAAAAGTTGCTTTCTGAGTTGCCGTCGCTGCATTGTATGACTTGTTCATCACCGCCCTGCATTGAATAAAACACAAGTTGCGCTCAGTGAGTGCTAAGTGTGTGTATATGTGCATGCATACATACTAATAACGACTGCCTGAAAGAGGCTAATGAATCTAGAGGGTCATATTCAACAATAAGAATGAGACAAACAGCTTTCTTTTTTTTTTATGTGATAAGAAGAGAGGAATTTGAGAACATTGTGACGAATTGAAAGATCAAGGGGAAGAGAGGCAGGGGCAAACCTAGAGAAATAATACTGGGTGGACTGTGACGGTGGCATGTTGGAATGTCATCAGCAGAGTTGATCCAAAGACCGAGATCTTTTGAGAGCCATGCACATCTACGAAAGGTGGCATTGGACATTATATATATATATATATATATATATATATATATATATATATATATATATATATATATATATATATATATATATATATATATATATATATAAAAGGGTAGAGATGTATGTGATGCGTTCGACAACGGTCCATCCGATTGAGATGAAATTTTCTACACGTCTTCTTTTCATTCCCGGGCAACGAACTGTCATAGATTTTTTAAATTGTAGAGTGGGCTATTTATTTACTAAAATTTAATAATTAAATTACATGACTTAACATAAGAAATAATATATAAAGGGACATAACTTTTAGTAGCATTGCTATATCTTAGGTTAAGTCCCCTGGTTATAGATAGATAGATAGATAGATAGATAGATAGATAGATAGATAGATAGATAGATAGATAGATAGATAGATAGACAGACAGACAGACAGACAGACAGACAGACAGATAGATATATAGACAGATAGACAGACAGACAGACAGACAGACAGACCGACAGATAGATAGATAGATAGATAGATAGATAGATAGATAGATAGATAGATAGATAGATAGATAGATAGATAGATAGATATGACCCGATATATAGAGAGGGTGGGATAGACGGAGGGAGAGACGGACGGACGGGCGGGCAGGCAGGCAGAGAGACAGACAGATGGACAGACAGACAGACAGACAGACAGTCGGGAACGGGAACTTATATGACTACTTTTATGTGTTAAATGAGATGCTCTCCATCAGGGGCTGGGCGAAGCCGGGCCGGGTCAGACAGACAGACAGACAAACAGACGGACGGACAGACAGACAGACAGACAGACAGACAGACAGACAGATAGATAGTCGGGAACGGGAACGGGAGCTTATATGACTACTTATATGAATTAAATGAGATGCTCCCCACCAGGAACTGGGTGAAGCCGGGCCGGGTCAGACAGACAGACAGATAGACAGACAGACAGATAGTCGGGAACGGGAGCTATATGACTACTTATATGAATTAAATGAGATGTTCCCCACCAGGAGCTGTGCGAAGCCGGGCCGGGTCAGACAGACAGACAGACAAACAAGCAGACAGACAGACAGACATACAGATAGATAGATAGATAGATAGATAGATAGATAGATAGATAGATCCCCGCCAGGGCCATGGCGAAGCCGGGCCGGGTGAGCTAGTGTGTGTATATATATATATATATATATATATATATATATATATATATATATATATATATATATATATATTGTGGCCATTCATCGAAAAATGCAGGCAGTGTACGGTAATAAAATATGTGTCGAAAACAACAGTGACAGACTGGACACGAATGTTTCGGAAAGGACATCAGTTCACGACAGATCTTCGACAGCCGGTTCAAGCGCATATTGTTGCAACAGAAAATCAACCATCGCTAAAATTGATGCAGCAGTACAGATGAACCGTTGTCGAAGCATACATACGTTTGCTAGCGAAATAATTTGATGTATCAATTGGGACAATTCAAAAGGTCGTTCGTAAGAAACTGCAATATCGAAATGTATGTTCACAGTGGGTACCATGGATGTTGACCGACCACCAAAAAAGAGGAACGCATGAGATGGTGTTTAAACCACTTGATGCATTACACAGTGGAGGGTGATGCATTTCTCTTATGCATAGTGGCAAGGTGTCACCACTTTGAGCCGAGCTGCAAAAGATAGAGCATGCAATGGAAGCATGCTGGATCACCAAAAGCCCCAAAAAATATTGAAGTTATGGGTTTCCACTGGTACAGTTATGCTGCGCGCATTTTCTGACCATGAAGGGCTATTGTTGGCCGACTTTAAAGAACCTGGTGTCAACATCAACTCTACCTACTACTTGCAAACACTAGACAAGCTGCAAAAAGCCATAAAGAATGAACGTCATGCTTTCTCGCGGTATGATTTTGTTGCACGATAATGCTCGTCCGCATGTCGCAAAGATTGTGCAGGAAGCATTAGCAAGGAAGAAGTGGGAAATTCTGCAACATCCAGCCTATAGTCCTGATTTGTCACCATGTGATTTTCATTTGTTCGGACCTCAAAAAAAAAAAAAAAAGCTCTCAAGGGGCAACAATTTCACACAGATACAGACGCAATTAACGCGGTAAACACTTGGTTCAGTGAGCAACCACAATCCTTTTTTTTTTGCGGACGGCATTCGCCACCTACCTAAGCAATGGGATGCTTGCCTGAATGTCTACGGCAACTTCTTCTAACCAACAAATGGTGCATAATTCATTCAAAATGAATGCTTTGTTTAATTCTACCACACCTGCTAATGCTTCTTTCATGCTTTTGTAATAGTTAGTTAGTTAGTTAGTCGTGGTTCCAACTTCACGGCAACGGGTTGTCCCCATATTGCTCCGTTCCTGTGCCAGTGAATATCACACAAAATGCTCCTCACTGCCAAAAGTGAACAATGGAACAGACAGGAGTATCGGCAAGCCAACACCCCGCACAGGTACACGGTGAATAATGCCGCCGCCAGAATGCCAACACAAAAGTCCTCCATGAAAAATAGTTCATCGTCGATGGAAATGGCAGTCACCAGAAAGACTTCATTGACCCTGGTTTTATCCCATATGGCTTGGTCTCTTTCCACAGGACGACCCGCCGAAAGCGCCGAACAAAGCAAGAACTCCGTTGCTCCAGCGGCGACTCCCAGGAGTCTCCTGAAAAATGCACTCGTGAGCCGAAAAGGCAAACCAGTCAATCCAGCATCAGCTGGCTGCCATCGTTCCGAACATGCAGTTCACGTTACACACAACCTCGGACAGATGTAAAAGCATTCCACGCGAAACTCACAGCTCACAGTGTCGCGCCACGCACTCACTCAGTAGCAGGGTGACGGAACCATATCCTCTTTAGTCGCCTCTTACGACATGCATGGTAAGCAACAGTGTTACTATTCTTTGCTCCCCAGTATGGGCTCCGGCAGCACACGGGCGGCTTTTATAATAAAGCCATTGGAACGGGTTTCATCTGAACGTCCCTAATATATGGCGGGGATCTATCTATCTACCTACCTATCTGCCTACCTACCTACCTACCTATCTATCTATCTATCTATCTATCTATCTATCTATCTATCTATCTATCTATCTATCTATCTATCTATCTATCTATCTATCTGTCTGTCTATCTATCTATCTATCTATCTATCTATCTGTCTGCCTGTCTGTCTGTCTGTCTGTCTGTCTGTCTGTCTGTCTGTCTGTCCGACACAGCCCGGCTTCGCCTAGGCCCTGGTAGGGAGCATGTCATTTAATTCATATAAGTAGTCATATAAGCTCCCGTTCCCGTTCCCAACTACCTGTCTGTTTGTCTGTCTGTCTGTCTGTCTGTCTGACCCGGCCCGGCTTCACCCAGTCCCTGGTGGGGAGCATCTCATTTAATTCATATAAGTAGTCATATAAGCTCCCGTTCCCGTCTATCTGTCTGTCTGTCTATCTGTCTATCTGTCTGTCCGACCCAGCCCGACTTCGCCC
This sequence comes from Cepaea hortensis, assembly GCA_963921405.1. Classification (NCBI taxonomy): domain Eukaryota; kingdom Metazoa; phylum Mollusca; class Gastropoda; order Stylommatophora; family Helicidae; genus Cepaea; species Cepaea hortensis. The sequence goes on from OY992896.1 coordinate 24,983,704, forward strand.
AGGCCCTGGTGGGGAGCATCTCATTTAATTCGAATAAGTAGTCATATAAGCTTCCGTTCCCGACTATCTGTCTGTCTGTCTGTCTGTCTGTCTGTCTTTCTGACTCGGCCCGGCTTCGCCCAGCCTCTGGTGGGGAGCATCTCATTTAATTCATATAAGTAGTCATATAAGCTCCTGTTCCTGACTATCTGTCTGTCTGTCTGTCTATCTATCTGACCCGGCGTGGCTTCGCCCAGCTCCTGGCGGGGAGCTTCTCATTAAATTTATATAACAAAAAAAAAATTAACTTAAGAATGTCCTTCCACGCACCATCCATTATTTTTTTAATGAAAACTGTTTTTAATCACCTACATGACTGTAGATAACTTCTTTAAACACAAAAAGATGATTTAGAAAATTTTCACTATTTAAATAGATGCATTATTTTTTGGAAAACTTTGAAAATGCCTTAAAGATTACATCATTATTTATTATAACGCATATGCCTGTAAATAACTAGGCAAAGAGTTTATAAACCTTTGAAAATAATGCAACAATCTATACATAAAATATATAGCAATGTTATTAAAAGTTATGCCCCTTGAAATAACATTTTTTAAGTTAAATCCCCTCGCTATATATAAATGATAATGTAAATTTAAATATTAAATTTTAGTAAGTAAATAGCTGATTGTACACTAACCATGACAGTTGGCTGCACGGGAATGGAAAGAAAGCATGTAGACAATTTCATCTGAATCGGATGGACAGTTCTCGAACGCATCAAATACATCCCTACATACATACATCGTCTTATATATATATATATATATATATATATATATATATATATATATATATATATATATATATATATATAAATTCCCACGTGTGGTCGGTCCTCCGATACAGCAGCTAATGTACGCACGGATGCACGAACTCCGTAGCTACGGCTCAAGTTCAGGTATTTATCTATTGTAGTATAGTTGGTGTGTTAACTGTCCTTCCGACATGGCACCAAAGCATAATCTCCTCAGGATCTGTGTTACGGACCTCTATTTCCTTCCCTGAGAAAATAAACAAAATAAAAATACAACAACAGATTAATGTTCATGTGTGTAGTCGACCATCTCATGAGGAGTAACATCGCATTCCTTAGAGGGTTAGCTAGGCTGGGAATCCAGTTTGTGGACTGAGGTGTCTCCTGGTCTCGGCCAGCATGAAATCCACTCCTGGTACTGCCAACACGGCGACCCTGGTGAGATCATCAATGTCATTAACTCATATGACTGGGTCTAAAGATTAGGATAAGAATTTACCGTGGGATTATATTCGGCTGAGAAGCTGGGTTGCTCATCTTCTGGTGTAGTCTGGTAATGGATGCAAACAATACTTGCATGATTTATTCATTACAACAAAGGTTTGTTTAATATCGAACAACATTACACAAAGTTGCTTGTAAAATAAGTATTTCTTTGAGTAAATGTGTTTCATAAGCTAACAATTTACAACTCTTAAAACAGATAAAATTCTAGTAGAGTCTGTTCACAAATCATTGCCCTCATTCACAATCATTTTTATTTCGAAAACTGTCTGTTGCATCATTATTAAATTTTTCATGTCGTCTTTTTTTTCACCCCCACCCAAGGAATATATATGTCTTGATAGGTCCAAAGGCAACCGAAACCATGGAAAGCAGCAACATTTCTTTGATATTTTGGCGAAAATGTAGTGAATTCGCGATAACAAACTTGTTTTATAGTAATGCATGCCAATTCGGGTGATGACACAAGGCGTTTCCATATTCATATGGAAGTTGGTGCAATGTATAATATTAGTAAAGACAAAGAAATTACAGAGGCATGGGGTAAATAATGAGGAATATATTTCTTACCTTATTTTTCATTTCCTTCTTGTTTCTTCAGCTGCTGGTTAATAATATGTACACGTGGACTATGTTATTATGATGTATTTAGCTTTTTATATGGAGTTGGTGAAATCTTTCAAACAGCTGTGTGTTAATGTGCGTATGGAGTGACCAGAGATGATACCGCAATTTAGTCATCATGTATTTCATCATTTTTAAGGATCTGTTCAGCTGTCTGTATAGTTTTTCCACACGTGCACATGGGTGACAGAACCGTTTTGAGTCTTCGTGAAAGATTGTCTACTCTGCTGTTTGTTATTCAGAGAAGGAACATGTTTACGTGTTTTTGTTTTTTTGTTTTTTTTAAAAGTAGCTTAAAAGTCGAAAGGGTCGACTTCATTGCACCGGGTTTTTATCCCATATGGCTCTCTCTCTTTCCGCAGCGTGGAAAGCGTCGCACATAGCACGAACTCCGTAGCTCCAGCGACGACCCTCAGGAGTCTCCGAAAAAATGCAATTGTGAACCTAAAGATGCGGCCCGGAATCGAACCCACAACCTTCGAAACCCAAGGCAGACGGCTCGTCCACTTCGCCACGGAGACTCCCGACCTGTTTTACAAAACGTATATAGTTGTGAATGTCTCTGTAGAGGGCTTCCTTATTAACGGCCAATATGTTGGTACTCTTTTCATTGTTAGTTAGTTAGTTAGTTAGTTAGTTAGTTAGTTAGTTAGTCGACAGATCATCCTCATTGCACATCGAACCATTCAGTCCATAAGTGCTCGGATTCCCTCCTCAGCATATCCCGCAGCGTGTAGCGGATAACGACACCAGTTCTATGTTGGTTTACCAATCTTCTTTGGCTTCCTGCGTAGGGTTATTGTTTGGCCACCCCTCTTTTAATTTTCTGTTCTCGTAGTCTGGCCATGGTTCTAGATTTACAGTCATCACTTGGTTCACGCAAAAGTCTTACTTTTCGTAGAGCATTAAGAATATCAGCCTGGTCCATAGCGCGTCCATCCTCCACCGTAGCCTCACCTGCGAGCTTGTCAGCCCGCTCATTTCCTTATACTCCCGCATGCCCTGGCACGAAGATGAAACTAATCTTTGTCAGCCGAGACCGCTCCAGAGGCAGCAACCATTCTCTTCGGATCGACCCCTCTTCTTTCCTCTTGGTCATGTTTAATGAGTCGCTAAGGAAACATGCCCTAGTGAATGTCTGTGTCTCGAGCAATGTTATTGCTTTACTTACTGCCATGACTTCCATAGTCAAGCTACTTGTGGTTTCAGTGAAAGCACCAGAGTCTTCCCTCACAATTCTCCCTCCGGCCCGAGCCGTAAAGACCCCTGAGCTTCTCACATGTCGGACAACCGACCCATCTGTGTAAATGACAGCATCACCGTCTAGCGAATTCTCGAAAATCAACGCTTGTACTTCAGCCTCAACAGCAGCCGGATTTTCTTGTCTGCGTGTTCTATCTAGTTGGATGCAAACTGAAAAGGATGTGCAGAAATATGCTGGCACTTGTACCCACCCCTCGCCAGGTTCTAAGTCCTCAAGTGAACACACCTTTTGAAGAATGTCTTCGGCTTGACCCATCCACGACCGTACTCTTTTTAACCTGCTGCCCTTCACCTTCATAATTTCACTATGCAGTGGATGTTGTGTGTTTGTGTTTGCGTTTTCTTTTCTTACTCATTTCATTGAAGTGTATGGAGTGATTCGTATGTTGTCCCCTCATTTAACCTATTTGTTCTCATGTTTCTTATCATGCCACAATATGTCAGTTTCCACCACAATATTACATTAGGTATTCAATGCGTTTAGTTCTTTCTTTTCATGCCAGTTGTTTGTCACTGTTGAGGGCTTGCGGAACTAAAAATTCATCAGTGTGGAATACAAACTGTTGCCATTGACAAGCTGTATTGTTTGTGCCGATGTTGTAATGTTTAGAGTCTGCAATTCTTCTGAATAGTTGGAGCAAACTATTCCAGTAGTTGTGCATGTGAATTAATGTCTGCGATCTCCCAGACCTTAATCTGCGTCCCACGATTCCAGTAGGTTGATGATTGCTCTCGGTTGCGTAAAATTCAAATCATCCACTCTCCAGTAGTCATCTTCCTCTTTCAACATATGGTCCTCACATTTTTGTACCAGTAACTTTTATCAATATTTAATAGCGCGGATTAGATTAGTGGTTTGACTTCAGACAATTTGAATGTAATATTGTCAGCAGCCACCTGTCCTTTAATTTTAGCTCCCACAAATTCTGTAGGGTTTAAATGAGAACGGTATCAAGTCTCAAGCACCTTTGACCATGCGCTTCTATCAACTTGTCGATTTGATATTTCTTGCTTTTTTATGTCTCTGTCTTACAAGGAACAACAATTCTAGTTATAAATAAGTTTCTGGAAATGTTATGTTTTCTCTTCGGAGCCTTATCTTTATTGCTTCCTTTGTGCTCGATGCCGTAGGTATTTTGTCTTCTTGGGCAACAACAATGTGGTATGATGCATTGTCCATAATTAGACAAGACAGGCTATCTAGGGATTGAAGTACTGTATTCTCGAGCCAATCTCTAAATACATTAGCATTCATCTCATTATGATAATCCCTATTGTCTGTATGCTTTGATACGTACACGAGTCCAGTATTCTGTAGTAAGCCATTATGATAATCCCTATTGTCTGTATGCTTTGATACGTACACGAGTCCAGTATTCTGTAGTAAGCCATTATGATAATCCCTATTGTCTATATGCTTTGATACGTACACGAGTCCAGTATTCTGTAGTAATCCATTATGATAATCCCTATTGTCTGTATGCTTTGATACGTACACGAGTCCAGTATTCTGTAGTAAGCCATTATGATAATCCCTATTGTCTGTATGCTTTGATACGTACACGAGTCCAGTATTCTGTAGTAAGCCATTATGATAATCCCTACTGTCTGTATGCTTTGATACGTACACGAGTCCAGTATTCTGTAGTAAGCCATTATGATAATCCCTATTGTCTGTATGCTTTGATACGTACACGAGTCCAGTATTCTGTAGTAATCCATTATGATAATCCCTATTGTCTGTATGCTTTGATACGTACACGAGTCCAGTATTCTGTAGTAAGCCATTATGATAATCCCTATTGTCTGTATGCTTTGATACGTACACGAGTCCAGTATTCTGTAGTAAGCCATTATGATAATCCCTATTGTCTGTATGCTTTGATACGTACACGAGTCCAGTATTCTGTAGTAAGCCATTATGCGTACTACCAGCATGGGCTATGACTACACTCTGTCCTGTACTACTGGGCACATATCGCTTTTTGTGGTGCACATTGACCCAGGTTTCATCTAAATATACTTTGTCATAATTTTCTTTGCGCATTTCCCTTATTTCACGTAAGTATTAGTTTCTCATGGCTCCTAAATCCGGTTCCTCGAAATTGATATTTCTACCTAATTTATACTTTCTAACGGTGAAGCTTAATGTCCTTATAAAATTCCACAAAGTTGTCTTGGATAGATCTATGTGATTGTTATTTCTCAACCAAACCCTAAGTTTTCTTGCAGTCCCTGTTTTTTTGGCACCCAGCATTTTTATAATAGCTCGCCTTATGACATCCCTGTCAAAGCTGCCTACAATTACCTTTCTACCTACCGTTTGCTTATTGCGTTGTTGTTTCATTCCAGATTCTTGCACCCATCGACAAAATGACCGTTTACTCAAACCAAATGCATGCACTGTTCTTTTCTTGGAATTTTTAATGGTATGAAAAAGGTTCCTGCGATCAGCTTCTTGACAAAAATATGTGTTCAACTTCATAGCGATGCTTTGAAGTGTACAAAATGTCACATTCAATCTCATTTAACAATATTCACACATTCAGATGATAGCGATAAATGGTAGGATTTATAATATAATCACATTTTATGAAATCGTCCACTATAGGTAGAATTATTAACGACACCTCTGAACACTTCCGTTCCACTATGTGACGTTCTTGTCTTAAGGAAATTCCCTCAAAAAACTAGAAAATTCACTATATAACGTCATGTTTCCGTATGAAGATGTAATACATTTCATAATATGCACTTTATCCCTGACCCGTAAATTATATACCGCATATACAAACACTATGATGTGCTGTACAATCTCCAAAACCAAAAAAAAAAAAAAAAAGTTTTGGTGGACGTAATGATGAAGTTATATGCTAAATCTCATAATTTGTCCTCATTTGGTTAATGAGATATGGATATTTATAATGGGGGAAAACAAATGTGAATGGACTATAATAACACAGCACGGGGACTGAGCAGGATGTATTGAAGTATTTGCATTCAACTAAATATTTCCAGCTGATATTGCCACAATAATGAAACCGTGCCGAATTGTTGGCGGGCTAATTACTGTGAGACTGCGACTAGGACTCGCGAATGATATTACACAACTTTAATAATGATAATTAAGAGCATTGAGACAATCTGAACCGTGGGCACTATACAATTAAGATGAAAAGAACTTGAAAGCCTAAGCTGGGATGTTATAACAGAATGATTGTGAGAGATGATGCCCCAAGCCTCACGATAGATAGTAGAAGCGTCAACAGAGAGAACAAACTGAAGTATCTGGGAATCACATTTAGCAGGAGCCTATCCTTCAACGACCATGTGGAGACGGTTGTGACACGGTCTCAAAAGGGACTCAATGCACTTAAAACTATGGCTGCAATGGACACAGAGCAGAGAATGTGTCAACAACTCAACTGACAGGCCTCAACGGGTACTTCTCACACACCCATACAAGACAACTTGCAAGTCGTGTGGGAGGCAAAATGCATGGTCCATTTTATTGCCGTTGGCTCGCTTACAAGCGGTAAACAGTCGCTAATGCAATACACAATATACAGCCACAGAATTATCTAACACAAACTGCTAACCCTATGCTAGTTCTATCTATTAGTGAACACAAAACTCCTAACGCTATTCTAAACGATGTGAACGCCTCAAGTCCAGTCTCCCGTCTACCTAACCTCTCTCCCGTGGTTACACACCACGCGGGGTGACCTTCACCTTCGTGCGTGTTACCTCACATCGCACTCTGCTGGCAAACGTGGCCTGTTGAGTGTCTACTCAACTGTGCTATGGCTTCACGAGGTGTGGTACTATCGAGTCTTTGACACACACCCACCCCTCTTGTGTTGCGTCATCAACTTTCACTCATTGGTTGTGACGCAAGAGGTTCCCAAACAAAAAATTAGTGTCTCTAATTTTTGTCAAAGACTCTAGATAACCTGGCTTTGGGCATTCCAATAGACTATTAATAACTATTGTCACAATGTAGCAAAGCCTTACTTGGCTACTGGCAATCGCCACAAACTTGACTGGTTGGCGTGAGCCCCTTCTCACATGCTATATTATATTTATCAGAGGTATGTCTGAACCGGACCGTTGTCTCATAAGACCTGCCCTCACATAGTAAATTAACTTACTACCCATACAAAGTTGACTTTCTTAGGGTCAACACATGAATTATTTCATGTCCCCCATATAATATTTAACAACCATTCTACAAGAGTGTGTGCGACAGGCTTTACCTCCTTCGCTTCCGCGCGTAAGACTTTATTTCACTGTTAATTTAGTTCTTCGTTGTCTATTATGTCCCCTGGCTCCATAGTTATCTGTCTTTGATTTACAAATAGTGTATGCAATTTATATGTTTGTTTTTCTGTTTGTTTGTGTGTTTGGATGTAATAAATCTACTAATCTAATTTCTATCCTCTATTTATAAATTCTATGTGTATGTATGTTAGTTTTTTGAGTGTCATAATTTGGTTCAATGTGGCCACAAAGAGGTGTATAACACTAATTCGTGACCACATTCACTTGTCATGAAACCCAAAATACTGTAATCTAAGTTCTAAACTATATTACAGACAACACATTCACACTAACACAATTTCACTAACGAAAACTTTACATTCTAACATACCATTCTAATTCTATAACTAAGTATTTAATGTGTTACCTAAATTTATTAAATTTGTTATGTTAATTATATGATATGATTATATTACTTCTTATTTTTTCCTAATCTAAGTGATGTAATCTAACTATTTAAATGCAATTGTTGTGATGTGAGTTATGTACCTTAATTAAATGGATTATGTGACCACAATTTATGTACTTTTCTAAATACTATGCTAAATAATGTTTTTAAATGCACAAAGGAATTATATGAGTGATGTTCTTAATCTAACTGGTGTAAATGCTGTATGTTACCTTATCTACTCTTTTTAATCTATTATGATGTAAAATGATGATACTAATAAATGGTAATATTTGAAAGATGGTATGGTTTCATTAAGATGGAATAAACTAACTACAATGAAACTAAGTGAAATATAACAATCTAAATGGTACTTTTCATATCATAAATTTAATTTAACTTGTAATAAACTATTCTTATGTCTAAACTAATATTCTAATCTAATTTTAATGGGTTAATTACTGTACTAACTACATTATTAAAATAAATGAGAACTGTTATAGTTCCTAACCTACATCTAATTTATCACTATCTTAAAATATTATATTACATATCACAATAAGTTTATATACATAGTATTTGGTTTACACAGGTTAGTAGTTGCCTTCATGTATGTGCAATGGTTGTATAGGCATAATATAACAACACACTTTGCCTGGGTATCTGAAATACATTACACAGTCATCTTAATGTTCTCTCGGTAGTGCACGTGTAGAGTTCGCTGGTGTTGTAGCTCTGTCTTTTCGTGTCTGTAATTAAGCACTGTTCTGACACTGTTTTCTGCGGTTCATATATATGATACACCGGAATGGAGCTTAGTTGGAAATGAGCTGTCCTAGTTCACACGGTGGTATCTAAGTATAGCAGCACAGTTCTTAATCTGATGTCCACGGACACATGATAGTTCATTGTTTTGGTACATGACTACACCAACAATGTGGATATGTATGTAAGCTATTTTAGATCTTATATTATCAGATATTCATGTACCAACCATCAGTCTACATTTAACTGTTGGATTTCAGGTATTTTTACCCCAGATGGTAAAACTAGTGACCACCTGAATATCCGGTCATTTTGATGCACACCACTATGTATGACCGTGATCAGGGAGTTGGACAATGCAGTGAACATCCGTCAGAACTCGATGGAGCCTTCTCACCGTATAGATGAAGCCTAGGGTTGCAACTGTGATATGGAATCCTTGGACTCAGCATGTGTGATCTTAATGCTCACGTAGCAAAGCGGATGGAAGATGCCCTCAAAAAAAAAAAAAAATTGGCCTAGTACTGCAGTGATGGAGATTCTGCTGGCATATGACCTAAGATAATAAATGAGCCTAGGATTAGGCAAGCGGAGGGATTGGAATATTTACAAAAAAGGATCTTCAATTTTGACAATGCAGGAATTAATAATGCATCTTTCACATTTCATTTCCAGAAGATTTTAAGACATTGGAAAATATATTTGTAATTTCTGAGTAATTTACTAATCCCAAAAGGTTTCTGACCTGTTTCTTTCTGTTAGACATGGTCAGATTCATAATTTTGGTACTACTTTTCAGGTCAGTCTACAGTTGGACTTGAGAAATGACATGACCCAAAAATGAATTTATTTTAGGCATAATTTGACTTTGCTGGTTTGACAGTGAGACCGAAGTGTCGCACTCTGTCAAAGGCATGTCTCAGTTTCAGTAGGTGTATTGTCCAGTCATCAGTATTCTGATTTATTCATGTGTATTCTATAAGTTCACTACATGTATGCCCCTCGTCGGATTTGCCAGTCTCACTAACTAATGTAGTTGCGTTGTGTATGTCTGTCGTCTGATCACTTGGTGTTGGTGCAATCTGTTCGTCTGTCACTATTTCTGTCTCTTGTCTTGAAAAGTGAGGTTTCCGCATGTTGACATGGAATATCTCTAAGTGTCTGTTTATCGATATTTCATAGTCAACATGTACCATGGTTATGTGCTACTTTGAATGGTCCTTGCCATTTCGTTTGTATGGAAGTAGCCTAAATCTGTCTTGATGAAGTTCCAGATTACTTGTTTTCGCACATTTGTTTGTGTGCTTGTGGTAGAACTGACCCTTCCTCTATCAAATGGCTTGGGTGCCAGTGTAGAGGGTTGTATTTCAGCTGTAGGATGTTTACCCTTCAACTTTTGTATCAATTGATGACAGCCATTACCAGCAAATAGATCATGACAAAATAATTTGTTATTGAAAAAACTTGGCCTGGCATTGCTGTATGCACGATGACCCGCACATGGTGTTTTGTGTGCATTGTTTAGCACACCTAACTGATGTTGTTCAAGTAACACCTGTTCATGGTTACTAGTAATATGACATGTAGTTGAAATGCCATTATTACGTCTAACGAACCAAGATGCATTCTTGGTCATTTTGGCTTTGCCTTTTAACAATTTTAAGTATGGAGACACATTAAAATCAGATTTCTGCTGGTGTATAAGTTTTTGTGTGTTTTTGTCATCTGTGCTGGTTGGAAAAAGCATTAGTAGTGTCTCATTTTGCAATGGGTCATGATGTTTTGAAGTGTCAACTCTGGTTGTTGCCTTAGCTGCATTTAATTTCTCCCATGCAACTATTTCTTCACTAGTACATTGTTTCAGTTGAGGTAAGCACCCCAAAATTAAATCTGTACAAGGGTTGTTAAGTATTGCACAAGTAAAGGTACCGGAAAGAAAAGGAGAATCAATACGGGCTTTTGCCAAAGGGTAAATTTCAACGTTACCCGAAAAGGTTCGGCATTTCACAGTGTCACCTGTGTAATCACCCGGACTCACTAGTTCTTTTCGAAGACCAATAAGGGTGCTGCCGCTATCCAGCAAACATTGGCATGGTACATCATTGACCATTGCATTGTGGAACACTAACTTGCCTCTGGAGGCTAATGCTGCATTCACACTCTCAGATGAGCATGGTACTGTATGTCCACATTCCAGTATTCCGTCTGCATGGAATTGGTGACATCGTTCACAGCTGTCAAAGCTTAACATATCGTTAGCAGCACACACATCCTCTGCTTGGTTAGTTGGTAAGTCACTTTCAATCTCACACTCATTCTCACTACCACTATCTGAAGAGGTGTCAATCAACATAGCGTTGTTAGCTTTCAAACGTTGGCGGCCAAGGCACTTATTAGAATAATGGCCATAAGAGGAACAAAAAAAAACATTTGATTGCACGCCTGCATGCAGACCGTTTGCTTTGCTGCTTCTTGATCACATTTTCAAGATGCGCCGGATAATTCGGCGATTTGTCGCACATAGCATAAGTGTCGTGCATTAGTTGACAGTACATGCATTTGGAAACTTTTCTGTCTTTCTTATCATACTTCTGAAAAGGTTTTCTGTTACCCTGATAGTTTTTTGATTGGTCTTTGACAAAGGAAACTATCTCAGAGTCACTTGAGGTCTTAAAAATCTCTCTGTTAGAAGAAAAATATGCTGAACCTTTTTTTTCGAACTGCTCGATGTTTTCAATGTCTGACTGCTGCAAAAACTTAGCAAAAGGAGAAGGTATAGTAGATATACACTTGTCCATAGCTATTAGGTTTTTTAATCTATCAAAGTCTTTTCCTATGTTAGCTGCTTTAAGCCACCTGTTTAGTACACTCTGCACATTTGAAAAATAATCTATAAAAGTTTCACTAGGTTTAGGTTTTAAATTTGAGAACTGAACCTGATACCCAGGGGCATCAAGTAAAAAGTGCTGCATAATCCTATCATGGATGTATTGATAGCTAGATCTAAGTTCAATAGGAATAGACTCTATTACTTTAAGGGGCTCACCACTTAGATTCTTCATGTAAATCGGAGCCCACATATCTAAAGGAACTTGGTGATATTTAAATTGATACTCTACATTCTCTGTCCAGGCAGATATGGAGTCCTCTTTACAATATGGTTTGATAATATTTTTGTATTTGTTGAACTTATTTTCCTCTTGTTGACTTCTTAGTTTAGTGGCAGAGATCTCTGCGTGTGAGTCTATATCCATGCTTTTCATCTTTAATTGTGTCTCTGATTCTACCTGAATTTGTTTTTCTTTAACTCGTGCCATTTCATCTATCTCTTTTTGCTTTAGATCTAATTCCTTTTGTTTTAATTCTTTCTCTTGATCTAATTGTTTTTGTTTCATCTCCTTATCATGTTCTCTTTCTCGTGCGCGTTCGTCCCTTTCCGCATTCTCTTTTCGTGTTTGTTCCTCTTTTGTTTCTTTAAATTTCTGATCAGCATATTGTTGTAGTTCTTTTCCTGTTAATTCCAGTTCTTTGCCTGCTTTTATGAAATCTGATAAAGTTGCCATCTTACTTTAGTACTTGGCTAACAGTGATAGGCAATGATGACTTTAATCAGTTATTTATCTTTGATATGTTATGTTTGTTCTTATCTGATCACTATCAGTTGTGCTTTCTGTTTATACCCTGCCCAGATTTATCTTGCAGAAAAAACAGAGTATACAAATATGTCAACGCGTTACATGCTGAAAAAGAGATGCACTATTAATCAAATTGCATGACAAAATATATAAGTGTACTCAGCTTAATGTGGGAACGAAGCTCCTTTGACACAGGTCACCTTGTTTGGTACACTGGGGTGGCGACACGTTTCGTACGTAGCACACGGTATTTGGCCCCCAGGTGTATGTGCACAGCTGTTGTTTGCCCTCTGATATATAGGGCAGCAGTAAACACGCCTACTAAACGATATGATTTACTCGACAACTAAGGACAATGACTTAGACAATGACAGACTTACGAACACCTAGAATATGTATTAATTAATTTTAATGTCAATGTCCTGTCTTTGTTTTAAACAATAATTGCCTTTCGTTACTAACCTAGTTAATTTCTGTAAACGTTGTGCAGCTAAGTATCAGATGCTTAGCCCGAAAATAGTTCCATCGTGACGATAAGCAAAGAGAAAATAGACCCAAAAATGAATAAATGCTTGTAAAGAAATCAAAATAACATAATAATGTGTCAACAAATAAATATATTCATTTAGTAACTTAAATAAGTAAATAATAAACAATATACAGCACAGATTCAGGCGGGCCGCCGCTAAGCGATCTTGTAAACACTCGACTGCTTTATGCTAATGACGCAGAACAACTGTCTGTCAATCAATCTACGTCATCGCGCAGCGCTATTTTTAGATCTCAAAAATCAATATTGTCGGCTGCCTGTGTATTCCTGCGCCGTGAATCATGTTTGGTGCTTATTCAAGAATAAATTGGTAAATATATGAATAAATATAAGAAAATAAGAATGTTAATTCTTACAGCTTCGAAGAATACATGATTTCATTCAATAAATATATCATAAACACAATTAAACACTATTTTGTCACGATAGGCATATTTCTAGCTCGCAAATTCTCCCGTCTGCACAAATTATCGTTACTACAAAAATTAATCCCTAGTCTGGAGCCCGTGGATGAGTGGATTAGCTTGAACTTTTCGTTCAAGCTTCACTTCTTGACACCACAATTACCCTTTTACTGTGGGTATTAGCTTGGCGCTTTCGTCCAAGCACCACTTTCTGACACCACAATTACCCTGACCTGTCAACAACTCAACTGACAGGCCTCAACGGGTACTTCTCACACACCCATACAAGACAACTTGCAAGTCGTGTGGGAGGCAAAATGCATGGTCCATTTTATTGCCGTTGGCTCGCTTACAAGCGGTAAACAGTCGCTAATGCAATACACAATATACAGCCACAGAATTATCTAACACAAACTGCTAACCCTATGCTAGTTCTATCTATTAGTGAACACAAAACTCCTAACGCTATTCTAAACGATGTGAACGCCTCAAGTCCAGTCTCCCGTCTACCTAACCTCTCTCCCGTGGTTACACACCACGCGGGGTGACCTTCACCTTCGTGCGTGTTACCTCACATCGCACTCTGCTGGCAAACGTGGCCTGTTGAGTGTCTACTCAACTGTGCTATGGCTTCACGAGGTGTGGTACTATCGAGTCTTTGACAGAATGCTCTTCACACTATACCAGTACTTGATCCTCTCAGTGATTGATTATGGACTAGGACTGCTCACTGCCTCAAAGAGTCAGCTGGTGAAATTAGAGCGCATACAGAACGAAGTTATGCGGGTCATTCTGGGATGCACCAGAGACACCCCAGTAGTGTGTATGCGTTACATTCTTGGTCTGCCTACTGTTGCTGGTAGGCACAAGGTGATGCAAGCGAAGGCATACCTCAGAGTAGTTGCAGACACAGATCACCCGTTGCATGAGGCGCTGGACGTAGTTAAGGGACATAGACTGATAATAGGGAAATCATGGATGGCTCAGGCGGAGGATACGATCAGACAGGTGTGCCCCTTGGAGAACATCAGGCGAGGAGAGGAGTGGGTCAGAGTGCCAGCGGAGCAGTCAGACATGTGCAGAGTTATAATAACATTGAACCGGGAGTGCAGGGAGTGGCCAGCAGGGGCCACGGAAGTGGAAATTCAGCAACTAATTCAGGAAAATTCTCGCCCGGGTGATGTGATTATCTACACGGATGGGTCGGTGTTGAGAGGTAGGAGAAGTGCCTGGGGGTTCTTGGCAAAAAACTAATGGTCGGCGTTTGGTGCAGGAGAGCCTGGCGTATGATGACACTACATCTAGCTTAAGAATGGAGGTGGAGGCGGTCAGTGCAGCTTTCCGCTGGATAGAAAACACGATACATACACACATTGTCTTTGTAACTGACTCAGAAAGCATGCCGAGAAGGGTGAGAACAGGCAAGCTTCGTGCAGAGTGGCTTGCTTCGCTTCGGAGGTCACGGGTGGCAAGCATCACCTGGGCATGCCGGTGTGCTGGGGAATGAACAGGCGGACAGATTGGCCGGCTCGGCAAAACCTGGTGGAGTATTCATGCATGACAAGGCAGACATGGTTGCGGCCTTCTGGGAGCACGTGTACACCTGGGAGGAGCAAATGGATCACCATAGTCTGGTAAGAATGAGACAGCGAGGGGATCTGGCCGACGCTTGACGCTCAGAGGAAAGGCGAGACGGACATATAATCAGATTGCTACTGGAACTATTAGTGTTGGAACTCTTCGCTGGCTGCTGATGATGGGGACGGAGCGCTTATGGGATGTCCGAATGCTGTGATGTCGGTTCCTAAATCAATCAATCAATCAATCATATAACAGAATGAAAGGAATAATCTGGACAGAAAATAAATCAAATGAGCACATTGTTAAAGACATGAAAGGCGAAAAAAACGTGCCTTGAACATGATTCAAACATAAGAATGGTTAGGCTTCCACACAATGAGAAATTCAGTTGTATTATTAAGTATACTGCAGAAGAAGATACAGAGATAGAGAACCAGTTGACATTCTAGGTAAAATCTACATTTCACACATGCATGTGAGGACCACGTGTTATACACTTATGCTAAGTTGAACAGAGAATCTTAGAATGTGAGTACAAGTGTATGATCGAAAGACTTCTTACAATTCTTCAGACTAATTAACCTGATGAATGAATAGAGAGAATTTAGCAAGCAATTTATTGTGAAAGACAGTAGAAACTCACCTGTGATTGTGTAACACGTGTATTCGAGACGAGCAAAATGCTGAGCAAAGTTGTCAGAACCCTCATCTCAACCATGGTTAGTTCTGAGGATGTTTTCTACAGTGATTGAATGCTGTGGGAAGGTCACTATCAAAGTGATAATGTAGGGTCACTTATCTGGAGATTATCAAGTGTGAACGACACAATTTCTTCACGCTGCCTTCAGGATCTGCGAACAGTGTAGATGTAATAATGATCTACAGTAATACTGGCTACCTTATATTGTTTTGGCTTTAGTACAGGCTGTCACTAATATATCCAATCAAGCAGATAAACATTTAATCACGTTGTGTTCATGTTGTTTGACAGCTGTGTCCTCTGAACGCTGCATGTACAGACAGCAGGTGCTCGGCGTCAGATTTGACCTTTAACTAACATTTGGTTTGAATCGCTTGACCTGTTGTTCGATCATGCGCTGACCGTTCAGAACTCAAGTCACAAATAAATGCAGCGAACACATGTTACGGATACAGCAGTGTAGATGTATTCGTTATAAGTAAAGAAGTGATGGGTTAAAAGGATGACACTACCTTTACACAAATAAAATAATAAATAAAAGTTGTTTTATTCAACTCTCCAAAAAACTTAACACAAAACAAGATTGGTGTGCACAATTGACTAATTACAGTGGAACATGTGGAACAGGGAAAAGCTGTGATAACTGAGCAATTTCGTGGGAGTTATAAACCACTGTGGTATGTTGAGAGGAGAATGCAGTACCCACCCTGGCCTGCCCCGTGTTGAAGTCAAGCTAGCGGATGGGACTAATTTCGTCTGGATGGGATGGGTCTTTGGAAACCAAAGTGCCCCATACTTTCTCAGTAAATCTAGGGTTTCCCCGGGAATGTTGCTGATTTCCCTCCAAACTTAGCCTTCCCAGAAAAGGAGTTACTTATCTAGCTCGTGCCCCCCTCCCCCCACTTGCATCCATTTTCCCTTATAGGTGAAACGGTTGCAAGAAAATTTGTAAGACGTTTAAGTTCTTCTTTATGAATTACCTGGAACCTGGGTGCTTACAATAGTACAGGACGTTGCTGTCTATTCTTGGATAACCAGCCACCTGTCGTTCCAGAATCTTCAAGTATGTGATTTAGTAATGTTAACTAAACACATATAAAAAAAGTTTTTGTCACATCACAAAAGAAGATGTAAAAGTAAAATTCAGTTTATTTACTAGATATGCTGTGGAGATAACGCATGTAGTGCATCTCTGAAACATGAATTACAATTCAGCACACCAATTTGTTAATGATAACATTTAACTTCATTGGATCTAGGCCTGTAATAGTTCAGATTGTCACTGTGCCTACCCACATGTTCTTCCTCTAATAATGTCTCTGGATTATACCTGATGATGATTTTGGAATTTCCATGGATTTATAATGTTTGTGATATTAAACAGTCTCTATACACAAATATTACTTGAGGTTATTAATTAAATGTTCTCAGTCTATTGAATGTGATATGCCTATGGCAATTGCTCTCTAGTTTAGTTCAATTCAATTGAGTTGGTGGTGAGATGGTTCTGGGTCTGACATGCTGGCTTTTAGAAGGACACCTAGATAACACCGAGCACTAGATTCTCTGGGAGTTATTAGGTTGGCAGCTCCTCTATGAATTGTTTTCCAATAACAGATTCGGGGTAACTGACCACTTGACGCAGTGCAAGAATCTCTAATTTGTTATCCAGCTGATCATTGGCATTGGTTCTTGTTCAGTCCATTCCCTACTCAACAGTCTGTCCATCCATCTAATATGATCTTATCAACTAATTCTTCAATAATCTGCTATAATCTGCAGTAATCTGAAGTAATCTGCGCTAGAATTGCAATAGATCTGTGATAAATCTGCGATAATCTGCGAACACCGTCTTCCTCACCGGACATGAATAAACATAGTGATCCTATTTATATATGTTCAACTACTCATGGTTCTCCAGTTGACAAGAATGAAAAGGGCTACAGATAGAAGTGATAGAAAGTAGAAGATTCAGGAAGTACCTACAAGTTGAGAGCTACAGTGTCTCTTCATTTTACTGGTATCAGGCATCTGTTAATTCATCTGGCAAGCTACATCTTCCTTTGCTCTTGTACATAGTGATCTGTTTAGGCTGTTGTTCTCACAGAGGACACAGACACAGAGACTGACAAGGCTAGTAAATTAGTGATGGAGAGTTCAGGAAGGAATGCTCACATCAAGATCTGATCCGGAACAGCGATGGTACAGAACAGGGTGATGATGATGGCATATCATTCATATAAACTCATGTTACCAAATCACTGCTGCCTAAGATGTTTAGTCTGCCTGTTTATTCTTTCTGTTTATTCTTTCTTACTTCTGCTGTCATTTCCTTTACTTACTTTTACAGACAGGGGTGCAATATTACTAATGATATTCCATAGGCTGGTTAGTAGTGATAATGCATGGGAGCATAAGATGTATATCTTCCTTCACTTGCTTTTTGAAACAGGGAGGTGATTTAATAAAGTAACATTCCACATGTTGAATAAAAGCAATAAAGTAAGGACGCATATAATGAATATTTTCATTCATAAGTTAATACAATTATTGTAATGTGTATGGAATGAATATGCAGGTGAAGTACTCATTGTGAAATTTCACACTGCCACTCATCCAATGACAACAACATATATACATAGAGAGAGTGTTGCCGGGGCCCATAAGGGACGCACAGAATAGCAACACTGTAGCCTACCACGCATGTCGTAGAGGCGACTACGGAGGCTTGATGGTTTCGTCGCCCTGCTACTGAGTGAGTGCGTGGCGCGACACTATGAGCTGTCGGTTTCATGTAAAATGCTTTTGAATCTGCCCGAGGTTTTTTGGAAGGTGACTGCATGTTCAGAGCGATGGCAGATGGATATGTCCCAGAGTTGACCGGTTTTTACCTTATATGCAGAAATGCGTGGCTGCTGGGCTTCTGGTTGACTGCCACTGCCATCGACGATGAACTGAATTTCGTGGACTGTGTGGGTGAAAATCTAGGAAACATCCAGATGGGAAAATGACTGCCGATTCCATCAGAGATGAACTGGGTGTTTCGTGGGGGTCTATTGTATTGACATTCACGCGGCGGCATTATGCACAGTGTATCTGTGCGGGCTGTTGTTTGTGGAGACTCCTGTCTTTTCCACTTTTCACATTGGGCAGTGGGGAGCGTTTTGTGTGATATTCACTGGCACAGGAACAGGGCATAATGGGGACGACCCATTGCTGTGAAGTTGGAACTGCGACCTACTAACTAACAGAGAGATGAGATGACAAAGTGCAAGCAGATTCTCTCATTCTAACACCAATCCTCTTCTTATTTGTTCACTGGAGTGCCTATACTGGGTTGTTATATTGACTTCAGTTCGACCAGAGTGCAAGATACAGTGGTGATCATTTTACAACTCGTTCGAATATATCACAGCAGTTTAAAACGCTGGATCTGTCATCAATGCTAATCAGTCATGCAACACAAACTTTCTTCACACCACGGACGTATACAGACAAGAGGAAGAAACCATTCCTTACTCATTCTCTCATTCTCGTGTGCTGAAGATTGGCCGTTGATTAAAAAGTGGGCAGCGGTCGCCACCGAAGTCATAGCATGTCTTTTACTAAACCAGGCTCTGAATTAATCAAGAAGCTGTAAAGGTTTAGATTAGAATAGCAGCCTGGGCTTAGACTTGCCCCTTCTCACGGCTTAAGATGTAGTGTACAGAACAACACTAGTCTTTGAAAACAGAAGCTAAGATGGAGTCGGATATTTTCAAGGCAGTGATAGCGGAATTAGCCATTGCACAGACAGGACAAGAGTTGGCGGCTATCTCCAAATTGAAGGATATATTTTCTTTCGTGCTGGAACCTTCACACACAAATCTCACATACACAAATCTTTAACTAACGCATATATCAGCTACGGATCCGCTATAAAGAGGCATTCTGACACTGAATCAGGCGAGGGACACACAAGTTTAAGATACTCCATACGAAAAACACAACCGGCTTCCATGAATATCTAACTGTATGTGGCGTTCTAAGGCTCTTTTCTACCCAGCAGTCCTTGCAAAGACGCTACCAGGGCTTGGTCAACCAATAGATGTATAAGATTTGAACACTTGACCTGTCCATCATGGAGTGATACTACTATTTTTAGATATGATACAACATTCCTGACATTTCGATGCTCTCTAGCGCAGGCACATTTTAGAACAATGTGTTTTTTGGACTGCGGAGTGCAACTTGATATGAACTGACGTGCGCAAAATGCGACAACCACTCCATTTACATATCACATTCATACATCAGATGTGCGCAAATTCATGCCTTGAAGAGTTTAAAGTGCTATGGACACACTGATTTAATACATTGGAACAGAACATACAATCACGGTGTTGGTAATGCTAAGAGCAGAATTTTCTCTCGCCCCGATACTGACTGTGGCCATACAGCATTACTGATGACATTTACATTAATATTATCTATAATAAAGAAATAAGTTAGATGAGATGGAAGGGATCCGGCAAACGTATAACCAACAAACACAATAATTTATTCTGGAGGCGATACAAACGAAAAAGGTGAAGGACTTCTATTAATAAATATACTGCAGAACTATTTTTGATAAAGACAAAAAACAGCCTAGCCAATTAATGATTACTGGTGTACTTCAGATACAGTTATGGTGGTCAAAATCAAAGGCAAACACAAACACGCACGCACGAACGCGCGCGCGCACACACACATATATATATATATATATATATATATATATATATATATATATATATATATATATATATATATGAAGCCACAACAAGATGATAGGGATAACGGCACAATGTTGACTGCGTATAGGCCATAGAAGAAGAGAGTGATAAGAAGACAAATGGAATCCCTTTTTATTCCAACGGCCAACAGGAAAAGAAATGATTTAATGACATCAGAAGAAGTTCAGGTCCTTGTACAAGGAATCATAATACATTGTTTCTGCTTCATATTATAGATTGTAGTGTAGGGCTGCACCAGACTTAATGAAGAAAAACAATGGGCTAACACAAGCTGAACCACAGATACTAAACTACAAAGGCTGAACACAACATCAATAACAGAAATGAAACTTTTATTATCCTAGTAAAACATAGAGTGGCAAAGGCAACTTCAACATGACAGCAATTCGATACTTCAAGCCATCAAGACCACGGCCATAAAAGAAAAACATAAAGACTGAGAACATAAAGCTAATCATAGGCATGAATTATACGGTTCAGGAGCGCCGTACGTATCATTGAAACACAGAATACAACAGTACAAATGATCACGGCTCACTTCTGAGATCATTGATGGGATCTGCCTCAATCTTCTTTAGAACCCTTGTGACCAGACCAACTGCACCGATGCACCCAACATCACGGACTGATACCACATCCCTCAACCCAACAAAACATAAACATGGGCTTGGTTCGCATATAACAGGAATACGACCCTAACAATGGGTGCATAAACAGATGTATGAGTGACCTAAAATCGACTCTGGCCGAGTCCCGGGTCTATCTAACAACTGTGTCCAAAGTCCACTCTCTATAATTGAAAGGATACAACACCATTTGATAAATAATGCCAATTCCCTAACAAATAACATTCATGATTAGATGCAATGACAAAATAGGCATCCCCATGATGATCCTACACCGCACCAGTGACCTTTCATCACAGCAGGGATAATCACTCAAAATAGTACCAATGATTTTCCATCACAGCATGTGTAATCATCCAACATAGTGCCAGTGATTTTCCGTCACAGCATGAGCAATCATCCAACATAGTACTAGTAATCTTCCCTCAATGACACCAATCAGTGTTAAAGTCAACACCAGCATTAACCATCAATTCCCAACATCACGTGCGGATAACAGCGGGACATGTCCCTCCTCTCCCCTCCCCTCAAAACATAAACAGCATAACATATGTGACAGCCAGGACACAACAGCCACAAATAAGCCAGTACATAACACAGTCAGTCACATACTGTATACATTGTCCTAACAGGACAACATTATTTGAACCTGCACACATACTACATAATCAGCTCCTTTTGTACGGTTCAATCAGGTATGGTCATACACAGTAACTATAGTTTGATACACAACACTAGCAATTATCAGACATCAAGATGGAGCAAAGGTACTGAACACAAATCAGAAATATAACATGCATTGTCAAAATAACACCCCCAAAGTTGCATTACGCAATCGATACCCCAATTGCAATGCTGTATACAGACATACGTTCCGCATCATTATCACTGTTATAATCGTAGCTATTATAATCAGGCGTGTCCATGGGATCTCGCCAATAATTACAGCATCTAACATATACTGTTTAAAAAAGAAAAAAAAAAAAAAGAAACGCATAGTCATCGAAGGCACACACATAGCCATAATTTGTAGCACAGGAACGACATTGTAGCACTCCAGGAGACGAGACTGGGCGATCAGCTACTCAGAATTGCCGGCTTCAAATGTTTCTACAACAGACGACATCTGGGAATGGCGATTCTCATTCGCGACAACATGGTGGCGTCAGAGCTAGACATGTCCAGTTGGGACAGTGACGATATACAAATACAGGCGTTGAGAGTTCATTCCAGTATACCATTCGTGTTGGTTAATGTTTATGCCCACAATGCGAGTATGGACGCCCAGAAGTGGCAGTGCTTAAGTGGCATATTAGGTCACGAGAGAAATGTTATTTTCTGTGGCGACTTCAACGCTAAGGGCAGATCATGGGGAAACATTTCCTCCAATACACAGGGGGAGGAGCTCGAGACTGCATTTTAAACCATTGACCTGGTTTGAATCAACAGTGGCTGTGTCACCAGGACAGCAAACCGTCCAGGCGATGAGGACAGTGCTATTGATCTGGCGCTGGTTTCACCTTCACTCACTACAGTGTGTATATGGGGTGTCCTAGGACACCACGGCAGCGACCACCACCCTTGCAGCATATTGGTAGAGAAAGGCAGAACCAGGCAGCACAAGCTAAAGGTAAAGACTTTCCAGTATGACAGTACAGGGCAAGATGTGGTGAGTATAATAAGACGTGACAAGCGCAGACAGCTTCAGCGCAGGAGAAAAAGCTGGGAGCAGCCACCTTGGTGGAATTTCGAGGTGGAGAAGGCTTGGTTGGATAAGCGTAGTGCTGTAAAGAGATGGCAAAATGCCAAGAAGAACAGAGCTGGTAATCCTAGTCCCTGCATGCACTTAGAAAGAGAGATGCACATAAAAGTAAGCTATTTCAAAAAACTGTTCAATGTGGTTAAAAGCGAAAATTAGGCAGAGGTGTGTAAAAGAGTAAGCACAGACAAGTCACTGAAATTGTTCCGGCGATTACATAAAAGCATGAGTGGTGTTGTCAAGAATAAGAGCATTTCTGACTTCCAAGGTGCTGACCTCATCTGGCAGAGGACTGACGAGGACAAGGGCAAAGCCCTCTTTGAATGCTATCTAGAGCAGAACAACCAGACAGACATGGGAGGCCGAAATCTGGCCAAGGAGGTCACGTCAGACAGTTGCAATGCCCAGAACACTTCGGATGAAGACACAGTGACAGTGCAAGAAATCAAGGCTGTACTTCGACGATCAAAAAACAGCGCTCCAGGGCCTGATGGCATAAGATACGACGACATTCAATAGGTGTACCGACAATGACCTAGAGAAACTAGCAGACATGTACAACAACAGTGTAGAGAGTGCTATCATCAAGGAGGAGTGGTTACACAGCTATCTGATTCCCTTGCCGAAGCCTGACAAAGACCACAAAAAAAAAAAACAGGAAACTATCAAGCTAGCTAGAGAGGCTAGGTGTTTTTCCACCTACCCTGGGTGGGTACCGTCCAAAAAGAGAAAGCTGGACCAATGCAGCAGTTTTTGCCCATGATGTCTATGAAGGTTTCCACTCAGGCATTGAAACCGTTGTTTCAGCGATTGATCTTGAGGACGCATACAACAGAGTACCATTGGATTTTTTAATGCTTCAGCTTCTTGAACTAAAAGTAAGTCCATTCCTCCTTAGCTGGATCGCTGCAGCCCTCTTCCAACGGAAAGTAGTTTTTAGATGTGGCAGTTGGACTTCGGAACCCACAACAATATATCCTGGCCTACCACAGGGATCACCATTATCTCCGGTACTGTTCAACGCCTACACAGTGAGAATCACCAGTGAGCAGATCACTGGAGCTTGCAGGACATTGTCATATGCCGATGATGTTTTAGTGTATCGTCAGGGTAAGGATAGAGAGCAGGTTGCTGTGGAACTACAAACCGAACTCAATCGCATAAGTACTTGGTGTGATGAAGCTGGGGCAATGGTCAACCCAACAAAGGCAACAGTGACTTGGTTCTCGTTGAATAATCATATTTTAAACACTCCAACACCAACTGTATTGCTGTGTTCAGAGATGGTGGAAAGAACGCAGGCAATGAATTACCTGGGGATACGGTTTTATCGAAGCCTTGCATATAATGAGCACATAGACCAGGTGATAACAAAGGCCAAGTGGGGTTTGGCTGCTATGCTGGTGATGGCGGCAGCAAACTGTGAGCAGCGCCATCTATGTCTTCTGTACGAGGGGCTGGTCATATCTGTTTTGGAGTATGCAATGGAAATCCTGACTCTCAGCCGTAAGCAGATAGAAAGGATGGAAAGGATACAGAATGAAGCTATGCGCATTATTCTTGGATGTACAAGAAATACAGCATGCAGGGCGATGCGCTACCTTCTTGATTTTCCAACCATTGAAGACAGAATACAAGTTTGCAGGGCACGCGCCTACCTCGGAGTTAACGCAAACACACAACATCCACTGCATAGTGAAATTATGAAGGTGAAGGGCAGCAGGTTAAAAAGAGGACGGTCGTGGATGGGTCAAGCTGAAGACATTCTTCAACTGGTGTGTTCACTTGAGGACTTAGAACCTGGCGAGGAGTGGGTGCAAGCGCCAACAGATTTCTGCACATCCTTTTCAGTTTGCATCCAACTAGATAGGAAATGCAGACAAGAAAATCCGGCTGCTGTGGAGGCTGAAGTACAAGCGTTGATTTTCGAGAATTCGCTAGACGGTGATGCGGTCATCTACACAGATGGGTCGGTCGTCCGACATGTGAGAAGCTCATTGGCCTTTACAGATCGGGCCGGAGGGAGAATTGTGAAGGAGGAATCTGGTGCTTTCACTGAAACCACAAGTAGCTTGACTGTGGAAGTCATGGCAGTAAGTAAAGCAATAACATGGCTCGAGACACAGACATTCACTAGGGCATGTATCCTTAGCGACTCAATGAACATGATCAAGAGGATAGAAGAGGGGGTCTATCCGAAGAGAATGGTTGCTGCCTCTGGAGCGGTCTCGGCTGGCAAAGATTAGTTTCATCTTCTGGCCAGGGCATGCGGGATTACAAGGAAATGAGCGGGCTGACAAGCTCGCAGGTGAGGCTACTGTGGAGGGCGGACACGCCATGGACCAGGCTGACATTCTGAATGCTCTACGAGAAGTAAGACTTTTGCGTGAACCAAGTGATATATATATATATATATATATATATATATATATATATATATATATATATATATATATATATATATATATGACGTCTATTGGCGCAGCTCTGGGTGATGGTGGTGGGTGACATCCCATGATGCGTTGAAAAAAGGCATAGGATGCTGGAATATTATGTTGACGTGCCTATAATAGCCCAGTCACGCCATATCCCTGCTCTTTGGCTTTGAAAACGACTGTGGCCGAAGAGATGACCATGTCTAATTTTCAGCAGAGGATATATATTAATCAAGTAAGTATACACTCCAACAACAACCAGTAGTGACGAAGAAATACAATGATGAAGGAGAAATGGCAATGTATCGAGGGAAAAATGGATGATATGGTGGAGAATTATGGTTTAGATACAACGAATGAAAGAGGGGAGAAACTAATAGAATGGGCAAATATCAAATAGTCGTAGGAACTCCGACGCGGAGCAGACCACAGCAGAGGGTTCCCGATCATCAGAAATAAAAAAAACACCTTTTCAAGCATTTTTGACCCTTTATTTCTTAATACTTTCTGGGGGAGGTCCCGCCCAGGTCATGACTCTGGGCGTCTCTCCCCTGCCGTGGAGACGTTCGTTCGGTCATGTTCGTTATCCCTGATGTTTAGTTTGTCCTTTCACTGTTGCTTTGTCCATTCTCAAGCCCCCCCTCCCTCGGTGGGGAGAGTCTGTGCAACCTGTGCCTGCCCCTTGGCACGTGTGGTCGTGGGATGCGAGCGTCATCTCCCGTCACAGCCTCCATCACCTCCACACGTCTCCGCTGCCGTGTGCCTTTCCAGTGCCCCTTTCACAGCGCCGCACCCTGATAGGAAGCCAGATCTCCTTTCTTTTCTGATCCACCTCTTTGTCTGTCTGCAACTGACTAGACCCTGTAGTATGCATACCCCGTGAAAATGTGAGGTGTGGGTTATTCTTGTAGACTTGTTAAATTGCGCTCGTTCTGGGTGCGACCTACGGTCGATTATCGCTATATTATGGAGGTTGGACGTCGGCCGACATTTGCTTGATTGACTGCACTCGGCTCACCACTCACGCTTGGAGGACGTGCAAAAGATCTGACACGAGACGTAGTAAAGTTCGTGGTTTTGATTGAGAAATTGTTGGTATTGCAGTCATCTCTTCTAACCATACTATTTCCTAGACTTGTCCCACTCTAGGTTACGGCAATTCCACAGACAGCACGAGGCCTTCTCGGCTGCCGCAGACAGTTGTTTTTGGGCCCGGGCTCTTAATCGTCCTTTAATGCCCAATCGTTTCATCACATCAAACACGGAGTGGGATACGAGACCCCTCACGCCTACCTCGACGGCAAACAGCCTGACGGTATAACCCTCCCGTCTAAGACTTGTGACTATACCATTGTACTTCTATGTCTTGTATACTTGCTGCTCCTCAATGTTGGACTCGTAAGGGACGGTCAGCTCAATCAGCGTTAGCTGTTTGGCTGACAAGGAGCAAAGTACAATGTAGGTCGCAAGCCAAACTTTCGGATCACCTCAGGATAATTTTCACGGTATTTTAGGTCTACGGTCAGTTCCCAGTCCCTCGCACTGTCGAAGACGGTAGCAAGCGGCAAGTTGTCAGCCTTACCATTTTTCCGCCATGCTCAGACGAAAGAAATTTCCATTGGCCTCGGTCTGTGCTCCTCCTTGTTTGCCTTCATTCGTGCCACCTCAACTATGGTGGCCAACTCGGTCAGGACCTTGTTATGCCGCCATGTTTACCGCCCTTGGGTCCGGGCGACCTTACAACCAGGCAGTCCGCTGTCTGGACTATCTGGACTTTCTTACAGAGGGGACAGAACGGGTCGGTGGTTTTCCTCCTCGTGGATAATTTGGCACCTGATGGCAGGACATCGTAGAGGGATCGGATGAGGAAACTTGGACGCAGCGGTGCCATGCGCCAGATGTCATTCACGTAATGATCTCTGGAATACTGCCTCCCATGATATCCATTGCGCGTGCTGCGCCTGCTGGGCAGCCTTGCGAACTCTTTTGTCATCTTCCCCCTTGCGGATCTCCTTAACCACTAGGTCCCTCCGTTTCTTAACCGTTGTCTTCGACCACATCGGATCATTCACTTGGAACCCGAACCCTTGCTTGCCGCTGGGTGTGGCCCATTATCTCCTTCAGCTGGAGTGTACCTTGGGCTTGTTCGACTGCGCTGACGACCTTCCACTTCCTTTCCGTCTTCAAGGCGGGAACTGAAGCGCTGACCGTTATATCTGGAGACTCGCGCATCGTCATCGCGAGCCTGGCTTTTCCGGCTTTGAACTATTCCACGAGGGACAGAAATAGGAGGATGAGCTTGCTCTGCTTACAATATAATGCGACAGTCGTGAGGCATGTGGGTACTCCAAGCCACATCCGTATATACCTGCGTTTCGGGCCTTCCATGGTGCTCACTGTGGTCACGCCAATATCATACATCAGCAGCGGCCACGGGAGTTTTGGAATAAGCATAAATTGGAGGACCCAGATTTTAAACTTGCCTAGCAGCCTGGTTTTGTCGATGGTACTAAGGTCGTTCGTCAGCATTGCTTGTATCTCTGCCACCACGTTTCCGTCCGTCAGGGTTGAGTAGTACACACGACCGAGACTCTTCAAGGTTCCTCATTCACCGTGGGAATCGCCTGTCCGGACACCGTGAACCCCCTTTTCAACGCCTTACCCTTCACGATCGACAGGCTTCTCGATTTCTTTGACTTGAAGCTCTTCCTGCACCAGCGAATCCCGTCCATCCGTGGAATGAGAATTCACGCTGGACGGAAGTAGTGCGAGAGTGCGCCACGGGACGCACGACAACGCAGTCTCAATAATGACGATGAGTCGCAAGAGGATTTCAGCGGGGAACAAACAACATGAACAGGTGATGATGTCACCTGTGACGGTGTCACCTGTGACGGTGTCACCTGTGACATACCCGAGCAACCTTCTGGAAGGGTGAAGATCAAATCCCTAATGCCACCAGGAAGGCAGAGTGGGCGTCACTAGAAGCAAAGTTGTCCCGTGTTTTAGAAGATGAGCTAAACCACATACCCCTAGAGGAGAAACTAGTAAAGTTAAGAGAAATTGTCTACCTCCACTCGCTGAGTCAATTTGGTAGCAGCGAGAGGAGGGAAGCAGCTCTGTCGCAGAAAACCAGGAGACAGAGACTGCTTGAGGAGGTGTCGAAAGAAAAGAATTCCTCTCGGAGACGATGGAAATGAGCTTCCGAGCATGAGAAGGAGGGCTTCCGCCAGGTGTGGCAACATCTGAAAGCCAGGCACAATGCCCTCTCTCAAGCAGAAATGTTTTGCAGAAACAGGTGGGAAACCCAGAAGGAACGAGAGAGGTTCTTCCGGGAACCATACGAGTTTGCACAAGGTTTGGTCGAGCAGCCGCGATCCGGCGTCTTCGAAGTCAGCAAAGAGGAATTAGAGAACCACCTCGTGAGACGTACTCCGATGCCCAACGGAACGTCCCACTCGGAGATATCGAGGGGCTCACTTGCCCGGCAGAAACAACGGTGGAGTTCAGTGCCAGGCCTCCAATGTGGAGCGAGGTGATTGCGGTAGTGAAGAAGGCAAAAAGCAAGTCAGCACCGGGGCCCAACGGTGTGCCTTATACAGCCTATAAAAGATGCCTGAAGGTCCTTGCGAAGCTACACCGGTTACTGCAATCCGCGTGGAAGCAAAAGCAACGGAATCTACATTCAAAAAGAGCAAAACTCTGCCAACATTACCCAATTCAGGCGGATCTCTCTTCTGAACCTTGAGGGCAAAATAATCTTCTCGACCATGGCCAGGCGAATCACGAAGTACTTGACGGGGAACAAGTACATCGAGACAGCGGTTCAAAAAAAAGGGGGGTGCGGAGGGCTACCCGGAGTACCCGGTTGTTTTGAGCACAGTACCATGATCTGGGATGCTATCCAGACGAAGAAGGAGGAACTCCACGTGATATGGTTGGATCTGGATAACGCCTATAGCTCAGTTATTGTGGCATGCACTCAAGGCTTATCACGTGCCCGAGAACATAACACAAATGCTAGTGCAGTACTTCTCAGGCTTCTCTCTTTGGTTCTCGACCACAACGTGCACGACTAGATGGATCGACTTGCAAGTGGGTATTACCATGGGATGTTCGAATTCGCCGATATTATTTGTCATGGCCATGCAGGTCATACTGGATGCGGCATCCTGCTATGCACACGGTAAGAAGCTCAGCGAAGGGGTGAACACGCCACCGCTGAAGGCCTTCATGGACAATACGACTATCCTGACACGGAAGGAGAGTGACGCTCGCAGGGCTATCCTCAGACTGGACGATCTGATTCGCTGGTGCAGGAAGAGCTTCAAGCCAAAGAAATCGAGAAGCCTGTCGATAGTTTAGGGTAATGCGGTGAAAAAGGGGTTCACGGTGTCCTGGCAGGCGATTCCCACAGTGATGAAATGCTCCCAAACGGTCCCAAATGCTTGAAAAAGTTTTTTTTTTTATTTCTGATGATTGGAAGCCGCCTGCTGTGGTGTGCTCCGTGTCGGAGTTCCTACGATTATTTGATATTTGCCCATTCTGTTAGTTTCTCCCCTCTTTCATTCGTTGTATCTAAACCATAATTCCCCACCACGTCAACAATTTTTCCCTCGACACATCGCCATTTCTACTTTATCATTGCATTTTTTCGTCACTACTGGTTGTTGTTAGTGTGTATACTTACTTGATTACTATATATATATATATATATATATATATATATATATATATATATATATATATATATATATATGAAGTCAATTGGCGCAGCTCTGGGTGATGGTGGTGTGACATGCCATGATGAGTTGAAAGAAGGCACAGGATGCTGGAATATTATGTTGACGTGCCTATAAGAGCCGAGTCACGCCATATCCCTTCTCTTTGGCTTTGAAAACGACTGTGGCCGAAGAGATGACCATGTCTAATTTTCAGCAGAGGGGTTGAGCCGCCACCCAAAGCAGATGGACGAACATATCCCATACACGGCCGAGCATGGCCTCTATGTTCCCAGATCGCAGTGGAGAGGGCAGCCAGGCCTGGGAAGATCCAGAAGATCCAAGAGGATGTTGTTTGTCGATTTATGATTATCTGCTGCGGGGTGAGTTTCGAGTGAACTTAAATAGTTTAAATAGAATAGCGGTGCCTGCGCCAGTCCTTTACTCGAGGCCCTGAACAAGTAATATCCCCAACACCGGGATGAACGAACACAGTGTAACACTCCTGTGCTGAAGGGAGCAAGTCAGCTGATGTAATTACAAAATGTCTGCTAATCAGACGAAGCCGCGATGTCAGGAAAAGGTATGGAGAAGGTGTCTGGAAGTCGATATTTCATGGTTCTAACAGCATTTAATTGTTAGAAGGTAATTGTTGTGTAGTGTAGTAAATAATGGCTCGCTGTGTTCGCCCAGATCCGATTAAAATTAGGTATTTGTGCAGTTGGTGAAGGCGGGGTGAAAGTGACAGATTCGCTAACACCGATATTCCCATACAAATGTGAGAATCATTGTTGAGGCTGCGCAATATCGGCAGTGGTAAAGATAATATACTGTTCAAAAAAAGTAACGCATAGCTATCCGAGGATGCGTTTTTATGAGTTAGTAAGTAAAATTTGGTGCTAGGGTATATAAAAACCAGCATAAAATGTTCTTTACAGTGTCAATGCACGTGTTGACCTGAATTGTGTTCCTTTTCTGTAATCATTACAATGCAGTGGTCAATAGTGTTTATGACCAAATTTTTACCATAACTCATGATGTGTACACGTGAAAGCAACAACATTTGGGGTGAACACTATTCACTGACTACGCAACTGAAACCCTATAAAAAGATAGCAATACACAAAACAATTCAGTTCATTTTCGAACAAACATCTATGGCGTCTCTAACGATAATTTTAAGGAACATTGCTATTGGCCGACTGCATGCAGGTGGAAGACAAAATCAGGTTGCCAGGCATATAAACGTGGATCAGAATAGTGTCAGTCGACTTGGACACCGGTTCCAAGCCTCTGGCTCAGTTGAAGACCGGCATCGCAGTGGACGACCCAGAGTGACATCAGCAGCGGTTGATCGCTTTATTCAGCTTCGTCACCAGAGAGACAGGTTTAAAACCGCTTACTCAACTGCCCAGGCATTGCCTGCAGGACGTCATGTGTCTGATCAAACTCCAGAATAGACTGCATGACGCTGGACGTCGGTAACAACGAACTCATCATGGACCGCTCCTTACACGCCGCCATCGCCAACATCGACTTCTTTGGGCTAACCAGCATGGTCCTTAGGAAGCAGACAACCAAGAAGATGTGTCTGGTTTAGTTACGAATCTGTCTTTTTGTTGCAGCGGAGAAGGATCTACCGTGAGTGAAATGAACGTTTTGCACACAATTGCGGTAATGAAGCTTCACCACACGGTGGTGGAAGTGCAGTGGTGTTGGGAATGATCAGTTACAGCGGAAGGAGTCAACTGGGTCACATTTAATGCGCCACGACTTGTGAGAGCATGGAGCCGGTCGCTCAGAAACCAATGGCAAACTGCTGAGCGTAATCCTGCAAAGAAATCAACATATAGTTGAAAGATGCTGATGTTGACAGCGATGTCTTGTAAAGGATACGCAAACCATGTATTTAAGGTATTCATGTGTGAAATTTGAAATTTGTGCCTGTTTAAGTCCCCGCTAATCACTGGTATCATGAAGGCTAATAGACTACAATGGCTGGGGCATATAGAAAGAATGGAAGATAATAGGGAAACAAAACTCGCTTACACTCAGGAAATAAATGACCGTAGACCCCGAGGTAGACCAAGAAGGCGGTGGAGAGATAATACATGTACAGACCTACAAGCACTTGGAATCAACGACTGGCAAGAGAAGGTCCACCAGAGAGACGAATGGAGACGGATTGTATTTGCAGCAAAGAACCTCAATGGCTCGGAACGTTGAAGAAGAAGAGAAGATGTGTGAAATTTGAACAATTAACTTATTACATTAAAAAAGTTATTGAATATCAAAATTATGGCTATGTGTGTGCCTTCGACGACTATGCGTTTCTTTTTGTTTCTTTTTTTTTTGTTGAACAGTATATGTTAGATGCTGTAATTATTGGCGACATCCCATGGACACGCCTGATTATAATAGCTACGATTATAACAGTGATAATGATGCGGAACGTATGTCTATATTTTTTTTTATTCGCATATCCTTTACAGGACATCGCTGTCAACAGCAGCATCTTTCAGCTGTCTGTTGATTTCTTGGGAAGATTACGCTCAGTAGTTTGCCATTGCTTTCTGAGCGGCCGGTTCAGTTATCCCGAAAGTCACCAGGGAAGGTAGAACCGCTCCCAGTTCTCGCCCGCTACGAGACTGCGTGATAAACGGGATTATGGAGAAAGGGTTGTAACCCCTCGGCCAGAGAGACCGGCTATGTCTGTATACAGCATTGTAATTGGGGTATCGATTGCGTAATGCAACTTTTAGGCTGTTATTTTGACAATGCATGTTATATTTCTGATTTGTGTTCAGTACCTTTGCTCCATCTTGATGTCTGATAATTGCCAGTGTTGTGTATCAAACTATAGTTACTGTGTATGACCATACCTGATTGAACCGTACAAAAGGAGCTGTTTATGTAGTATGTGTGCAGGTTCAAATAATGTTGTCCTGTTAGGACAGTGTATACAGTATGTGACTGACTGTGTTACGTATTTGCTTATTTGTGGCTGTTGTGTCCTGGCTGTCACATATGTTATGCTGTTTATGTTTTGTGGGGAGGGGACAGGGGGGACATGTCCCGCCGTTATCCGCACGTGATGTTGGGAATTGATGGTAAATGCTGGTGTTGACTTTAACACTGATTGGTGTCATTGAGGGAAGATTACTAGTACTATGTTGGATGATTGCTCATGCTGTGATGGAAAATCACTGGAACTATGTTGGATGATTACACATGCTGTGATGGAAAATCACTGGTACTATTTTGAGTGATTATCCCTGCTGTGATTAAAGGTCACTGGTACGGTGTAGGATGATTATGGGGATGCCTATTTTGTCATTGCATCTAATCATGAACTGTTTTTGTTAGGGAATTGGCATTATTTATCAGATGGTGTTGTATCCTTTCAATTATAGAGAGTGGACTTTGGACACAGTTGTTAGATAGACCCGGGCCTCCGCTTTGGTCAATGTCGATTTTAGGTCACTCATACCTCTGTTTATGCTCCCATTATTAGGGTCGTATTCCTGTTATATGCGAACCACGCCCATGTTTATGTTTTGTTGGGTTGAGGGATGTTTTATCGGTCCGTGATGTTGGGTGCATTGGTGCAGTTGGTCTGGTCACAAGGGTTCTAAAGAAGATTGAGGCAGATCCCATCAATGATCTCAGATGTGAGCCGTGATCATTTGTACTGTTGTATTCTGTGTTTCGATGATACGTACGGCGCTCCTGAACCATATAACGCATGCCTATGGTTAGCTTTATGTTCCCAGTCTTTATGTTTTTCTTTTATGGCCATGGTCTTAATGGCTTGAAGTATCGAATTGCTGTCATGTTGAAGGTGCCTTTGCCACTCTATGTTTTACTTGGATAATAAAAGTTTCATTTCTGTTATTGATGTTGTGTTCAGCCTTTGTAGTTTAGTATCTGTGGTTCAGCTTGTGTTAGCCCATTGTTTTTCTTCATTAAGTCTGGTGCAGCCCTACACTACAATCTATTAAATAAAGCAGAAACAATAGATTCTTATTCCCTGTACAAGGACCTGAACTTCTTTTGATATCTTTAAATCTTTTCATTTCTTGTTGGCCGTAGAGATAGAATGGCTTTCTCTTTGTCTTCTTATCACTCTCTTTTTCTATGGCCTATACGCAGTCAACGTTGTGCCGTTTCTCTATCATCTTTTTGTGGCTTCATATATATATATATATATATATATATATATATATATATATATATATATATATATATATGTGTGTGTGTGTGTGTGTGTGTGTTTGTGTGTGTGTGTTTGTGTGTGTGTGTGTGTGTGTGTGCCTTTGATTTTGACCACGATAATTGTATCTGAAATACACCAGTAACTATAATTGGCTAAGCTATTTTTTGCTTTGTTTTATCAAAACATGTTCTGAAGTATATTTATTGCCATGAGTCTGGTTGAGTAAAGTACTGTAGAACAATGATAGGATAAATTGTCATGGGTTATGAGAGGAAAGTATACACTGGGGAGCGGTTAATTGTAAGGGCCAATAGAATTGTGAGGATTAGGCCACGTGATAGGAAAGGTCGAGAAAGGGGGAAACAAAGACGGCAGTCGGAGAAGTGGAGACGATTGGGTACAGATCATACGACCAGGCAAGGAGCCGAGAACTGAATCGACTGTCAGAATGAAACGCCTAGAGACATCGACGGCAAGTAACTGCTAGATATCTTAAGCGTGTACCGATGGCTGACAACAGCGTTGTCGTGACCAGGCGGGAGGACTTATTCAATTTACAGCACGAAGTCGAGTGGTGTGCCGTGTGCGGAGGTTTCCGGCCTGTGAATGTAGGCGCCTGCGGCCATGTGTATTGGGACTGTAAGTAGGGTTTAGAAGAGTGTATGTGTAGACACATTGAGGGTAAAGTTAAAGAAAGTCAAGTATACAGCAGGAAACCCTAAATATGACTTGTGCAAATTGAAAACTGACAAAGAAATACAAGATAATTTTAACATAGAAGTAAAGAACAAATTTGATATATTGTCTGATCTAGAGATCCTGTTTCAAGATGTAGATGATCAATGGGAAATGCTGAAGAATTCAATCAGTTGCGCAGCAGAAAAAGCTATTCCAAAAGTAAAGAAAGTGGGCCGTAAGACATGGATGACTGAAGAAATTTTACAACTAATGGAAACAAGAAGACAGAACAAAAATAATCCTGCCAAATATGAAGAAATTCACAGAAAAGTGAGAACCTTATGTAAGGAGGCAAAAGAAACGTGGCTTGAGAAAAATTGCAGAGAAATTGAAAAACAACACAACAGTAACAATGCGAAACTAATGCAGAAAAGAATTCAGGAGCTTACTAATCAAAGAACATGTACATCAGCAGGCTGCCTAAAGACAAAAGATGGAAGAGTCATAATAGAAAAAGATCAGATATTACATGAATGGTCAGATTACGTGAAAAACCTGTATGACGATAACAGAGACGAACAGTATGATGTTCAAAATAATAATGAAGGACCAGCAATTTTGAAGATGGAGGTTCAGAATGCTCTTAACCATATGAAATCTGGCAAGACCCCCGGTTCAGACAGCGTCACAACAGAAATGATTAATGCTTTAGAAGAATATGGAATAGATCAAGTTACCAGTCTGCTTAATACAATATATGATACTGGAAATATACCTCAGGAGTTATGTAATTCTGTATTTATTGCAATCCCAAAGAAATCAGGAGCCTTGGAATGTGATCAACATCGAACAATTAGTATAATGAGTCACATCACGAAGATTTTGCTAAGAATTATCATGCAAAGAGTTAGGAGGAAAATACAACCTGAAATAGGAGAAGAACAATGTGGGTTTGTGGAAGGCAAGGGTACAGTAAATGCTGTGTATATACTGAGAAACATAATCGAACGTTCTATAGAAGTAAACAAAGATCTACACCTTTGCTTTATTGACTACACAAAGGCTTTTGATAAAGTGAGACATGTCAACATGATAAGGATGCTTGAAGATCTACAAATTGATGGAAAAGATCTTAGACTTGTAAAAAACATATATTGGAAACAACAAGCTGCCATAAGAGTTGATAATGAAGTAAGCCAATATCAGCCTATTAAAAGGGGTGTGAGACAGGGATGTGTAATGTCTCCAGATCTGTTTTCCCTGTACAGTGAAAGTATTTTCAGAAATATTGAAGATATGGAAGGAATCAACATTGGGGGACGATGCATCAATAACATTAGATATGCAGTCTTGATTGCAGACAATGAACAGGACCTGCAAAATTTAGTAGATGCGATTGTTACACACAGTGAACAACTAGGGTTAGAATTAAATTGTAAAAAGACACAGTTTATGGTCGTAACTAGGAAGGACGAAATACCACAATGTAATATACAAGTAAATGGGAATATTCTTCAACAAGTGAGCAGGTACAATTATCTCGGAACAGTAATAACATCTGATGGGAAATGCCTTGAAGAGATTAGAACAAGAATCGCCATGGCAAAAGTTGCCTTTAGCAAGATGAAAAACATATTGACCAATAAAAAGATGTCAATTGAAACGAGAAAAAGAGTGTTGAGATGCTACATTGAACCTGTACTTTTGTATGGATGTGAAGCGTTGACAATGAGTAGTCAGGCTGAAAAACATCTGATGGCTGTAGAGATGTGGTTTCTGAGGAAAATGCAAAGAATACCATGGACAGCCAGAAATACCAATGAACAAGCCCTTCAAGAAACAAATGAAGATCGTAAATTGATTAGAGAAATTAGACGTAGACAGTCAAAATTTTTTGGGCATATTATGAGAAGAAATGGATTGGAGAATTTGGTGACAACTGGTAAGATCGAGGGGAACAGACCAAGGGGAAGACCTAGAAGCAAGTACCTGGATGGCTTGGCCTTGTGGCATGGTCGAGACAGAAACACGGAGCTGATCCACGACTCTGGTGATCGAGTGAGATGGCAGAACGCTTACCGGCATGGCACATGATGGATGGATGGATGTGTACACCATTGTAGATGATTATTTAGCCTGGATAGCAGGCTGTACTACGATAAGTGCATAATGTATATTTTGAGTGTGTAGATGGAACATCGAAATGAGCATAGAAACAATACATGATGCTAGTCTATAATTCTGAGGCAATGAGTTGTGTTCACTGTGTGTCAGCGTGCATTTCATAAGGAGTGTCAACGCAGCAGCATCTCAATACCCCTAGATACGTTAGAAAGCGCTCGTTGGCAACTTGAGGGTTTACGTCCTTCAAAAGAACTCGGCAAAATTGAGGCAAATGGCAATCGAACCCACAATGAGCGATAGTCAGCTTCAATATCTCAGTAAAGGATTGCTAACTGCAGAGTATTACAAATGATTCAAATTATTACACCAAATGATGTGCGCCGACACGAATTATGTGAAGTTACAATGGTTAGCTTGGTAGTATACAAGATGTATTATCAGCTACAGATTCTTCAATAAGCCATAAACAGTTACGGCTATGTACACCAACAAGATAATGGTACAAGCACATTAATTACAGATAACAGAAAACCATGGCTAGGTGTAGAACATTGAACGGTTAAGCTTATATACAATAAAGTAATTCGCAGTGAGCGATATTCAACAGCTCAGAAAAGTGAACATGATACATCAATAGGGCAGTCAGCCGCCAATTCTGCAAAAGCTAAGAAGATGAGTAGCAGCAATACAAAACGGAACGCACGTCGATACTCAACGCTACTGTTTCCGATTAATTTGGCGTTGTGTATAAGCGACAACACCTTAATAGCAGGAAATCCTGAACAATATAAATACAGAAACAGTATGGCATCCTGCCACAAGAATAACAGTGTGAAGCCGTATTCGGGGGGCTGCATGCATTATAGTGCCGGCATAGACTAATTCTGTCAAAACTAGTATCTGTTCCAGAAATGTGTTCCAGGACAGTGCGTAATACCCTATGAGATATCTACACCACTGAGGAGGAGCTGCACCTGACGACCAAGTTGATCCTTGTCGACCTGTGCGTGAAACGGGGACGGCCACGCAGATTTGGATCAAGCCCGGAAGCAAGCGGAAGTGAACCGAGCATCGGGATCAAGCCACTGGAAACATCGCTGGATATATACAGGGCATGTCAATTCTAATTAATTTTCTGTGTACTGCTCAATTACAGTGAGCTATCAGACACCTTTGTATGATATTGTGCAATCAGCCTGATGAATTAGATTGTTCTTCCACGGGGATGATGTTAGTTTGTTAACCCTTGTTGGTACAGGTTACAGGTTACCAAAACAAGATCAGCTGTAACACTACTGCGTGTACAGATAGTGATATAGGTATTCCAACTAATAGGTAGCAGATAACCATGTCTACCTTGGCAGACTTCGTAGCTATAGGTGAGAAGTGTGGTTTCACAGGAAAAGAGCTTATGACATGGGCGGAGAATAAAGTAAGTGTGATTCAGAAGCAAAAGCGAGAAGATAGAGCAGCAGACAGAGAGTTGGAGCTACAAATATTAGCCTTACAGAAAGCAGCACTAGCTTTCGAAATAGAGAAGTTGAATTTCGAGAAAGAGAAACTGACATTACAATTAACATGGGAAGACAACGGAAAGAACGTAAAATGCTAGGTCTGTAACAGGTGGGGCCACAGGGCCAGGTCGTGTAAACTGAAACAGCCAACTAGAGAAACAAAGAGGGCATATGCTGTGTCTAGTAGAGAAGAAGAACAGGACCAAAAGACAAATTTAGGATACATAGCGACAGACAGACATAAAAGACAACGGATAGGTAACCCTGCGTGTAGTCAGACAGTGCCTGCACGGAAGTTGAATGCGAGCAGTAGTCATAGCGGGACTTTAAAATCCCATAAAGCACTCGTGAACGGGAAGTTGACCACCTGTGTTAGGAATACAGGGTCGTCAATAGCTGGTGTAGATCATAGCCTGGTCAGGAGTAGCGACTACACGGGAGAGAGCGTGACGTGCAGTACCTTCGGTGGTACAATTGAGAAGTACCCTATAGCATGGGTTCATATATCCTGCCCGTACTATGAAGGGAGAATACGAGTAGCAGTGTTGCCTAGTCCAGGTGCAGGACTAGGACTCCAAACAGCTTATTAAGAAAGACAAGGAAGAAGATAAAGTGGTCATACCACAGGGTAACCAGACTGATTCTAGACAGGTATCAGAAAGGTGCAAACGGACAGACATATTGGTCCCAGATATACAGACAGAGAAATGCAACAAGCAAGAAGGAGAAACCACTCTTGAGAAACACTGTCAACAAGGTTATAAAAAATCAGAAACTCATCACTTGACTCTGCAGCAGAAACTCGCTGACGTATCCAGAGCTGATAAATGCATCAAGCAAGAGGGAGAAGCCTCTCTTGGGAAACACTGTCGACAAGATGACAGGAAATCAGAAACTCATAACATAGAACAGGTTACTGACAAAGAAACAGGTAAACAACTGCCGCATGAACAGCAAACAGTCACACTAAGATCACATGACTTGATCGAAGAGCAATCTAGTAATACATTTGCAAAGTTCATCAGACTGTTGATAACATTCAACATGTTGATGACTACTATTGTTATAGAAAACGAGACACTTCATCACATGTGGGAAACAGCAATGACAAGAACAAAACATATACTTGAAAAACAAAACTGTACTTCAGAATACACAGAAAGCTTAATACTAACATCTGACAGTACAACACCATTCAATACACATTAAACGCTCGTTACAACATATACGGACTTGGTTCAGCAGACAGTGGAAAACACAATAATATCAAACAGAAATTGTGAATTTAAAAATAGTAACACATCATCAGTGCCACTGATAAGATAACATCACATATATCAACATGAAACACTTTTGTCTTGTGATATGTATATTGTAGATACTGTATAGATTGCATAAAGGTTTTATGTATGTGATTAGTATATATATATATATATATATATATATATATATATATATATATATATATATATATAATTGTTGTAGTAGAATGAATGCATTGATAAGTATAATGTAGATTGAATTGACATGATGATATGGTAGAGTCATCAGAGGACAAAACATTAAAGATGTGTAATAGTGTGGTTAAAATATATACATGAAGTCTGTGGATGCTAGCCATAACATGACCTAAGAAACGTTACACCGACTATATGACAACAGGATCTGGTCAGAAGAGGGACAGAATCCCGATAGTACAATATGGCATACGGTAATACTATCATCTAGGAAACCAGGCGTTTATACAGGGTGGCTGGTCAAGTGGTTAGCGCGTTGGTGTACTGACCATGAAAACAACATGTCAATGTAGGAAATTTGATATAAGTGCGGTAATATAATATGCAATTGTGAATGTAAATATGCATATGTATGTATGGATATATATACACCCAAGGCTGTTATTAATTTCAGATAGTTAAGGGGTATGATTGACTGAGCAGAAGAGATAGTGGCGAAGGTACCTCAAAGATGTTACCTCACTAGCTGACTGAAGAGGCTGAGACAGACAGACGCAAGTGAAGATTGAGAATCTGAAGGGTAGATGATACAGCCAGAGAAGACAGATACCAGCCAGAACCAATTAAGGGAGTAATAGTTAATAACATTCACTATCATTCAATAAACAAAACTCATAATACATATAGAGATAAATAATATCATTTTAATTGCTTATAAGTACATACATAAACATCAGTACATTCTTATGATCATAATCATCATGCCATGTATATTCATAAACAGTATGCATGTAATTGTAACAATAATTATAACATTATTGATTGTACTAGTACCTGATGGTAACACAGAAAGTATAAAATGAGATGTGGGTAGAAACTGATGAATGATCGCAAAGGAAGAAAAGAAGAATTGACATCTGCCAAAGCAGAATGGTTGACAGTGGGTCTAAATCCACGATACATCACAGATGACACCCATAACATAAAGGAAAAGAAGAAGAAGTTAACTGAGACACTACTACCAGTGATACATATTGATGTCACAAAGATGATAATGATGTGCGAGTGAAAGTTAGAATAGTGCTTACAATATTACATGTGAGTCCAATTTTATATGCTATTCAGATTTTATGACAATATTGTATATTGGAGAGACAGACATGTGCAATTGGTAGGAGAAACTTATGTGATTGTGGTAACATGTACATAACATAGGAATATGATGAGTGAGAGTGAAGCGAGAGAATGAGTACGGAAAGAATGAAAGGAACTTGTGCGAATGAGAGTCAGCAGAACAATGTTGAACATAAGCTGTATACTTGCACAACCGTATACAAGAAGATTACGGGAAAAGATGTAACATTTGAGTTTCTAGTATGCGTGTTGTGAGGCAGAGTACATAATTTAAAAAAAATAAATACTATTTAAAAAAAAAGGAGAGAGGAGGAGGAGGAGAGAGAGAGAAAGAACAACACAAATGAAGATGAAAGAAAGGACGGAGAATGAAATGGACTAGCGAGAATGTGAGAGAGAAAGAACAGAGTACAAGGGAAGGTGAAAGGAGAATACAAGGATAGTGGAGTAGGATTATTAGTAGTACCATTGATAATAGGACCAATTGGTAGTACTTTGTACATATAATATTTTAACATGTAGTAC
This sequence comes from Cepaea hortensis, assembly GCA_963921405.1. NCBI lineage: Eukaryota > Metazoa > Mollusca > Gastropoda > Stylommatophora > Helicidae > Cepaea > Cepaea hortensis. Next base: position 25,025,204 of record OY992896.1, read on the forward strand.
TTTGGCATGGTAGTAGATGTACATAAGGGTCATGGTAATAGGAACACGACAAAGGGAAAGTTAGTAGTACGAATATCAGGAACAAATAGAGAAAAGAAAGTGAAGGAAATATCTAGCCATAGAGCACAAGCGAAGACCATAGCAAAAGGTAACTAATGGCAGCCGACCTCACACACACGTCGACAAGACAAATACAAGAGTCATATGTACCTGCTCCAAAGAGATCCACAGTCGTAGCATAGACTACACAGGAGCAAGACAGAGCTTAAACAAAATAGGAGTGAAATTGATATGTCTGCAATACACACGTTCCTGCACCCAGGGCTTAAGGGCTGGGGAGGGTCTCAGTTGCTTAAACCGAGGTATAAATGAGGATCTTATGGGAATGTCCGGGGTGGGACATTGGGACTCATAGTAGGTTGGTCCTCATCTTGCCGAACAAAAAGGGGGTTGAGGCCACACGAGGTCTATTTGGGAATAGACTGATGTTCATGTCCGACATTATTATTTGTGTGAAGGTATAGCAGGATATCAACGTAACACAGAGGGAAGTTAAAGGGAACTGTGAAGCAAGCTCTAAGGCATTAGGCAGTAGACAGATATGTGCGACCAGAGGACAGGCATGTGCGACCAAGCTGACTCATGTCAAGTGTAGAGATAAGGAAGAACCCAAAAATGTAGAACATTTTTGAAATTGCGGGGGGCATATGCCATGAGTCTGGTTGAGTAAAGTACTGTAGAACAATGATAGGACAAATTGTCATGGGTTATGAGAGGAAAGGATACACCGGGGAGCAGTTAATTGTAAGGGCCAATAGAATTGCTAGGATTAGGCCATGTGATAGGAAAGGTCGAGAAAGGGGGAAACAAAGACGGCAGTCGGAGAAGTGGAGACGATTGGGTACAGATCGTACGACCAGGCAAGGAGCTGAGAACTTAATCGACTGTCAGAATGAAACGCCTAGAGACATCGACGGAAAGTAACTGCTAGATATCTTAAGCGTGTACCGATGGCTGACAACAGCGTTGCCGTGACCAGGCGGGTGGAAGTATTCAATCTACATCACGAAGTCGAGTGGTGTGCCGTGTGAGGAGGTTGCCGGCCTGTGAATGTAGGCGCCTGCAGCCATGTGTAACGGGACTGTAAGTAGGGTTTAGAATAGTGTATGTGTAGACCATTGTAGATGATTATTTAGCCTGGATAGCAGGCTGTACTGCGATAAGTGCATAATGTATATTTTGAGCGTGTAGATGGAACATCGAAATGAGCATAGAAACAATACATGATGCTAGTCTATAATTCTGAGGCAATGAGTTGTGTTCACTGTGTGTCAGCGTGCATTTCATAAGGAGTGTCAACGCAGCAGCATCTCAATACCCCTAGTTACGTTAGAAAGCGCTCGTTGGCATTTATTAATAGATGTCCTACACCTTTTTCGTGTGTATCCCCTCCAGAATAAAATATTTTGTTTGTTGGTTATAAGTTTGCCGGATTCCTTCCATCTCATCTAACGAATTTCTTTATTATAGATAATATTAATGTAAATGTCATCAGTAATTCTGTATGGCCACTGTCAGTATCGGGGCGAGAGAAAGTTCTGCTCTTAGCATTACCAACACCGTGATTGTATATTCAGTTCCAATGTATGAAATCAGCACTTTAAACTCTTCAGGGCATGAATTTGCGCACATCTGATGTGTGATTGTGATATGTAAATGGGGTGGTTTATAATTCGTACGAAAATGCTCAGTTATCATAGCTTTTCCCTATTCCACATGTTCCACTGGAATTAGTCAATTGTGCACAACAATCTTGTTTTGTTTTAAGTTCTTTGGAGAGTTGAATACAATATCTTTCATTTATTCACTCATTTGTGTAAAAGTAGTGTTATCATTTTAACCCATAACTTATTTACTTATAACGAATACGTATAGACTACTGTATCTCTAACATGTGTTCGCTGCATTTATTTGTGGCTTGAGTTCTGAACGGACAGCTGCATGATCGGTAGGCGATTCAAAACCAAATGTTAGCTAAAGGTCAAATCTGACGCCGAGCACCTGCTGTCTGTACATGCAGCATTCAGAGGACACAGTTATCAAACAACATGAACATAACGTGATTATATGTTTATCTGTATGATGGGATATATTAGTGACAGCCTGTACTAAGCCAAAACAATATAAGGTAGCCAGTATTACAGTAGATCATTATTACGTCTACACTGTTCGCAGATCTTGAAGGCAGCGTGAAGAAATTGTGTCGTTCACACTTGATAATCTCCAGTTAAGTGGTCTCACTTTATCACTTTATCACTTTGATAGTGACCTTCCCACAGCATTCAATCACTGTAGAAAACATCCTCAGAACTAACCATGGTTAAGATGAGGGTTCTGACAACTTTGCTCAGCGTTTTGCTCGTCTCGAATACACGTGTTACACAATCACAGGTGAGTTTCTACTGTCTTTCACAATAAATTGTTTGCTACATTCACTCTATACATTCATTAGGCTAATTAGTCTGAAGAATTGTAAGAAGTCTTTCGATCGTGCACTTGTACTCACATTCTCAGATTCTCTGTTCTGCTTAGCATAAGTATATAACACGAGGTCCTTACATGCTTGTGTGAGATGTAGATTTTACCTAGAATGTCATCTGGTTCTCTGTCTCTGTATCTTGTTCTGCAGTGTACTTAATAACAGAACTGAATGTCTCATTGTGTGGAAGCCTAAACAGTCTTATATTTGAATCACGTTCAAGGGATGTTTTTTTCCCTCTCCTTTCTTGTCTTTAACAATGTGCTCTTTTGATTTATTTTCTATCCAGATTATTCCTTTCGTTCTGTTATAACACCCCATATTAGGCTTTCATGTTCTTTTCATCTTATTTGTATAGTGCCGAAAGTTCAGATTATTTCCATGCTCATGATTATCATTATTAGAGTTGTTTAATATCGTTCGCGAGTCCGAGTCGCAGCCTCACAGTAATTAATAAATATAAATATAAAAATGCTGCATATCTCTCGCAGGACGTTGCAGTCAACTCTAGCATTTTCCAGATCCTGTTGATGTACTATAGTCTGTCCATGAATGAATGCCATCTTTAGCGATTAATTATTTTGAATCCTGCCTGTTGCATCGTTATGAAATATTTCCTGCCGTCTTATATTTACCCCCACCCAAGGAATATGTCTTTGATAGGTCCAAAAGCATCTTAAATCATCGAAAGCGGCGACATTTGTTTGATGATTTGGCGAACATTTAGTGAATTCACACTAACAAACTAGTCTTACAGTTAAGTCATTTCGGGTAACGACACAAGTACAAGGCGTAGCCAGATTCGTATGGGAGTGGGTGCAATAAAAAAAGTAGCTTAAAAGTCGACAGGGTCGACTGCATTGCACGGGGTTTTTATCCCATATGACCCAGTCTCTTTTCGCAGCCCGGAAAGCGTCGCACAAAGCACGAAATCCGTAGCTCCAGCGACGACCCTCGGGAGTCTCTGAAAAAATGCATTCGTGAAATGAAGGACGCGGCACGGAATCGAACATACACCTTCGGAGCCACGGCTTGACCACTACACCATGGAGACTCACGAGAGGAGTGCAATGTGTAATATTAGTAAAGACAGATAATTTACAGAGGCATGGGGTAAATAATGTGTAAATTGACAGGAAAGTAGAAGGAATATATTTCTTATATTATTTTTCATTTCCTTCTTGTTTCTTCAGCTGCTGGCTAATAATGTGTACACAAGTATTCATGTTACTAGGATGTATTTAGCTTTTCATATTGAGTTCGTGAAAGCTTCCAAATATCTGTGCGATAATGTGGGTATGGAGTGACCAGAAATGATACTGCAATTTAGTCATCATGTGTCCATTTTTAAGGATCTGTTCAGCTGTCTGTGTAGTGTGTTCACACGTACACATGGGTGAAGACCCGCTTTGAGTCTTCGTGAAAGATTGTCTGCTCTGCTGTTTACCTTTCAGAGACGGAACATGATTACCTGTTTTGCACTACGAAAATAGTTGTCAGTGTCTCTGTAGTGGGCTTTCTTCTTAACGACCAAGATGTTGGTCCTCTTTTCATTGAAGTTTATAGATTTATTCGTATGCACGTGTGTTGTCGTCTAATTTGGCAACGTGTTTGCTCTCACGTTTCTTGTTATCCAACAATATGCCAGTTTTAGTTTTACTCTTCTGTTGTTATTTAATGCATTTAGTGTGTGTGTGTGTGTTTTTTTTTTTTTTTCTCCCAATACCAGTTGTTTGTACGGCTGAGAGCTTGCGTAATTTAAAATTCATCACTGTGGTATACAACCTGTTGCCATTGACATTGTGCTGATGCTGTAATGTTTCGGGCCTGCAATTCGTCTGAGTAGTTGGAGAAAATTATCCCAGTAAGTGTGCACGTGGATTAAGGTCTGCGATCTGCTCAGACCTTAATCTGTGTCGGACGATTCCAATAGGTTCATGACTGCTCTCGGTTGCATAAAATTCAATCCATCCTTTCTCCAATAGTCTTCTTCCTCTTTCAACACATGGTCCTCACATCTTTTTCAGTAACATTTATCAATATTTAATAGCGCGGAATGGGTTAGCATCTTGACGTTAGACAAATCAAATCAAATCAAATCAACTTTATTTCAAGTCAAATCAACTTTATTTTAAAAGGGTCACAAATTGGGCACGCAGGCCCTTCTTACATTCGGCCCTTCCAATCACTCGTCTTCGTTCATCAAGAGCATTATACATTTACATAGGAAGAAAGATAAACATTATGAAATAAATGTTGTAAACATAATCAAGACAAATTACCACGTTATGAGGCCCATCTCCAACCTACCCATACATGACCCCACCCACACACACAACCCCACCTACCCACGCACACAACCCCACCTACCCGTACAACCTGGGACACATACATACCCCACCAGCCAACCCATCCCCTCCCGCACATCCCCCACCCACACACACACTGCCTTCACCTGTTTCCCCAACCAAAACACACTCGCCACCCACAATCATCACATACATCCTCTACCACGCAATATTCCCATCCCACACACCGCACACATATCCCTCACCAACACATCGCACACCCACATACCACCATGCATCCCCATCTACACTCCACACACATATCCCCCACCCACATACCCCACAATATCTCCACGCACACCCACACATATACCCTTACTCACCCACCCAACATACCTCCACACACACATACCCCACCCACACAATATCCCCAACCAACACACCACACACCTCTTCTCACCCACACATGCATTCCCCACCCATCCACCAACACACGCTCACTTACGCAAACATTCTCCACTACGCACCCACACACCCCCACCCACCCACCCCCAAACAAACATCTCTCGATCACAATACCCTACCCACACACATACTCCACCCACCCACGCATCCCACCCCGACACATACACATCCCTCACCCACTTATACATTACACACCCCCAACCACACATTCCCCATCCACGCACACATCTTCCACACACACACTCCACCACCCACACATACTTCTCCCAAGCATCTTCCACCACACATCCCCTACTCACCCACACATACCACACCCATACCACCACAAAAAAAACCATCCACACACCATGCACACATCCCCCACCAACACACCGCACACATGTCCCAAACCCACACACCATACACTTCTCCCCGCCCAAACACATATTTCCCCAAACCATCCACACATCTCCATCCACCCACACATATCCACCCACCCAAACACACATCCCCGCAGCCGTCCCATACACAAATCCTCCACCCATCAACACATCCCCCACACCCATTCCCACACCCCTACTTTCACCCCCACACATCCATCCACACATCCAACCAACACCCACAAATATCATTACCCACCAACACCCACACACCCCAACCCATCCAAATGCATACTATCACCCATATTCCCCAACCCACACATCCCCACCCACACATACCCCCACACTCACACACATCCTCCACACATACTCACACATCCTCACATCTAGACACATACAAAATGCCTCACGTGAGCATCGACACTAGTATGAACAAACTCCCACACTTTACTCTCACACACACACACTGACAATTGTCGTGAGCAGTCTCATAAAAAAATGTTAAACATCTAGGAAAATGTGTACAAAAACAGTGTGTGAAGTAAACATAGTGATGCTCACACACACACACACACACACACACACACACACACACACACACACACACACACACACACACATTCACTCTCACGCTCACTCATTCTGACTCTCACTCAAACTACAGTAATGTACATGAGTTTACATTATACATGATAAAATCAAATGGTATTTAACTGGTAATATGACAGATGAGAATACACAAACATATGGATTCGCGTGTTACATAACATGCGTGTTACATGACATGAATCTGTTCAGGTCTCTCTCTCTCTCTCTCTCTCTCTCTCTCTCTCACTCTCTCTCTGTATTCTTTCATATACACACAATTTGAATGTAGCATTGGCAGCTGCAAGCTGTCAATTAATTTTAGCCCACACATGTTCTATAGGGTGTAAATGAGAATGATACCGCGGAATTCTCAAGCACCCATGGCCATGCTCTTCTATCAACTTGTCGATTTGATATTTCTTGCTTTTTTGCGCATTTTTTACAAGGGACAACAACTGTAGCTTGAAATATGGTTCTAAAAATGGTATATTTTCCCTTCGGAGCCATATATTTATTGCTTTCTTTGTGCACGATGCCGTAGGTATTTTGACTTCTTGGGCAACAACATTGTGATATGATGCACTGTCTATGATTCAACAAGACGGTCTATCAAGGGATGGAAGTACTGTATTCTCGAGCCAATCTCTACATACATTGCCATTCATCTCATTATGATAATCCCTATTGTCTGTATGCTTTGATACGAACACGAGTCCAGCATTCTGAAGTAAGCCATTATGATTACTACCAGCATAGGCTATGACCAAACGCTGTCCTTTACTACTAGGCACATAACGTGTTATCCTTCCATCCACTGATTGCCATTCCCTTTCAGTTTTTTGGTGCGCATTGATCCAGGTCTCATTCAAATACACTATGTAATAATTTTCTTTGCGCATTTCCCTTATTTCATGCAGGTATCTGCTTCTCATGACTACTAAATGCGGTTGCTCGCAAAGGATATTTCTACCTCCTTTGTACTTTCTAAATGTTAAGATTAATGTCCTTATAATTTTCCACAAAGTTGTTTTAGATAGCTCTATGTTGTTGTTCTTTCTCAACCAAACCCTAAGTTTTCTTACATTCACTGTTTCTTTGGCATCCATCATTTTTTATAATAACTCGCCTTATGACATCCTTGTCAAAGCTGTCTACAATTGCCTTTCTACCTACCGTTTGCTTATCGCGTGTTGGTTTCATTCCAACTTCTTGCGCCCATCGACGAAACAACTGTTTACTCAAACCCAATGCATGCACTATTCCTTTCTTCGGGATTTCTAACAGTATGAAACAAGTTTCCTGCGATCAGCTTCTTGACAAAAATATGTGTAAAACTTCATAGCGATGCTTTGAAGTGTACACAATTTCACATTCAATCCCATTGAACAATATTCACACATTCAAGTATTAGCTATTAATATTATATTAATGGTAAGATGTATTTATATAATCACGTTTCATGAAAGAACCCACATTGATGACACCTCTGAACAATCCCATTTAACCGTGCGCAGTTTGTGCCAAAACAGAAACCACGAGACAATTTTTTTTTTTTTTAAATGCGGATGTGTCTTAGTGATGGTGTAATACTTTTAAAATTATGTACTTAATCTCTCACCCGTAAATTATATACCGCATATAAACACACATTGAAATCTGCTCCAGAACAAAAATTGTTTTTGTTGGGTGGACATAATGCTAAGGTTGTATGCTAATTTTCATAATTTTCCCGCAGTTGGTTACTGAGATATGGAATTTTATAATGGGGCAGAAAAAAGTAAACAGACTAAAGGCACGTTTTTACGTTCAGTAGTTTGCCATTGCTTTCTGAACTACCGGCTCCCATACCAGCACGTTATAACACAATGCGCACAACGCGACACGGTCTGCTGCACAAATCGGTCGCGGCTGAGTTTCGAACGCCTAATTAGCCCGCGAACATTCTGCACGCTTTCATTATTGTGGCAATATCAGCTGGAAATATTTAGTAGAATGCAAATACTTCAATACATCCTGCTCAGTCCCCGTGCTGGGTTATTATAGTCCATTCACATTTGTTTTCCCCCATTACAAAAATCCATATCTCATTAACCAAATGAGGGAAAATTATTAGATTTAGCACATAACTTCATCATTACGTCCACCAAAACTTTTTTTTTTTTTTTCGGTTCTGGAGATTGTACAGCACATCTCAGTGTTTTGTTTACATGCGGTATATAATTTGTGGGTCAGGGATGTAGTGCATCTTATGAAATGTATTACATCTTCATAAGGAAACATCAGCGTTAAATAGTGAATTTTCTCGTTCTCCAAGTTAATTTCCTTCAGACAAGAACGTCACATAGTGGAACGGAAGTGTTCAGAGGTGTCGTCAATAATTCTTACTATTGTGGGTGATCTCATAAAATGTGATTATTTTATAAATCCTACTATTTATCGCTATCTTCTGAATGTGTGAATATTGTTTAATGGGATTGAATGTGACATTTTGTACACTTCAAAGCATCGCTATGAAGTTGTACAACATAAAGTTGTACATACATGAAGATGTCAAGAAGCTGATCGCAGGAAACTTTTTCATACTATTGAAAATCTCCAGAACAGAACAGTGCATGCATTTGGATTTGAGTAAACTATCATTTCGTCTATGGGTGCAAGAAACTGGAATAAAACCATAACGCAATAATCAAACGGTAGGTAGAAAGGTAATTGTAGTCGGCTTTGACAAGAATGTCAGGCGAGCTATTATAAAAATGCTGGATGCCAACAAATCAGGGACTGCAAGAAAACATAGGGTTTCGTTGAGAAATTACAATGACATAGAGCTATCCAAAACAACTTTGTCGAATTTTATAAGGACATTAGGCTTCACCGTTAGAAAGTGCAAGGAATGTAGAAATATCAATTGCGAGCAACCGGATTTAGGAGCCATGAGAAACAAATACTTAAAATAAGGAAAATGCGCAATGAAAATTATGACATAGTGTATTTAGATAAAACCTGGGTCAATGTGCAGCAAACAAACGAAAAGGAATGGCAATCAGTGAATGGAAAGTTAAAGTGATATGTGCCGAGTAGTACAGGACAGAGTTAGTCATAGCCAATGCTGGTTTGAGACTTGATACCGTTCTCAATTAAACCCTACATAATTTGTGTGAGCTAAAATTAAAGGACAGGTGGCTGCTGACAATAATACATTCAAATTTACTGAAGTCAAGATGCTAACCCAATCCGCGGTATTAAATATTGATAAAAGTTAATGGTACAAAACATGTCAGGACCATATGTTGAAAGATGAAGATGACTATTGGAGAATGGATGGATTTAATTTTATGCAACCGAGAGCAGTCATGAACTTACTGGAATCGTCCGACACAGATTAAGGTCTGGGAGATCGCAGTCATTAATCCACATGCACAACTACTGGGATAGTTTTCTCCAACTATTCAGAAGAATTGCAGGCGCTAAACATTACAACATCGGCACAAACAATACAGCATGTCAGTGGCAACAGTTTGTATTCCACACTGATGAATTTTTAGTTCCGCAAGACCTCAACAGTGACAAACAAATGGCATGAAAATAAAGAACTTAATACATTGAATACCTATAATAATATTGTGGTGGAAACTAACAGGTCAAATGAGGGGACAACATACAAATCAGTCAATACACTTCAATGAAAAGAGTACAAACATATTGACCGTTAATAAGGAAGCTCAATACAAAGACATTCACAATATATACGTCTATATACAGGTAAATCAGGTCGGGAGTTTCCGTGCGAAGTGGTGAAGCCGTCTGCCATGGGCTTCGAAGGTTGTGGGTTCGATTCCGGACCACATCCTTCGGTTCACGAATGCACTTTTTCGGAGACTCCTGAGGGTCGTCGCTGAAGCTACGAAGTTCGTGCTTTGTGCGACGCTTTCCGCGCTTGGGAAAGAGACAGAGTCATATGGGATTAAAACCCTTGCAATGAAGTCGACCCTGTCGACTTTTAAACTATTTTTGTGTTGTAAAACAGGTAATCATGTTCCTGATCTAAACAGCAAACAGCAGAGTTGACAATCTTTCACGAAGACTCAAAACGGTTCTGTCACCAATGTGCACGTGTGGAAAACTATACAGACAGCTGAATAGATCCTTAAAAATGATGAAACATATGATGACTAAATTGCGGTATCATCTCTGGTAACTCCATACGCACATTAACGCACAGCTGTTTGAAAGATGCCACGAACTCCGTATAAAAAGCTAAATACATCATAATAACATGACTCCGCATGTACATATTATTAACCAGCATCTGAAGAGACAAGAAGGACATGAAAAATAAGGTAAGAAATATATTCCTTCTACTTTCCTGTCCATTTCCATTTAGAATTCCTCATTATTTACCCCAAGCCTCTGTAATTTATTTGTCTTTACTAATATTATACATTGCACCCACTTCCATACGAATATGGATAAGCCTTGTGACGTCACCAGATGTGGCGTGCATTACTACAAAACAACAATCTTGCTTCTCTGAACCTACCTATGCCATGTGTATTGCTGGTGGTCGGATCTTATGCAGCGCCAATAACACAAGCACTGGGTGATTCGATCCTTAAATACGTGGTATAACAATCATCCTTACTTACCTTATTTCATAAGGAACAGTATGAGTGAATCCTCGTATTTGTTGACCGACCTACCCCGCATACCCCATGAGGCATGTAACAGGAACAATTCCCAACACTCTCTCTCTCTCTCATTCCCTCCACCTCTCTCTCTCTCTCTCTCTCTCTCTCTCTCTCTCTCTCTCTCTCTTCTTATATATACCTTGCACATGCCCATATACACTAGCATTATATCTATTGAGCGGTGTATATGTATGTATGTGCGTTCACGCACATCAGTCCACCCAGACTTTAGGATTCGACTCATAATAACATACATGTGAGTACATAATGGGGTTTTGGTTAGTACCATCATGCTTGCGCCCCTCATGCTTCGTTAGTACATCCACTGAGATTGCTCAGATACCCCTACCAGACTAGTTACCGTCCTGCCCTCCTGCCTCCACCCCCCCTTCTTTCAATGTGCTCACTGAACCGTAACACCTAGCACCGAGTATAAAAATAATAGATTGGAGATTTTCTGAGTTGCTTACAGATCGGCACTATGAGGTGAGTATGAACATTTTTATCAATTAACATTTTTTTCAATTCTCATTTTCTCTTCATTGCTTTCACATTTTTATCGTTTTGTTCTTCTCGTCCTGTCGTCACCTTCTGATGTCATTAGATATAAAACCGTACCGATTCTTACACCATGGATCCTGAAATGATCAAAGATCTTGTTCCTCTGTACGACGCCACAAACATTTGCATTTACCAATTCACATGTAGATGCCAGGCCTTCTACATTGGCAGATCTGAGAGACAGCTTAAGAAACGAGTGTCAGAACACATACCTCTATGGGTCAACAAGATACAACACACAGGAGATGCTAGCCTCGTGGGGCCGACACACCGGAAGCTCCCGGCGACTTCAGTTGGTAGGCACATTATCGAAAGCTGCCATGTGGTGGGCAGAGACCTGCCTTTCGCGTGTTGTTTAACACACAAAATACTCGCTTGTTAAAGTTTGCAGAAGCAATTATGATCAATCAACGCAAGCCAGAAATGTGCAAACAGAAAGACATGTTAGTCGGCTTAAAATTATCGTGGTAGGTAATTGACATTACTGTGCGAATATGTGTATATTTCAACTTGATGGATTTATCTAGTTAATTCACGTAAGTTGTGTTATTTCTGCAGTATGTACCTGACGAGATGCAGCGAAATATGCAAGGCAATAAATCGCGCAATCTATTGTTTGTGTTTTCGTTATTCAAATTCACTACGGGAAAACATTGTTTTAACCTTCTGATGTAGTCACAGGAGATCTCCTTGACTCTATGTTGTGTTTGTGAATGTGTTTGTTTGCTGATGAAGGCTAATCGCCGCAACGTCCTGTATGTGTCTTAATTCTGTTATGTAAAGCTGCACTACTTTGTGTCATTTTATATTGTTTACACTTTCACATCTTTACCGCAGTTCCACCTAATTTTATTCATATATTACTACAAAACAAGTTTGTTAGCACGAATTCACTACATTTTCGCCAAAAATATCAAAGAAATGTCTCCGCTTTCCATTATTTCAGTTGCCTTTGGACCTATCAAACATATCCCTTGGGTGGGGCTGGAAAAAAATGACGGCAGGAAAACTTTCATAAAGATGCAACAGACAATTTAAAAAAAAAAATTGATCGTGAATGAGGGTAATGATTTGTGAACAGACTATATTAGAATTGTATCTGTTTCAAGAGTTGTAAAGTGTTAGCTTATGAAACACGTTTACTCAAAGAAATACTTATTTTACAAGTATCTTTGCATAATTTAGATATATTGTTTGATATTACACAAAACTTTGTTGTAATGGATAAATCATGCAACCATTGTTTGTATCCATTACCAGACTACAACCCGTACAACAGCAGATGAGCAACCCAGCTTCACAGCCGAATATAATCCTAAGGTAAATTCTTATCCTAATCTTTAGGCCCAATCATATGAGTTAATGACATTGATGATCTCACCAGGGTCGCCGTGTTGGCAGTACCAGGAGTGGATTTCCTGCTGGCCGAGACCAGGAGACATCTTTGCTCACAAACTGGATTCCCGGCGTAGCTAATCCTCCAAGGATTGCGATGTCTCTCCTCAGATGAGATGGTCGACAACACACATGAACATTAATCTGTTGTTGTTGTATTTTTATTTGTTTATGTTCTCGGGGAAGGAAATGGAGGTCCGTAACACAGATCATGAGGAGGTGATGCTTTGGTGCGATGTCGGAAGGACAGTTAACACAACGACTATACTACAATAAATAAATGCCTAAACTTGATCATCGCCGTAGCTACGGAGTTCGTGCATCCATACTCAGAAATACATTGTGGTGGCTGTTGTATCAGAGGACTGACCACAAATGGGAATCTATAAACTCTCTCTCTCTCTCTCTCTCTCTCGCTCTCTCTCTCTCTTCTCTCTCTCTCTCTCTCTCTCTCTCTCTCTCTCTCTCTCTCTCTCTCTCTCTCTCTCTCTCTCTCTAGTGCTCTACCCATCTGTCCATCTGTTGTTTCTTATAAGTTATGATTTCTCCAGTCAAGGTTTTACAATGGTGCACTTCTTTTGATCATTGGACCACAGGCTTTCTTTATTCCTTCATACATGCTTCTTATGTTTCTCTTATCACTTGCTATTTGAATTGACTCACATAACTTGATCCAATAATCATTTGCACACTGCCTGGCAGCCTTTTGCACATCCGTCCTAGCTAGCTTTAGCTCACTCAGAGTGTTACGCGTTGGTCTTTCCTTGTTTCTTAAGAGAGCTATCTACTTCTTATCAATTAAGGGCTTCAGAGTCTGGCTGTTTGCCGCAAACCAGTTATGCCTCGTATGATCCACAGTGCCGTACACCCCTACGGTAGTTTTATAAAGAGTTTTCTTAAGTTGGCCCCACTATTCACACACACACACACACACACACACACACACACGCACGCACGCACGCACACGCGCGTACACGCACACGCACACACACAGAGAGCCCGGAGAACAGCAGTCTCGCATATATGATGTTTCGCTACATGTCAATGGCGGCTAGTGGACGAAAGCTCACTACTTTAACTTTAAAAAGAAATATTGAGCTGTTGGAAGAGGTTTAACATAGTGGAAAGAAGAAAGTGAATATAACTAGAAAATTTAGTATTCCAACATCGACACTTTTCGGCATTTTAAAGCATAAATACAGCTACAGAAAATTGTTTTGCGATGCTGACCTTTTAAATTGGTTCATTGTGATTAGTTCGGCAAATGTACGAGTAAATGGGCCTTATTGCGAAATCAGAAGAAGTTGCATGTCTTGGAGGTCAGACAGACTGGAATTGTAGTGCTGGCTGGTTGGATCGTTTCAAAACACGACAGACTTTTTCTTTAATTAATTTGGAAATTTTCATATGACTTTAATGTTCCGTTTTCTAAAATAATTAAGCATGTCTTATATTGTTGACTGTTGAGTCATACTGGGAAAATATTTTGCAAAATTCTTGAAAAAAGATTACGAACTACTTTAGAACCCCAGCTAAGTGAAACGCAGCTTGGATTTAGGAAAAACAAAGGATGCACAGACGCCATTTTTGCTCTTAGATAACTTATAGAAAAATCCATTGAATTCAATGAAACACTCTACTTAGCCTTTGTCGACCAAGAAAAGGCATTTGATAGGGTAGATAGAAACAAGCTGTGGGAAATCCTTAAACAATATGGAGTGAGTACACATTTAACAAACCTATGTAGAAGTTTATACAACAACAGTGAATGCATAGTGAGAGCAACTGGAGAACACTCAGAACCCTTCACCATAAGATCTGGAGTACGACAAGGTTGTGTCCTGTCCCCTCTCTTGTTCATAACATATATAGACATCATTTGTAAAGAAACCAGCCAAGCAGAGACAGCAAGAATACCGCATGACGAGAACACAGAAGAAGAACCATCTGCAAATCTAACCATTAGAGAACTCCTGTTTGCGGACGACCAAGCACTAATAGCAAAATCAGAAGCTGAATTACAAGACCACATGAATAGTCTAAACGAAATGTGTAGGGAACATAACATGAAAATTAGCACAAGCAAAACAGAGGTAATGACTATAACTAAAGAAGAACAAGCAGCAACAATTCACCTAAACGAACATCCCTTGAAACAAGTAAAGAGCTTCAAGTACCTAGGAAGTATAATATCATCAAATGGCAGATCAGAAGACGAGATCGAAAATAGGTGCAATAAGGCAAATCAACTCATCGGACAAATGGCACCAATACTAAAGAACAAACATGTATCAATAACTAATAAGAAAGCACTTTACAACACAATCTTCCTACCAACTCTGTGCTACCAATGCCAAACCTGGACAATGACAGAAAAAGAGAAAAGAAAAATCACAACAACAGAAATGAGGTTTCTGAGAAGAATACTCAACGTATCAAGAAGAGATAAGATCAGAATTGAAGAAATCAGGACTAAAGTAGGGGTTAAAGCTGCTCTAGATTTTATTAGAAAGCAGCAAGTCAAATGGTTTGGCCATGCAAGTAGGCTACCAGTCAACAGCATGCCACAACAAGCAATGATGTACAGACCAGATGGAAACAGAGGAAGAGGCCGACCACGTAAACGTTGGACGGAGGGAATAACAGAATCCATGGGAATGTCGATATACGAAGCCCATAACCGGGCACTCTCAAGAAGTTTATACTTCACCTCGACACCGCAAGGTACAAGAGGAACATGATGAGATGAGATGAGAGATGTCTTATATTGTATTGCTACTTATTTGTTCACTAACTGTGTTTCCTAATTGATACAATCACTTTACTCAATGCTGCTGCATGGTTTTAGTGTAAGTTAGTGTAAATGTGTGCAGTCTGGATAAGTAGAATTTCCTTGGGCCCCTGTGACTTCTACTTATCCAGACTCCACTACATATATATATATATATATATATATATATATATATATATATATATATATATATATATATATATATATATATATATATATATATATATATATATATATATATATATATATATATATATATATATATATATATATATATATATATATATATATATATATATATGCCAAGAGCCGGAACTCACCCATCATGTCCGACCTCTTGGGTATGTGTCTTGGATTTAGAAGATTCTAGAAATAGCACAACAGGCTCGCTTGCTCTTTGTATGAATCTTTCGTGCACACACCACAAGTCCATAACGCGCCTTTAGAGTATATGAACACTTTATTCCCTCACAGTCCTTACCGTGGTCGCCATCATACCCCAACAGCATCTTGCCTTCCAGTGTTCTGGGTATGATCATCCCACCCACCGCCTAGCAATAGTGCGCACATAATACTATAATCGTTGTTTAGCACCTGCTGTTTAGCACACTCCGGAATACACAAGTCACAACTAACTGTTTATACTAGTCTCTATTTACTACTTACAATACACAAGTGTCCGACGAGTCAAGGAGTGTTTTCCTCGCCGCCATGCACAGTGTTCAGAAAACGAGGCCAGCTCTCTCGCCACTGCCTATCAACATGTACTGGGCCATTGGCAGTCGGTTACTTCATCGTACTGCTTCTTCTCTCCTAGTTGTCTGAATCACGAACACTTCTTCATTGTTGTCTGTGACTTCAATAACTGCGACCAGCGTAAACGCTTTCAAGCGCAGAACTTTTTCAAACTAGACCATCTTAGACTCACGTCCCAGCTCAAACTGCTAAATCAAGCACACTCTTGCTCGGCTGTCGCCTGGGCGCCGTCACGTGGCGCATTAGCTCCGCCCACTAATGCTAGCGGCATTTGCTTGTGTGTCAACACATCTCTCCCGTTTCCATGACTGACACACCTGCCATGTTTCGTGCAATCCATTTCGTGGCAAGATGCCCCCCCCCCCCTTTTTTTAATGTTGTAAACATTTTTACTACCTTTACTCAGTCTTATACTTCTTGACATGAGATGGATAAGTACACGCTATTATTTGTTTTAGTGGACTTATGGTCGCACGCTTTAGTCTCTCTCAATATTCGCACATATTTGTACGTATGTTGTCAATACATATGAGCCCATCCTTCCCATGAAACCTTTAGACTCGTGACAAGTTTTCATCAATAACCAACATCACAGAAACAACAATATATATATATATATATTATGCGGACACGTCAACCCGTCTACACCTAGACTTCCGTGTATTCACAGCCTCCTTTTCAAGTTCAGAGGTTATGTGATCTAGTCTGACGTAGGATCCAATTTTTCATCAAACATCCCTAGCAGCTCCTGAATCATGTACTATACATGAGCATCCTACTCAATCCAAGCCCCATATTCTGAGTAAGGTATATGGTTGTGATTATGGACTATGGCTTTTACTGTCCCTTCTTGTATCAGTGGATTGCTCTTGCTTTGACTTTGACGTTACTGAGTTATGTTTGACCTTTGTGCTGCGTTGATGCTTGTAGTGTCTCTCTTCAGTCCTCTTAATAGGTATTCCTATTGTGGGGTATGTTTACTTGATCTCTCTTTGTCTGGTAGCTATCATTGCCCTTGGATGTTATGGCGATGCTGGTTTTCTCTTTATTCTATACCACTTCTGTGTGCAACTTATACCGTTGACATTTTCAACTATGCATTTGGCAGTGAGACTTATTTACCTCACCGAATCATTATATCCCTGCCATGCATACGTGTTCTATAAATAATACTATATTCATGTCATGTATAAACATTGTATCCTACTAAATGAATGAAATTGTATTCCATCCTATGCATACATATTCTACAATTTATCATCCCTGTACATTGAAACAATAATATAACACATATATATACAACATGTCTGTTCTCATTGCCGGTCTCTCTGGCTGTGGGGTTACAACACTTTCTCTCTGTAATCCCGTTTATCACGCAGAGTCTCGCAGCGGAGCGAGAACTGAGGTGGTTCGACCCCCGCTCGTGACTTGCGGATACTGAGCCGGCCGCTCAGAAAGCAATGGCAAACTACTGAGCGTAATCTTGCCAAGAGATCAACAGACAGCTGAAAGATGCTGCTGTTGACAGCTAAGTCCTGTAAAAGGATACGCAAAAAACATACTGTTCTCATTTGCACTATTCTGGTTTAGAAAAGTTATGCAAATTTGTACCTGTTTGGTTTCTCTCAACTTTACATTGCTCTTATTTGGTTTCTCTCAAATTTACATTTCCACTCGTTGTTTCATAAGTGCAGTGGACTTATGATCACTCTGTCCTTTACCATTTGCCTCAGTTTGCACATTATGTTTCAAATGTAACCACATGTGTCAAACTCTTGGACTCTGTTTGCAACCTATAATCATTGTGCTGTAGAGACAAGTAGCAGACTCATATATGTCTACCGTACCATTTGTAGTGGATCTCCTAAAATTGTAACTAGAAATACAAGTACACATTTTCAAATATGTGGACATCTGCAACCGGGTATGTAACTATTCATCAATTATCATACTGATGACGGATGAAATGATAAAACGCTAACACCATCAACGGAAATAATAGTTTCCCCAAAAATGATGATGATGAACTGATACAAATTATAGTTCTAAATTCCTGTGTTGAACCTGGAATCTTTGCGGACCACTCGTGAGATGTAGATCAACCTTGTATTCATTCACCAGCAGTTTTTAACTAGTCTGGTGGTGCATGGACTTGCATGGTGCTCCTCTTGTGTTGAAGTGATGTAGGACTTCTATCTGCAGCTGCATTCTTAATCTCCATTCAGCTTCAGATACCCTAATACTGTCTGAGAATAATAACAGAATGGGATGTACGTATCCATGTACATATGTATATACCACAAGTATTAATACAAGAGATAGTGGTAAATAATTTTAAGATGTTTCCATTGAAATGCAAATGTCCTGATCAGCAATTCAGAGTGCAATTCAGTTGATTCAGCAAGCACCCTGGCTATGAGGTGATTTACAGGTGATGTGATGTACATTTGCAATGTTTTCCTTTGGTATTTACATCAATGGTTTACATCTTTGCATGATATTTCATAGCTATCAACATCAGAATGAAACAGAAGTATCACTTTGATTCCATTTGACATCTGATCATAATATAATATCATGATGGCATTACTTGGACAGTCTGTCATATTACTTTAGCTCCTCTATATGAGAGCTGTAGTTAATGTTATTATTCTGACATTTGATGTTTTTATCACAGTATGTTCATTTAACCAATACTATCATAACTAAGCATTTATTCTGTTTAAAAAAATATATATCTATACTAAACTATCTATACTAAAATATATATATCTTCTATTTACATATCACAAGGCAACAGTTTCATTGTGAACTATATGAGATGTTATCTATACTTATTGTGAACGAAATCTTCTTCAGAAGATGTATCAGCAGATTTTCCAGATTGATTTCTAGCATCACATGTGGGTTGACTGAGACTATCGTCTGTAAGTTTAATAATCTTTTGTGTCTTTTCTTTCCTTTTTTCTTCTGTCAATCCTATACATTTCCAATATCTATTCCAGTTTCTTACTTTAATATCTCTTACCCGTTTATCAATTAGATCTTGAGGAACTTTTTGATGGTGGCATTGTTTTATTAATGAGTCTGTCTCAGTATATCGTACATTTGGTATCTTTGGGGGATCTCTGTTTTCCCAGGTTGGTTTTATATAAACAACGTTATTTGTGTTTCCTTCGTCTGTTTGCACTATGTCTGGTAGTATGTCGGAATTATCTTTGTCTATTTGGTTACTTTGCACTATGACTACTTTATCTTGTTCTTTATCTTTTTCTTGCTGAACTATTGTTGTAGCAGATGAAATGGTTTTTATTTCCCATGCTTGAATCTCTTCCTGTGTACAATCGTTTATTCCAGGTATGTTACCTAGCATTAGTCCAGCGTACGGGTTTGTTAGCATTGCTGCTTTTATTCTGCCAGTATAGTATGGGCTGTCGATTTCGATCCATGCTGTTTGATACTTTTCGAGTGTTCCCCCGAATGTTCGACAATTAACTGTATTACCTTGTAGTCTTCCCTTCTAACTAACCTTTGGTTTACTCCCACCAACGATGCTCCAGTGTTTCTTATGCATGTGGTTGGTATGCCATTGACAAATGCTTTTTTGACTTTCAGAGTTGCACTGCATATGTTGCTCGTATTTGTCTGTTGTGTAGGTACTGTATGACTATTTCCAGGTTTATCAATCTGTTGTCTATTATTCTTGTTTGTAGCTAAAGAAAATTTACTTGTGGTTGGATCATGTTCTTCCTTTTTACTAGGTTTGACATCTGTTCTTTTAGCTTCTTTCATCATTTGTTTCAGTCTACAACTCTTGACTTCATGTCCAAAACTATGGCAAAGATAACATTTTAGGTTGGCTTCATAGTCTAATAGTTTGTCTATTATTTTTAAGGATAGATTATTTATGTATGATTCATAATTTGGATTACTGTCACACATCTCAAGTACTCTGTGTTGGTGTTTGCAGTAGTTGCAATCTATCATTATCCCTCTCTTTGATGTGTTGTATGGTCTTTGCTGGTTTGGTTTATGTTGGTATTGTCGCTTAACTCTATTATGATCCTTGTACTGGTGGTGTCTCTTTGATGAATTGTTGCTTTTTTGATTTGACAATATTGCAGAAGCTCCTATTATTATTTCCGGTTGGGTCTCTTCTGTATATATTTCTTTATTTGTGTTGTAGTTTGTTTGTGCTAGTGGTAACCTCATTTTATCTTTCTCTAACTTCAACTTGTCTTTTTGAAATTGTAGTCTTTTTTCTTCAAGATCTAGTTTTGTCTTTCTAAAGCTAATTCTTTATCTCTTTGTTTTTGTTGTGATTCTCTAAGTTCTTAAGCTGCTGCCCTGTCTTCTGTTATCTGACTTCGAAATTCTGAGAGTTTGTTTTCTGCCCATGTCAAAATTTCTAGGCCTGTGAAACAGAATCTCTCACCAAGTATTACAAAATCTATTAATGTAGACATGTTGTGGCTGTGTACCTGTCTACTGTATATGTATCAATATCCTGTAGCTGAAACAATGCAAAATAATTGTAGACACTATTTGTATCAGTGTCTTCAAACGACAGTATCTGTGATGACACTGGAAAAGAATTTCAGTAGCAAGAATTTCTTTCAATCAGTGTCGCTGTTGATCACGCTCTGGCGAGACTGACTGTGATAAACTTGGTGTAATAATGCTGTACTACACTGATGATAACAACACTCGACAACAATAACACCTATAAGAAGTTTTAGCTAAATGACATAACACCTGTGGAAAAAAAAAGAATCATAAATAATAGATACATTAATGATGTTAAAGAACAACAATTAATGAAGTAGGTTACAAAACAAGTCAAAGTTCTCGCTAGCAGTCGAAAATTTATTTAAATTCTAAGCCAATTTCGAATGCTAACCGAACGGAACGTACTTTTGGGTGATGATGCAATAACCACAAAAGTAGCCCACCAACCTCCCACTAATGATGAGGGTGAGTAAACATATTAATGGAAGGGTGGCTGTTGACTCTGGAATACCAAGCAGGACACATATACAAATCAAGTGAAAATAGCTTAACCTGTATAAATTCCGCTTCGGTGTCCTTGGTGGCTTGGTTGAGATGCTTGGCTTTACTTCAGGATTCTTCACAAGATGGTATGGATCAGCTTCACTGCATTTCGGGCTGAACAGGAATCAATAGAAGTTTGATCTTCAAAAATGGTGATCCTCTAAAAATGTGGCGTTGCAGTTGCCTATCACACTACTCATGGAACTGGAACACTGGATCTGAAAAAAATATTCTTCAATTTAACACTGAGATTAGTTCATTGGAGCACTATAGTGCGTGAAGCACATGAACACGGCTCTATCTTGATGATTTAAGTGGCTGAGTGCCATAATCTGTTTCCTTGACTGAATAGTAGACATCTTGAATTAAAGTTCTGTGATATGTACTTTGCCACTGCACACATAAGTAATACGATACACCGTTCATCTAACGTGATGTATGGCTCAGACGTGAGCTTATTTATTGTTGTCGATGGTAGACATCTTGATACCCTTCAACAAGGTCATTCTTTGTCTTCAAAACATGGTGTTCACATTTTCTCTCTTTATTACTTACAGATCAGTGTATTCTTCGTTTCTTTCTAACTCTTCTCTATTAAACACTGCACTGATGAAACATTCTGCTTTGATCGTATCTGAGTTCACTCAAGCGGACGTAAAACCCCCCAGTGCCAAGAGTAGGGACTCACCCATCATGTCCGACCTCTTGGGTTTGTGTCTAGGATTTAGAAGATTCTAGAAATAGCACAACAGGCTCGCTTGCTCTTTGTATGAATCTTTCGTGCACACACCACAAGTCCATAACGCGCCTTTAGAGTATATGAACACTTTATTCCCTCACAGTCCTTACCGTGGTCGCCATCATACCCCAACAGCATCTTGCCTTCCAATGTTCTGGGTATGATCATCCCACCCACCGTCTAGCAATAGTGCGCACATAATACTATAATCGTTGTTTAGCACCTGCTGTTTAGCACACTCCGGAATACACAAGTCACAGCTAACTGTTTATACTAGTCTCTATTTACTACTTACAGTACACAAGTGTCCGACGAGTCAAGGAGTGATTTCCTCGACGCCATGCACAGTGTTCAGAAAACGAGGCCAGCTCTCTCGCCACTGCCGATCAACATGTACTGGACCATTGGCAGTCGGTTACTTTATTGTACTGCTTCTTCTCTCCTAGTTGTCTGAATCACGAACACTTCTTCATTGTTGTCTGTGACTTCAATAACTGCGACCAGCGTAAACGCTTTCAAGCGCAGAACTTTTTCAAACTAGACCATCTTAGACTCACGTCCCAGCTCAGACTGCTAAATCAAGCACACTCTTCCCCGGCTGTCGCCTGGGCGCCGTCACGTGGCGCATTAGCTCCGCCCACTAATGCTAGCGGCATTCGCTTGTGTGTCAACACATCTCTCCCGTTTCCATGACTGACACACCTGCCATGTTTCGCGCAATCCATTTCATGGCATATATATATATATATATATATATATATATATATATATATATATATATATATATATATATATATATATATATATATATCCATCCATCATGTGCCATGCCGGTAAGCGTGGGCGGTCATGTTCTGCCATCTCACTCGATCAACAGAGTCGTGGATCAGTTCCGTGTTTTTGTCTCGACCATGCCACAAGGCCAAGCCATCCAGATACTTGTTTCTAGGTCTTCCCCTTGGTCTGTTCCCCTCGATCTTACCAGTTGTCACCAAGTTCTCCAAATCATTTCTTCTCATAACATGCCCAAAAAATTTTGACTGTCTACGTCTAATGTCTCTGATCAGTTTACGATCTTCATTTGTTTCTTGAAGGACTTGTTCATTGGTCTTTCTGGCTGTCCATGGTATTCTTTGCATTTTCCTCAGAAACCACATTTCTACAGCCATCAGATATTTTTCAGCCTGGCTGCTCATTGTCCAAGCTTCACATCCATATAAAAGTACAGGTTCTATGTAGCATCTCAACACTCTTTTTCTCGTTTCAATTGACATCTTTTTATTGGTCAGTATGTTTTTCATCTTGCTAAAGGCTACTTTTGCCATGGCGATTCTTGTTCTAATCTCTTCAAGGCATCTCCCATCAGATGTTATTACTGTTCCGAGGTAATTGTACCTATTCACTTGTTGAAGAGTATTCCCATTTACTTGTATATTACACTGTGGTATTTCGTTCTTCTTAGTGACGACCATAATCTGTGTCTTTTTACAATTTAATTCTAACCCTTGTTGTTCACTATGTGTAACAACCGCATCTACTAAATTTTGCAGGTCCTGTTCATTGTCTGCAATCAAGACTGTATCATCTGCATATCTAATGTTATTGATGCATCGTCCCCCAATGTTGATTCCTTCCATATTTTCAATATTTCTGAAAATATTTTCACTGTACAGGGAAAACAGATCTGGAGACATTACACATCCCTGTCTCACACCTCTCTTAATAGGCTGATATTGGCTTACTTCATTATCAACTCTTATGGCAGCTTGTTGTTTCCAATATATGTTTTTTACAAGTCTAAGGTCTTTCCCATCAATTTGTAGATCTTCAAGCATCCTTATCATGTTGACATGTCTCACTTTATCAAAAGCCTTTGTGTAGTCAATGAAGCAAAGGTGTAGATCTTTGTTTACTTCTATAGAACGTTCGATTACGGTTCTCAGTATATACACAGCATTTACTGTACCCTTGCCTACTACAAACCCACATTGTTCTTCTCCTATTTCAGGTTGTATTTTCCTCCTAACTCTTTGCATGATAATTCTTAGCAAAATCTTCGTGATGTGACTCATTATACTAATTGTTCGATGTTGATCACATTCCAAGGCTCCTGATTTCTTTGGGATTGCAATAAATACAGAATTACATAACTCATGAGGTATATATATATCATTGGCACCTTGCCGTCTTGACAGACGATAGTTTGTGCTTTAAAAAGGCATAATAACTTTTAACTATGGCGGTAGCGAGTGTGACTGATAAGGCCAATTTGCGCTGTAAATGTCCGTTCACAGTGGGTGCATGTGAACACGTGGTCATTTCCACCATCATGCACCATCTTACGTCTCAAACGCTTGGTGTGTGACTTTTCTGCAATAATTTTCTCCTTTGACTTTATTCCATTTCTGATATTTGCCCTCCATGCAACACGTTCAGCGGCGACTTGCTCCCAATATATATATATATATATATATATATATATATATATATATATATATATATATATATATATATACATATATATATATATATATATATATATATATATATATATATATATATATATATATATATATACTGCTCATAAAGGTCCAGAAACTTGGTATACGGCACTCAACTGAGGGATATGGCTGAACGTCTCTAAGTCAGGTCCACCGGATGTAAGGGCCTAGCCGCCTCTCACCTCGTTCACATGGAGGCGTGATACTGAGCAGCCTACCTGGTTCCAGAGGTACTGGTTATCCTTTCCTCTGGAGGTAATAAGGCAAGGCCGAGAGAGGGATCATGCTGCATGGGCATCACATGATCTCTGAAGGCATGTCCATATATTGTGTGATTTAATTCTGGCCTAATTCCAATGCACATACTTTCGTCTATAAAGACGGCAAGGTGCCACTAAAATATAGTTAGTTTAGCTTAGTTTAGTCGTTGGAGCAACATCACGGCACACGGTTTAACCCATAAGTGCTCCGTTTTCCTCCTATCTCAAACCTGAGTCTGGAAAAACTCAGCTCAATGCACGAACTCCGTTGTATCGGTGAGGATCTTGAAATACTTTGTGTAGATATTTAACTCGAAATTTTGTCCGGGCAGCGCCGTTAGGCTACTCTTTTTCGATTTCCAACTGGCAAGGGATTTTATACGTGCGGAACAATACACACGGGCGTCCGATCTCACTACCCAGAGACCAGGGGAAATTTTATTTCTGGAAGTTCAGGTGGATTTTTTAAATAAATCCCGGTCCTCACCGGGGCCTGAACCCGGGACCTCCAGCACTTGAGGCGGACACCATACCTCGAGACCACTCAGCCCCCCTCAAATATATACACGCATGTGTGAGCCAGGTCTTAGTCAGGAATGACAGAGCTACCCTGTAACAATAGACTGTACTACCTGCTTATGTTAGCGCCAAATATAAGACGGCGGTCATCAAACTTGTCACCCGAATTGTGCCAATGGGTTCGGGCGGAGCAGCACAGTTGCGAGGATACAGGCCTTATCCTAATGCTAGGTAATGCAAACTTAAGACTAAATATAATGGCAGGGCAGACCAGGCCATAAGTATTATATAGAATAGAAGCTCCGACAGGTGGACAGTTAGAGCATCGTTTTGCTTCTTCGGCAGCTTCTGTCGGTTGTCTTTTTCTAGATATATTGGTGTTACCTTTGCTCTGGAGTAAACCAGGCAAGCCGAGGGAGGGATCATGCTGTATGGGCAGTTACATTCGAGCGTTAGCGACATTTATGCTGATATAAATCCATACTGGAATAGAATGAAATGTTTAAGTGGAGAACGGTACAAGTAGGAGGATCACATCAAAGGCATTGAATGATAGCAGATAGGCAGGTCATTCTACCTAAGCCATAGTAGGTGGCACTTAACCGATTATTAAAAATTATAAAGACTATCAAAATTATTACATTTTTGAACCATCTATCATATATCACATTGCATATATCATACTGATTACATATTCACAGATATATGTAGAGTGCGGTATTTCTCAAGACAATGTGTTCTACCTTGATACTTTTAATTATTCCACTGCAACTTTCGACGTCTCCAGTAATACCACAGAGGACACGTCTTACTCCAACAACATGAACTGTAGGATTCAGTTCAGAACACGGGCAGATCCTGTATTTATCCAAGTAGTCATTGAGTATGTATACACCAAAATGGATGTCTTTATATCTCGAATATATTTACCGCTTACGGCTGTCTGTGTAGCGAGATCAAGTGTACATCATAAGGGCGCCTGTGTATCGTGAATATTTATACATCACAATGGCTGTCTTTGATCATGACCATACTGCATAATCTTCTTCTTCTTCTTCTTCTTCTTCTTCTTCTTCTTCTTCTTCTTCTTCTTCTTCTTCTTCTTCTTCTTCTTCTTCTTCTTCTTCTTCTTTCTTCTTCTTCTTCTTCTTCTTCTTCTTCTTCTTCTTCTTCTTCTTCTTCTTCTTCTTCTTCTTCTTCTTCTTCTCTTCTTCTTTCTTCTTCTTCTTCTTCTTCTTCTTCTTCTTCTTCTTCTCTTCTTCTTCTTCTTCTTCTTCTTCTTCTTCTTCTTCTTCTTCTTCTTCTTCTTCTTCTTCTTCTTCTTCTTCTTCTTCCTTCTTCTTTCTCTTCTTCTTCTTCTTCTTCTTCCTCTTCTTCTTCTTCTTCTTCTTCTTCTTCTTCTTCTTCTTCTTCTTCTTCTTCTTCTTCTTCTTCTTCTCTTCTTCTTCTTCTTCTTCTTCTTTCTTCTTCTTCTTCTTCTTCTCTTCTTCTTCTTCTTCTTCTTCTTCTTTCTCTTCTTCTTCTTCTTCTTCTTCTTCTTCTTCTTCTTCTTCTTCTTCTTCTTCTTCTTCTTCTTCTTCTTCTTCTTCTTCTTCTTCTTCTTCTTCTTCTTCTTCTTCTTCTTCTTCTTCTTCTTCTTCTTCTTCTTCTTCTTCTTCATCTTCTTCTTCTTCTTCTTCTCCCTCCTCCTCCTCCTCCTCCTCCTCCTCCTTCTTCTTCTTCTTCTTCTTCTTCTTCTTCTTCTTCTTCTTCTTCTTCTTCTTCTTCTTCTTCTTCTTCTTCTTCTTCTTCTTCTTCTTCTTCTTCTTCTTCTTCTTCTTCTTCTTCTTCTTCTTCTTCTTCTTCTTCTTCTTCTTCTTCTTCTTCTTCTTCTTCTTCTTCTTCTTCTTCTTCTTCTTCTCCTCCTTCTCCTTCTTCTTCTTCTTCTTCTTCTTCTTCTTCTTCTTCTTCTTCTTCTTCTTCTTCTTCTTCTTCTTCTTCTTCTTCTTCTTCTTCTCCTTCTTCTCCTTCTTCTTCTTCTTCTTCTTCTTCTTCTCCTCCTTCTCCTTCTTCTTCTTCTTCTTCTTCTTCTTCTTCTTCTTCTTCTTCTTCTTCTTCTCCTCCTTCTCCTTCTTCTTCTTCTCCTCCTTCTCCTTCTTCTTCTTCTTCTTCTTCTTCTTCTTCTTCTTTCTTCTTCTTCTTCTTTCTTCTTCTTCTTCTTCTTCTTCTTCTTCTCCTTCTTCTTCTTCTTCTTCTTCTTCTTCTTCTTCTTCTTCTTCTTCTTCTTCTTCTTCTTCTTCTTCTTCTCCTTCTTCTTCTTCTTCTTCTTCTTCTTCTTCTTTCTTCTTCTTCTTCTTCTTCTTCTTCTTCTTCTTCTTCTTCTTCTTCTTCTTCTTCTTCTTCTTCTTCTTCTTCTTCTTCTTCTTCTTCTTCTTCTTCTTCTTCTTCTTCTTCAGCGTTTCGAGCCATTGAGGTTCTTTGCTGCAGATACAATCCGTCTCCATTCGTCTCTCTGGTGGACCTTCTCTTGACAGTCATTGATGCCAAGGGCTTGTAGGTCTGTATATGTATTATCTCTCCACCGTCTTCTTGGTCTACCTCAAAGTCTACGGTCATTTATTTCCTGAGTGTAAGCGAGTTTTGTTTCCCTATTATCTTCCATTCTTTCTATTTGCCCCAGCCACTGTAGTCTATTAGCCTTCATGATACCACTGATTAGCGGGGACTTAAACTGCATAATGAAAAAGATATATTCACATATAATCTCTTCTGCAAATTTCCACAAGATTTTGACCCACACCATTGTTTTGAATATTAAATTCCGGTATCCTTTCATCTTACAGCTCTTCCAGATATTCCGTTCATCAATTGACTATATCATCTTTTCCCGTCAATATTACACAGTTCCTCGATTTTAAATATCCAGTGGTATTTTGTGCTTTCCTACCTGGTATTGTATTTATTTATTTATTGATACAAGGAACGTGATTGTTCTCCAGAGTTTGTCCCAATTTCCATGCACTGCTGATTAACCCATACGTCTTCGGCCACTTCACATTTGTTTAATATATCTTTATGTATTCAATTATAGTCTTCATTAACTGGCTTTTTCTTTCTTCTTTCGTCCATCATCTGGAAAATTGCATCTGTCATCTATTTCCTTTTACCAATTCTACGTTTAGCTGAAATTATTTCTTTTGATGTCTGTTGGGTTGATTCCTCCAACATGTCACATTGTTCATCAATAGTCTGTATTATCTCCATGGCATTATATCTGCTCTTTACAGTAACATTTTATCTTTCTCTGGTTTTGTCTGTCTATTTCAAGTAATGTTTGATCTAATTAAATGTTTTAGGGGTTTTCTTTGTGTGTGTTTTTTTTTAGTGCTAACATCATTTTCCGTATAACTGGCACATGGTCACTTTGTCCATCTGCGCCTGGTATAGTTTTTGCTCCTACTAAACTGTTTCTGGATATCTTTGGTATCAGTATGTTGTGAATTTGATAGCGTATATTATTTCAAGGGCTTTTTCACGCATATAATCGTCGAGGTTGTTGTTTAAACCAGGTGATACCTATTACCATTGTATTCTACCCATGCTAATAATTTGTCAGCTCTCCCATTCCCATCATCTAGACCAGGGGTGGCCAACACGAGGCCCGCGGACCGCGAGCTGCCCGCCGGTAGTCACATCGGGCCCGCTGAGTGGGAAACGACGATGTAGTCGAAGCTGTAGCACGCTTGCTTGTTTACTTTAATTTAACAAAAAAAAAAAAAAAAAAACTAGGCGCGTGGCCCGGCAAGAAATATTATTTCTGAAATTTGGCCCGCCTGCTAAAAAGGTTGGCCACCCCTGATCTAGGCCATAGCCACCAGGCACACTCCTCATCTTTTCGTTGCCTGCTTTAGCATTTAAATCCCCGAGTATGACAGTCATTTCAAAATGTTTACACTGGTCCACGACCATGTCTACTTCGGTATAAAATATATCGATATCTTCTTCTTTACATTTTGCAGTTTGATCATACACTGGTATTATGTTAATATTCAAATGTTTGTCATAGAGTTTCACTAATAATACTCTATCTGAGATTGTCCAAAATCTGGTAACTGTCCTAGCAATCATGTGATTCAAAATCATGCTCCCCTTTTGTAGTCCTTCCCTCGGGGTTAAATCAATTATGGTTTGACACATGTATATATATATATATATATATATATATATATATATATATATATATATATATATATATATATATATATATATATATATATATATATATATATATCATTGGCACCTTTCCGTCTTGACAGACGATAGTTTGGTACATTGTGCTTAAAAAAGGCTTAATAACTACGATCCATGGCGGTGGCGAGTGTGGCTGGTAAGGCCAATTTTTGCTGCAAATGTTTGCCCACAGTAGGTGCATGTGAAAATATGGTAATTTGCACCATTTTGCACCATCTTACGTCTCTTACGCTCTGTGTGTGCTTTATCTGCGATCATTTTCTCCTTTGTCATTATTCCATTTCTGATAGTTGCCCTCCATGCAACACGTTCAGCGGCGACATGCTCCCAATGTGCATTATCAATGCCTGTATCAATCATGTCCCGCTTACACACATCTTTGTATCGTAGTAGAGGCTGACCTTGAGATCTCCTACCCGTCTGTAATTCACCAAAAATGATGTCCTTTGGTATTCTACCATCATCCATCCTCCTAACGTGTCCTATCCATCTAAGTCTACGAAGACTGAGCATGGAATATACCGTCACACAACCTGATCTTTCCAATACTTCAGTATTTGTGATTTTGTCTTGCCACTTAATACCAAGTATTCTTCGGAGACACCGCATATGACATCTGTTTAAACGTTTCTCTTGGCGTGAGTAAGTTGTCCAGGTTTCACTGCCACAAAGAAGAGTACTAAGGACACACGCTTGGTAGACGAGGACTTTTGTTTTGGCAGTAAGCTTCCTGTTCTCCCAGACTCTTTTTGCTAACATGTTCATTGTTGTTGCTGCCTTGCCAATCCTGATGTTGATTTCCTGATCGAGGGATAATTTGCTATTTACCTCTGATCCTAGATATGTAAAATGTTCTACTATCTCCAGTTCAGCGTCGTCAATAAAGATTGATGGTACACCATGTGCACCTTGTGACATAATCTGTGTCTTCTTTTTGTTAATTGTTAAACCAAATTCAGAACAAGCATTAAAGAATGCAGATAGTAGCTGTTGTAATTCTTCCTCAGAGTGGGTCGTAATCGCAGTATCATCCGCAAAAAGCACATCTCTGATTAGTACCCTGCTAATTTTGGTCTTGGCCTTCAATCTCTGAGCATTATAGAGGCCACCATCTGAGCGTGAGTGAATGTATATACCGTCATCCTGATCACGAAAGGCATATTTCAGTAGAAGTGAAAAGTATATCACAAAGAGGGTGGGAGATAGTACACAACCTTGCTTAACTCCACTCTTGATTTCAAACTCTTCTGAAGTTGAGCCATCAAACTTGATTATACCCTTCATGCCTGTGTGGAACGATTCCACAATGGACAGAAGAGTTGGTGGGCAGCCAATCTTCTTTAGAGCTTTGAACAGACCCTCACGACTGACCAAATCGAATGCCTTTGTGAGGTCGATGAAGGCAATAAACAGTGGCTGATTTTGTTCCCGGCATTTTTCTTGCATCTGTCGCAATGAGAATATCATATCAATGGTAGACCGGTTCTGACGGAAGCCGCATGTTGATTCGGGGTAGACTTGATCTCCCAAGACTTGAAGTCTGCGCAGAACAATTCTGGCAAATACTTTCCCAAGAATACACAGAAGTGAGATACCCCTATATTTGTTACAGTCGCTCCGATCTCCCTTGTTCTTGTACAGCGTTATGATGTTTGAATCTTTGAAATCCTGTGGGGCGTTTCCTTCTCGCCAGCAGAGCTCTATTAGCTGGTGGATCTGTAGAGCGAGTGTGTCTTGCCCACTCCTGATTACCTCTATTGGAATCTCATCCTTACCTGGAGCCTTGCCAGATGCAAGCTCATTTATAGCACACTTAACTTCTGGTAGGGCCTCTATGGCGTTGAGGGCATCATCCGCTAGCTTGGTCTCACTTGAGTAAAGCTCTAAATAGTGCTCGACCCATCTATCCAACTGCTGTTTCTTATCAGTGATGATTTCTCCAGTCAAGGTTTTCAGCGGTGCGCTTCTTTTGATCATTGGACCAGAGGCTTTCTTTATCCCTTCATACATGCTTCTGATGTTTCCCTTATCACTTGCGATTTGAATGGGCTCACATAATTTGATCCAATAGTCATTCGCACACTGCCTGGCAGCCTTTTGTACATCCTTCCTCGCTTGCTTCAGCTCACTCAGAGTGTTACGCGTTGGTCTTTCCTTGTTTCTTAAGAGAGCTATCTTCTTTTTATCAATCAAGGGCTGCAGTATCCGGCTGTTTGCCGCAAACCAGTCATGCCTCTTATGATCCACAGTGCCGTAAACCCCTACCGCTGTTTTATAAATAGTTTACTTAAGTTTACTCCATTTATCATTTACTATACAATTTTCTGATGTATCATTGAAAGCGTCTTCAAGTTGCTGTAGAATATCAAAGCACTTTCCATGATCGCGAGTGTTAATAATATTAATCCTTGGACTAGACTTGTGGTTAGCTGTGTAGTTTCTCTTTGGTCTCAGTCTAACCCTTGCAACAACCAAACATTGATCTGTATCACAGTCAGCACTGTGGTAACTTCGAGTTAATGATGTATGGTTCAGATGTTGTCTCCGTGTGATAATGAAGTCCAGCTGATGCCAATGGCCGGATCTTGGATGTTTCCATGTGACCTTATGCATCTCTTTTGTTTTAAAAAAGGAGTTTGTAATACATAGGTCATTTCTAGTGCAATGCTTCAGCAGCCTTTGCCCATTATCATTCATGCGGCCGATGTTGTATTTTCCAAGGCCGACTGGCCATGAACTCGAGTCCTTGCCCACACGAGCATTGAAATCACAGAGCATATAAATGTATTCGGATTTTGGAACTGCCTTGATCGCAGAGTCTAGCTGCTCATAGAACGTATCCTTCACATCATCAGAGGAAGCCAGTGTCGGTGCATATGCAGTGAGAATGGTGGCAAATCCACAAGAGGTTGCCAAGCGCAGTGATAATAATCTTTCATTACCTCCAGCTGGGATATCAATCATTCCCAGTAGCGAATTCTTCACTGCAAAGCCCACACCATGTTGCCTTTTTTCTGCTTGCCCTCTTCCCTTCCAAAATAAGGTGTAATTGTTTTCCCTGAGTGACCCTTCCTCAGCGAGGCGAGTCTCCTGCAGGCCAGCAATATCAATGTTAAGACGATTGAGTTCAGCATCAATCACAGCCGTTTTCCTCACATCGTCAATATTATTGGCTGGGGGCTGCCCAGCTTGAGGCGGGCGGTAGCTGATCAGTGACACCTGTAGGTGTCTTGCACCGTCAGAGGCAACGTGTGGCGCCCCATGTCTACGCCAACTGACAAGGACTAACAGTTGCCTCTCGCTTTGATTCCGAGACCGGTTAAGACCAGGGATGGAGTTATTGCCTCTCCATAGCACAAAGCCTGGGCTAAAATAAAGAAACCATGTGTTGCCCATGCAGCATAATCTATGTATATAAAACAAAGTGTATGTAAATATGTATGTCCTTTATTTTTTCGCTAACGGCCCATCCGATTGAGATTAAATTTTCTACACGTCTTCCTTTCATTCCAGAGCTGCCAACTGTGATATTTTTTTAGTGTGAAATCGCCTGCTTACTCAGTATTATTTCATGTTTCATTTTTCATTAAAATTTATATATAGCGAAGGGACTTAACTCTAGAAAAAGTTATTTCAAGGGGCATAACTTTTAATAACATTGTTGTATAACTTATAGTCATATTGTTGTATCGTTTTCAAAGATTTATAAACTCTTTGTCTATAGTTATTTACCAGCATATGAGTTATAATAAATAATGATACAATCTTTAAGGCATTTTCAAAGTTTACATAAAAATAATGCATAATGCATAACATTGTAACTCATCTTTCTATACTTAAGAAGTTATCTAAAAGATGTTGAACAATATCATCGCATCTTTAGTGTTTTCCGCCATCATATCGACACGATTCGCTTGACAGCACTTCTCAGCGCTATCAAGCCAAGACGCCTTACACATTTCAAGCAGCCTGATACGGGGGGAAAATGGCACGTCGTAATAGCACAAAGAAACAAGCAGCTTCCAAGATGCATAGTGAGAAAACCGACCAGACTATCAAGAAGACGAACCTGCCTTTGGAGAGTCTGCATGCAAGCTGTAATAAAGTATCTGAACCTACAGTCAATGAAACTACCAATAAGAAGAGCGACGACTACCCACAGACGAACACAAAAACTTGTGAGAGGAAGGAGGACCAAGACACCAGAATCAGAAACACTGATTCAAACACAGTCAGATGGGTGGTCAAGCGGCTAAAAATGGAGCTTACTGATCAACAAATACAGAAGCAGCTGCAGGAAGAAAATCTTCACGTCAACATTTTGAAGGCAGAGCGGATTCTTACCTACTCAGAATTAAATGAGATGCTCCACACCAGGGACTGGGCGAACCCGGGCCGGGTCAGGCAGACAGACAGACAGACAGACAGACAGACAGACAGACAGACAGACAGACAGATAGATAGATAGATAGATAGATAGATAGATAGATAGATAGATAGATAGATAGATAGATAGATAGATAGATAGATAGATAAATAGGTAGATAGATAGATAGATAGATAGATAGATAGATAGATAGATAAATAGGTAGATAGATAGATAGATAGATAGATAGATAGATAGATAGATAGATAGATAGATAGATAGATAGATAGATAGATAGACAAACAGACAGGGAGGAAGGGAGGGAGGGATAGACGGAGGGAGAGACAGAGGGATGGGTCTATTAGACAGACAGACAGACAGAGATAGATAGATAGACAAACAGAGAGACAGACAGACACAGACAGACAGACAGATAGTCGGTAACGGGAACGAGAACTTATATGACTACTTATATGAATTAAATGAGATGCTCCCCACCAGGGCCTGGGCGACGCCGGGCCGGGTCAGCTAGTGTATATATATATATATATATATATATATATATATATATATATATATATATATATATATATATATATATATATATATATTAAAGTCTCCCAAATTGTCTAGGTTACTTATTTCTGTATTTCTGCAGTCCTAGTAATTTTTTAAAATTCTTCTATAAAACCCAAACTATAAAGCTGCTAGGTATATTTTCGCTTGTTTACTCATTTTCCAGGATAAGTTTAGGAAATGTTATGATAACGTTTGTTTTACAAAAGTTCGAACCAGAAATTTTGTGTGTTATTTCCCAACGCAGTCTCCTTGTCTAGCATCACTCTTGGGGCACTTGTCCACTAGATTGTTGATGCTTCTAGGAAAATATTGTTTGGTCTGGCCTTCAACCAATTTTGCACCGCCTTCATTACCTTGGTGTTATCTGCACACCTCTGACCACACAAACACTCTTTTAATGATCAAATTAAGTTTAAGTCCAATGGCGCCAAGTATATCTTGTGTGATAAATGTTTCAAGACCTTAAATTTCAAAGAACGTAGTGTATCAACTGCATGCGCAGCTGTAAGAGGGAGGGCGTTGTCGTGCAGCTACAATATTTCTTTTGACAGAAGTACCCGTATTCCCGATAGCGGACTTCACACTTCAGTTTGTTCGCTGTATCGATTAATATTCAAAATATCACACCTTTCCTGAAAAGGCAACAATATAGGGCCCTTGATGTCCCAACAGATGGTCATCATGAATTTCCCAGCGGAGTGTCTGTGTCTTGAATGTTTTTCTTAAACCGAGAAGACTGGTGTTCCTCTAACTTAATCAACGGTCTACATACAAAACAATCATTGTTCTGTAGATTTCATATAGTTTCACACACTCTGACCACAAATAATGAATAACAACTCTTATTGTTTCACTGTGCAAATCGATTGTTGGTAGCAGTTTTGCAATGGCAAATGCGAATGCCCTTATTGCTCGAACCTCTTGATCCCTAATTGGGGTGTTGCTTAAGAGCTGCTTCAAGTCCTGAAATAAAATTGTCCGTTGTTCAGTCTTCCGTGGATGTTATAATAACATGTAAGAAGTAATATACAATGTGCAAACTAAGTCGGAAATAAGGATTCAGATCCTTCTGGTGACGTAGTATTTTACTATATAAAAAGTCATGATCCTATTCTCCGACGTCAAAAAGCGGATCCATTTTGGACCACATTTTTGAAAAAATTGGCGGGAATATACTTCTTCTGGCTACTCCCGGTGTCACTTCCAGTTGACTACTTACGATCCCTAACCCCTACCGACCTCCCCGCCTACAGGTGCTTACGCCGGCCACCTCCGCTTCAACCGGTCCGTCCCAGGATCACCTAAAGACAGTGAGCCAAACCCCGGGCATGTGGTATACTTATATAGATAAGTGGACCAACTAGTCGCCGGGCACATGGGTTCGAGTCAAAGTCTATGAGAGTGGGTGTGTGTGTATTTGTATATGTGTACACGAGGTAGGCCGATGTGAGGGGCGCGAGGGAATAGGCTCCTACACCGGATATTAGCCTTTGCCCCACAACGCGGCCGCCAACCCACACATACTGAGAGGAAATGAAGAATGGCGAGCCACAAGATTCTGGCCCGATCAAATGTAGTATAAATTACACTTTGATCTGACCCAAAAGATCGCTTGGGCATATTCAACATTAGGAAAAATGACTGAAGGCAGATTAAGGCTACTAATTCTATATATGGGTAAATTCCACAATTAATAAACACGTAATGAAATATAGACAGTGATTAATTCTAGAGAAAATAACACCAATGACCGATCTCAATATTTTCAAACATTCAAGTAAATTAACATAATCAGTAAAGTATGCAAATTAATCATTAAAATAATATTTTATAAAAATAACACCAGTTATTTCCCTTCCGTATTTTGGACATAGTTGTGTCCCTTGATGTCTGCAGTAAACAGCGTTGATGTACATAATTGAGTAGGGGTAATGAAAATAACGTGCCTTAGAATTAACGCCCGATAATGAATTTTGGAATATAGCGGTAGTGAGTATGTAAACAATCCGAATAAAAGTTTAGCGAAATTTCAAACAAAACTTATAAACAATTGGAAATTGAAATGTTGTTAACCAAACGTGAAAAGTTTGGCAAAGTTGGACCAAAACTTATGAAAAGTAGGAAATTTTGTTTTTCAGGTGTGAAAAGGTTGTCCAAATTTCACCCAAATTTATGAAAAGTATTAAACTTTGTTAACCAAATGGGAAATGTTTGGCCAAATTTCAAACAAACTCATAAAACGTAGGAAACTTTGGTAACCAAATGTGAAAAGTTTGGACACATTTTATCCAAAACTTATGAAAAATAGGAAATTTTGTTAACAAAATAGGAAAAGTTTGGCCAAATTTCAAACAAAACTCATAAAAATTAGGAAAATTTGTTAACCAAATGTGAAAAGTTTGGCCAAATTTCAACCAAATCCATAAAAAGTATAAAATTTTGTTGACCTAATGGGAAAAATTTTGACCATAGTTCAACACACCCAAACTTGTTAAAAGTAGGAGCTTTTGTTGTCCAGATGTGAAAAGTTTGACCAAATTTCAAACAAACTCATAAAAATGTAGTAAACTATGTTAACCAAATGTGAAAAGTTTGGCCAAATTTCATCCAAACTTATAAACAGTAGAAAAATTTGTTAACCAAAAGTAAAATACATTGTTGGCCAAGTAAAGAAATATTTGATCCAAAACTTATAAATAGTAGGAATTGTTTTTTAACAAAATATGAAACATGTTAGCCACATTTCAGCCAAACTTATAAAAAGTAGGAAAATTCCTTAACCAAATGGGGAAAACATATCTCACGTTGTCATTTGACATCCCAAACCTACTAGAGAGATTCGCCTGTCCCCTATGCAAACAACAGCTGCATTTCGGAAAATTAAATGTATCTTATGTAATAAGTCACTATGGCTGAACGAAAAACAAAAATAAAATTGTACAAAAATTAACACTTAAATTTCTACATGAAAAATTCACTTTGGAAACATAAAGAGAATTTTCACAGTTTGTTTAACATAAATTTCTTCTTTTTCATAATTTGTGGATGAAATGTGTCCAAACTTTTCACAGTTGGTTACCAAACTTTCCCAATTTTTTATGAGTTTGTTTGAAATTTGGCCAAACTTTTCACATTTGGTTAACAAAGTTACATACTTTTCATACGTTTGGGTGAAATTTGGTCAAACTTTTCACATCTGGACAACAAAATGTCCTACTTTTCATAAGTTTGGGTGAAAGTTGGTCAAACGTTTCACGTTTGGTTAACAACATGTTTAATTTTAAAAAATAAATTTGGCTTAAAATTTGACTAACCTTTTTACATTTGGTTAACAACGTTTCCTACTTGTTGATGTGTGTTGTTGAACTTTGACCAAACTTTTCGCCTTTTGGGTAAGAAATATTCATACTTTTCATAAGTTTGGCTGGGCTTTTCATAGTTTGGTTGAACTTTGGCTAAAGTGTTTCATATTTTGTTAACAAAAGTGCCCTACTTATTATAAGTTTGGTTGAAATTTGGCCACACTTCTTACATTTGGTTAACAAATTTTCTTACTTGGTGTGGGATGTGGATTTTATGTTTAAGAGAATATTGGCTGCATTATGTATAGGGGAATTAAATTTAGATTCTCTTTTATTTTAGCCACTTGAGGTGATCATGGCACTCTACCATAAACACAAGAAGGAAAATACTTCACTGCTGTTCATAATTGTATTTACGTGTACTTCTCCATTCCCCCTTATCACCTTCTTCTTCTTCTTCTTCTTCTTCTTCTTCTTCTTCTTCTTCTTCTTCTTCTTCTTCTTCTTCTTCTTCTTCTTCTTCTTCTTCTTCTTCTTCTTCTTCTTCTTCTTCTTCTTCTTCTTCTTCTTCTTCTTCTTCTTCTTCTTCTTCTTCTTCTTCTTCTTCTTCTTCTTCTTCTTCTTCTTCTTCTTCTTCTTCTTCTTCTTCTTCTTCTTCTTCTTCTTCTTCTTCTTCTTCTTCTTCTTCTTCTTCTTCTTCTTCTTCTTCTTCTTCTTCTTCTTCTTCTTCTTCTTCTTCTTCTTCTTCTTCTTCTTCTTCTTCTTCTTCTTCTTCTTCTTCTTCTTCTTCTTCTTCTTCTTCTTCTTCAGCGTTTCGAGCCATTGAGGTTCTTTGCTGCAGATACAATCCGTCTCCATTCGTCTCTCTGGTGGACCTTCTCTTGCCAGTCATTGATGCCAAGGGCTTGTAGGTCTGTATATGTATTATCTCTCCACCGTCTTCTTGGTCTACCTCAAAGTCTACGGTCATTTATTTCCTGAGTGTAAGCGAGTTTTGTTTCCCTATTATCTTCCATTCTTTCTATTTGCCCCAGCCACTGTAGTCTATTAGCCTTCATGATACCACTGATTAGCGGGGACTTAAACTGCATAATGAAAAAGATATATTCACATATAATCTCTTCTGCAAATTTCCACAAGATTTTGACCCACACCATTGTTTTGAATATTAAATTCCGGTATCCTTTCATCTTACAGCTCTTCCAGATATTCCGTTCATCAATTGACTATATCATCTTTTCCCGTCAATATTACACAGTTCCTCGATTTTAAATATCCAGTGGTATTTTGTGCTTTCCTACCTGGTATTGTATTTATTTATTTATTGATACAAGGAACGTGATTGTTCTCCAGAGTTTGTCCCAATTTCCATGCACTGCTGATTAACCCATACGTCTTCGGCCACTTCACATTTGTTTAATATATCTTTATGTATTCAATTATAGTCTTCATTAACTGGCTTTTTCTTTCTTCTTTCGTCCATCATCTGGAAAATTGCATCTGTCATCTATTTCCTTTTACCAATTCTACGTTTAGCTGAAATTATTTCTTTTGATGTCTGTTGGGTTGATTCCTCCAACATGTCACATTGTTCATCAATAGTCTGTATTATCTCCATGGCATTATATCTGCTCTTTACAGTAACATTTTATCTTTCTCTGGTTTTGTCTGTCTATTTCAAGTAATGTTTGATCTAATTAAATGTTTTAGGGGTTTTCTTTGTGTGTTTTATTTTTAGTGCTAACATCATTTTCCGTATAACTGGCACATGGTCACTTTGTCCATCTGCGCCTGGTATAGTTTTTGCTCCTACTAAACTGTTTCTGGATATCTTTGGTATCAGTATGTTGTGAATTTGATAGCGTATATTATTTCAAGGGCTTTTCACGCATATAATCGTCGAGGTTGTTGTTTAAACCAGGTGATACCTATTACCATGGTATTCTACCCATGCTAATAATTTGTCAGCTCTCCCATTCCCATCATCTAGACCAGGGGTGGCCAACACGAGGCCCGCGGACCGCGAGCTGCCCGCCGGTAGTCACATCGGGCCCGCTGAGTGGGAAACGACGATGTAGTCGAAGCTGTAGCACGCTTGCTTGTTTACTTTAATTTAACAAACAAAAAAAAAAAAACTAGGCGCGTGGCCCGGCAAGAAATATTATTTCTGAAATTTGGCCCGCCTGCTAAAAAGGTTGGCCACCCCTGATCTAGGCCATAGCCACCAGGCACACTCCTCATCTTTTCGTTGCCTGCTTTAGCATTTAAATCCCCGAGTATGACAGTCATTTCAAAATGTTTACACTGGTCCACGACCATGTCTACTTCGGTATAAAATATATCGATATCTTCTTCTTTACATTTTGCAGTTTGATCATACACTGGTATTATGTTAATATTCAAATGTTTGTCATAGAGTTTCACTAATAATACTCTATCT
>OY992896.1:25070618-25143118 GCA_963921405.1 Cepaea hortensis
TTCTGGTGACGTAGTATTTTACTATATAAAAAGTCATGATCCTATTCTCCGACGTCAAAAAGCGGATCCATTTTGGACGACATTTTTGAAAAAATTGGCGGGAATATACTTCTTCTGGCTACTCCCGGTGTCACTTCCAGTTGACTACTTACGATCCCTAACCCCTACCGACCTCCCCGCCTACAGGTGCTTACGCCGGCCACCTCCGCTTCAACCGGTCCGTCCCAGGATCACCTAAAGACAGTGAGCCAAACCCCGGGCATGTGGTATACTTATATAGATAAGTGGACCAACTAGTCGCCGGGCACATGGGTTCGAGTCAAAGTCTATGAGAGTGGGTGTGTGTGTATTTGTATATGTGTACACGAGGTAGGCCGATGTGAGGGGCGCGAGGGAATAGGCTCCTACACCGGATATTAGCCTTTGCCCCACAACGCGGCCGCCAACCCACACATACTGAGAGGAAATGAAGAATGGCGAGCCACAAGATGGCCCGATCAAATGTAGTATAAATTACACTTTGATCTGACCCAAAAGATCGCTTGGGCATATTCAACATTAGGAAAAATGACTGAAGGCAGATTAAGGCTACTAATTCTATATATGGGTAAATTCCACAATTAATAAACACGTAATGAAATATAGACAGTGATTAATTCTAGAGAAAATAACACCAATGACCGATCTCAATATTTTCAAACATTCAAGTAAATTAACATAATCAGTAAAGTATGCAAATTAATCATTAAAATAATATTTTATAAAAATAACACCAGTTATTTCCCTTCCGTATTTTGGACATAGTTGTGTCCCTTGATGTCTGCAGTAAACAGCGTTGATGTACATAATTGAGTAGGGGTAATGAAAATAACGTGCCTTAGAATTAACGCCCGATAATGAATTTTGGAATATAGCGGTAGTGAGTATGTAAACAATCCGAATAAAAGTTTAGCGAAATTTCAAACAAAACTTATAAACAATTGGAAATTGAAATGTTGTTAACCAAACGTGAAAAGTTTGGCAAAGTTGGACCAAAACTTATGAAAAGTAGGAAATTTTGTTTTTCAGGTGTGAAAAGGTTGTCCAAATTTCACCCAAATTTATGAAAAGTATTAAACTTTGTTAACCAAATGGGAAATGTTTGGCCAAATTTCAAACAAACTCATAAAACGTAGGAAACTTTGGTAACCAAATGTGAAAAGTTTGGACACATTTTATCCAAAACTTATGAAAAATAGGAAATTTTGTTAACAAAATAGGAAAAGTTTGGCCAAATTTCAAACAAAACTCATAAAAATTAGGAAAATTTGTTAACCAAATGTGAAAAGTTTGGCCAAATTTCAACCAAATCCATAAAAAGTATAACATTTTGTTGACCTAATGGGAAAAATTTTGACCATAGTTCAACACACCCAAACTTGTTAAAAGTAGGAGCTTTTGTTGTCCAGATGTGAAAAGTTTGACCAAATTTCAAACAGACTCATAAAAATGTAGTAAACTATGTTAACCAAATGTGAAAAGTTTGGCCAAATTTCATCCAAACTTATAAACAGTAGAAAAATTTGTTAACCAAAAGTAAAATACATTGTTGGCCAAGTAAAGAAATATTTGATCCAAAACTTATAAATAGTAGGAATTGTTTTTTAACAAAATATGAAACATGTTAGCCACATTTCAGCCAAACTTATAAAAAGTAGGAAAATTCCTTAACCAAATGGGGAAAACATATCTCACGTTGTCATTTGACATCCCAAACCTACTAGAGAGATTCGCCTGTCCCCTATGCAAACAACAGCTGCATTTCGGAAAATTAAATGTATCTTATGTAATAGGTCACTATGGCTGAACGAAAAAATAAAATTCCAAAAATAAAATTGTACAAAAATTAACACTTAAATTTCTACATGAAAAATTCACTTTGGAAACATAAAGAGAATTTTCACAGTTTGTTTAACATAAATTTCTTCTTTTTCATAATTTGTGGATGAAATGTGTCCAAACTTTTCACAGTTGGTTACCAAACTTTCCCAATTTTTTATGAGTTTGTTTGAAATTTGGCCAAACTTTTCACATTTGGTTAACAAAGTTACATACTTTTCATACGTTTGGGTGAAATTTGGTCAAACTTTTCACATCTGGACAACAAAATGTCCTACTTTTCATAAGTTTGGGTGAAAGTTGGTCAAACGTTTCACGTTTGGTTAACAACATGTTTAATTTTAAAAAATAAATTTGGCTTAAAATTTGACTAACCTTTTTACATTTGGTTAACAACGTTTCCTACTTGTTGATGTGTGTTGTTGAACTTTGACCAAACTTTTCGCCTTTTGGGTAAGAAATATTCATACTTTTCATAAGTTTGGCTGGGCTTTTCATAGTTTGGTTGAACTTTGGTTAAAGTGTTTCATATTTTGTTAACAAAAGTGCCCTACTTATTATAAGTTTGGTTGCAATTTGGCCACACTTCTTACATTTGGTTAACAAATTTTCTTACTTGGTGTGGGATGTGGATTTTATGTTTAAGAGAATATTGGCTGCATTATGTATAGGGGAATTAAATTTAGATTCTCTTTTATTTTAGCCACTTGAGGTGATCATGGCACTCTACCATAAACACAAGAAGGAAAATACTTCACTGCTGTTCATAATTGTATTTACGTGTACTTCTCCATTCCCCCTTATCACCTTCTTCTTCTTCTTCTTCTTCTTCTTCTTCTTCTTCTTCTTCTTCTTCTTCTTCTTCTTCTTCTTCTTCTTCTTCTTCTTCTTCTTCTTCTTCTTCTTCTTCTTCTTCTTCTTCTTCTTCTTCTTCTTCTTCTTCTTCTTCTTCTTCTTCTTCTTCTTCTTCTTCTTCTTCTTCTTCAGTGTTCCGAGCCATTGAGGTTCTTTGCTGCAAATACAATCCGTCTCCATTCATCTCTCTGGTGGACCTTCCCTTGCCAGTCGTAGATTCCAAGTTCTTTTAGGTCTGTATATGTATTATCTCTCCACCGCCTTCTTGGTCTACCTCGGGGTCTACGGTCATTTATTTCCTGAGTGTAAGCGAGTTTTGTTTCCCTATTATCTTCCATTCTTTCTATATGCCCCAGCCATTGTAGTCTATTAGCCTTCATGATACCAGTGATTAGCGGGGACTTAAACAAATCATAAATGTCTTTGTTACTTCTTCTTTTCCACTCTCCATTTTGTGTATCCATAATTGATCCAAAGATGCGTCTTAAAATTTTGTTCTCAAAGGTTTGTAACAAGGCTTCGTCTCCTTTCGTTGTACTCCAGGTTTCAGAGCCATACAGCACAACTGGTCTGATCAGTGTTTTGTATATTGTGATTTTGGTGTTACGAGATAGCGCCTTTGCTTTTAGCAGATGTTGTAGTGCATAGTATATCTTATTTCCAGAGTTGATTCTAGTTTGTATTTCTTCCCTTATGATGTTGGAGCAGTTGAAGATTGTACCCAGGTATTTGTATATTTCCGTTCTTTTAATGGTCATATTATCTATGTGTATGTGGCCAGAGTTTTTAGCCATTCCGTCTCTTGAAATTACCATATATTCTGTCTTATCGTGGTTGATAACCAGCCCCATCTGTTAGGCTTTTTCCTTTAAGTGAGTCAATATTTCCAATGTCTTTTGTTCACTTTGCCCTATAATATCTATATCATCTGCATAACCAAGCAGCTTGGATGTTCCTCCAATATCACATTCCTCCTTTACCTTTCTTACAACTTTCTCTAGAGCCAGATTGAAGAGTAGCGGCGATAGTGCATCACCCTGTTTCAAGCCAGATGTTATTTGGAAAGGGTCTGATTTCCTACCTTTATATGTTACTATATTATAAGTATCTTCCATGCATAGTCTGGTCATGTTGATTAACTTCCTTGGTATTTCAAATTCCTGCATAGCATTCCATAGACTATTCCTATGGACACTATCATAAGCCTTTTTAAATCCACAAAAATGTTATGGA
Source organism: Cepaea hortensis (assembly GCA_963921405.1). Classification (NCBI taxonomy): domain Eukaryota; kingdom Metazoa; phylum Mollusca; class Gastropoda; order Stylommatophora; family Helicidae; genus Cepaea; species Cepaea hortensis. Next base: position 25,074,585 of record OY992896.1, read on the forward strand.
GATCTCTTTTATATTCCCAATGTTTCTCGGCTATTTGTCGTAAGATAAATATCTGATTTATTGTTGATCTGTTTTGTCTAAAACCCGCCTGGTAGTCACCTAATATGTCTTCAGAATATGGTTTTAGTCTATTTAGTAATACTGCGTATAGTATCTTATAGCTTGTGGACAGTAGTGATATTCCTCTATAATTTCCACATTGGAACTTGTCTCCTTTCTTAACGATAGGTATCAATAATGACTCTTTCCAGTCATGGGGTAATTCTTCCGTCCTCCAGATGTTTATTATTAGTTCGTATAGCTTTAGATGTAATGAATGGCCATTTGCCTTTATAAATTCAGCAGCAATTCCGTCAGTCCCAGTTGCCTTATTGTTTTTAAGTCGTGTGATTACATATATGATTTCTTCAAATGTAGGTTCTTCAATATGTGGTTCGCATGTTAGAACCTCTTCCTGTGGGAAAATGTTACTTGGAGCTTCACAATTTAGTAATTCAATAACATATTTTTCCCATGTGTTGCACATTTCCGCATTGGTATTTATCATATTCCCATTTTTGTCTTTTAAACCATATGTGTTTTGTTGGTGGCCTCGTTTCGTTGACTTCAGTTCATTAAAAAATTTTCTGGATTCATTTTTCTGGTGATTAGTTTCCATATCTTTGATTATATTACTCATATATTCTCGCTATGTTGTCTGGCTATTTTTGTAGCCTCTTTACATTCATTTCTATAATGCTCTTCCTTTTAGATGCTATTGATGTCATTTAACCATACATGTCTGGCATTCTTCTTCCTAATGACTGCTTCTTCACATTTTTAATTGAACCATCTGTTCTTTCTATGCGTGGTTAACACACCGAGACATTCTTCTGCGGTAGATTAAATTGTATTCTTGATGTTCAACCAAGTTTGGTCAACGTTTTCCTCCAAAGGGTTTTGCAGAGTTTCAAGTTTACATTTTATTTCATCTGTAAATTTCCCTTTGACTGTAAGGTCTTGTAGTTTTTCTCTGTTATATGGTGGGTGTATTCTTTGTAATTTAGTATAGAAAGCTCTCTTAAGTTTTATTTTAAATTTTGCTCCAACGAGGAAGTGGTCACTGTGGCACTCAGCTCCTCTATAACTTCTGACTTGCTGTATGTTTGATGCATTTCAGTTGTTAATTAAAATGTGATCTATTTGGGACGCAGAGGTGTGTCCAAGGCACCAGGGCCGGGTTATATACTGGCCAAGACCTATTGACGCGTCCTCGTCGAGCGTCCTCGGCAACAGGTCTCTTCGGGGTCCTGGCTAAAGTCAGTAGGATCGCCGATTCCCCCGAAGTCGGAGAGTGTCTGCCTGTATTGCGAGGAACCACCAGTCTGCACACCAATAAGCCAGACATGGGACAACGGATACTCACGCAAAACTCAGGTCCTGTATGACATCACACTGATGTTGGACAACAGGATGCCGACATACAGGACTTCCCGTTGGAGCTCAAGCCAACGAACACAAGCAAGCAAGCAAGCATGTGATCTATTTGATTATAGGTTCTCTTGTCACTTTATTTCCAAGTTTGTTTGTGTATATCCTGTCTTTGTAGTCTGGTACTGCTAATCTGCAGTCCTTTGGCTTCTGCCAGGTTGACGGTCCTTATCACCTTATAAATTTAAAATATATTTATAAGGATATTGATTGTTTACTATATATAAAACAACCACGGTTGAAAAATATCAACACTGGACTTGACGCAAACATCAACAATTCTGGACAAACAGTTCAGGCATTAAATCAAGATCTGCACTCACACACACACACACACACACACACACACACACACACACACACACATACACACACACACACACATATATATATATTACATACCATGCACTCAGTCTGTCTATACTCAACAGGCTTTCTCTCATCTAGCGTCAACTCATACACTCAATACGTGCACAGCTCTCTTTCCATGTGTGTCCAGTCCTACGGTCCAAGGGTGTCTGACTGCTAATCGCAGTGAGCCCGTGTTGGTCCAGCCCTCTCCTCTCGTGGTCTCAGTATACCACGGAGACCCTGTCCCTGTTACTGCGTCGTAGTGTTAATGCCGTTCACGGCCGTACGTGGTCGTCATTGCCAGGCGCCAGTGATGAGGACCCGGGGAAGATTCTGACACTTAGTTCATCATCATCATTGGCACCTTGCCGTCTTGACAGACGATAGTTTGTGCTTTAAAAAGGCATAATAACTTTTAACTATGGCGGTAGCGAGTGTGACTGATAAGGCCATTTTGCGCTGTAAATGTCCGATCACAGTGGGTGCATGTGAACACGTGGTCATTTCCACCATCATGCACCATCTTACGTCTCAAACGCTCGGTGTGTGACTTATCTGCAATAATTTTCTCCTTTTTCTTTATTCCATTTCTGTTATTTGCCCTCCATGCAACACGTTCAGCGGCGATTTGCTCCCAATGTGCATTATCAATGCCTGTATCAATCATGTCCCGCTTACACACATCTTTGTATCGTAGTAGAGGCCGACCCTGAGATCTCTTACCCGTCTGTAATTCACCAAAAAAGATATCCTTTGGTATTCTACCATCATCCATCCTCCTAAGATGTCCTATCCATCTAAGTCTACGAAGACTGAGCATGGAATAAACTGTCACACAACCTGATCTTTCCAATACTTCAGTGTTTGTGATTTTGTCTTGCCACTTAATACCAAGAAGTCTACGCAGACACCGCATATGAAAGCTGTTTAAATTGTTCTCTTGGTGTGAGTAAGTTGTCCAGGTTTCACTGCCATAGAGAAGAGTGCTAAGGACACACGCTTGATAGACAAGGACTTTTGTTTTGGCAGTAAGTTTCCTTTTCTCCCAGACTCTTTTTCTCAACCTGTTCATTGTTGTTGCTGCCTTACCAATCCGGATGTTGATTTCCTGATCTAGGGATAATTTGCTATTTACCACTGATCCTAGATATGTAAAATGGTCTACTATCTCTAGTTCGGCGTCGTCAATAAAGATTGATGGTACCCCATGTGCACCTTGTGACATAATCTGTGTCTTCTTTTTGATAATTGTTAAACCAAATTCAGAACAAGCATTGGAGAATGCAGATAGTAGACATTGCAATTCTTCCTCAAAGTGGGTCGTAACTGCAGCATCATCTGCAAAAAGCAACTCTCTGATCAGTACCGTCCTAATTTTGGTCTTAGCCTTCAATCTCTGAGCATTGTATAGGCCGTCATCTGAGCGTGAGTGAATGTATATACCACTTAGTTGCTTAGACACTTAGTTACAATTTTCATATTTAAAAGATAATGAGATGGTGTCAGAGTACTCAACCAAAATAACAAAAAACAGTCGGTTCTACCATTCACTGAAAAAGAGCTACTGACCTTACACATCCATGGCATGGAAAAAAAAACACATATAGAAGCATCACTAGTAATAATAATTATACTAATTATTTAATTACAGTCTTTTTCCTTAGGTGTTGCGGTCGGTTATTCTTCTCCAGTGCGAAGCAGATAATGGCTATATTTATCCGGGCAGAAATAAATGTACTCACAGTCATGTTCTCCTTAAATTATGTTCACTGAAGTTCGCTGGTGAATATTTATAATCCATAAACCAAGAATAGAATTATACACAAGCACATATCCCCTCCTTGGGGCTGAATTCAAGAATACTCTGTTGCAAGTGGGCTCTGTGTTCCAATTGAAATTGGTGCCTAAGTCCATCAAGCTTTCAGGAGGATGCATCTTGATTCTTCTGACCAGGGTCTTCCCTATAACATCTTATGGAAGAAAAAGATGACGACTGTCCAACAGCTCGGTTTATGTTAACCGTTTTCCAATTTAGTTCAAGAGGCTTTGTCACACACCCGGTTCATGTTGATAGGTCATCCCACACTTGGTGATGGGGTAATCAGGCCGACATGGAACCAGCGTAGAGTTCTGATTCAGGATTTTCAATTCAGTGTAGAACATACAATGCTGCGAGCCACACATTTGTTTCATCTAGATATTTCCAGAATTGGTCTGCTGCAGGCATGGAACTGAAGAGTATTACTTCCAACACATAAACTGGGAGTCGCAATCAATCAGATGATTCTTTTTGTTGCATGCATAGAGGCATTTACTCCTCTAGCTTCTTTCATATGGCCTTTCTGAGGTGTTTCGGTTCTGAAATCTTGACTGGATCTGGCTTCTTTCATGGTGTTGCAGATTTGAACCTTGAGGGAATCTGGTTTCGCAGTTGTGTTTAAGAGGATCTTAAGTTGGTATTCAGTTGGTAGCTTGGTTTTACTGGCTTATGTTGTTTCAGTGTCTCTTCCCATTTGGTGTTTTATTGTCTTGAACCTTATGTTTAACTTTTGCTACTATGTGACTTTCTTTAGAAGACTTATCCATTGTTGGATATCAACTTGGGAATCCAACCGACAGTTGAAAGGTTCTCACTGTTGTTAGTTTTATTAAACTGGTAGGATTGTCCCATAGTCTCACTGAATTTGCTGAATGATGATGCTTCAGGCAGTACTTCTTAGAAGTAAAGCAGACGTTACACCGTTGTCAGTTACTCTGTAGATCTTTATCTTTGTAGATTTTTGGATACTGAAGTCCGTCCTGGATATCCCTACTGAAGTAGTAGTTCATCAATAACGTTGTCAGTCCTCTTCGAAATTGTCTTCTGCTGGCTATAGCAGCTAATACGTGCAGCAGTCAACATTTGTGTATTGATCCAGACTAGGTATAGACATGGTTGTCATTTATCACCTCTTCCGGCTGTTGACCCAGTTTCAGGGTTGGTGAAATGTCCAACAAACCACCACTCACTACTGTCTATAGAAATGGACGGCAAAGAATACAACATGGACATTACCCTACTGTGGTATGGTGAAATGTTTACAACACAATTACAAACAACAAAAGAAGAAAGAGAAAGGAGTGGGTTTCCACTTTCCACTGTCTCTCGTCGCTGGTGTTGAACTATTCTAGCTCTTCTGGTGGGTATGGTATCTTTTCACTCAATATTCTATTTTCATGTTGTTACTGGGACTATTAGATGAGTGAAGCCATTATTTCCATCCAAACATGTTGATATTGCCTCTCTCATACTTGAAGAGAATAACCTATACACAGTCTCTGTTGTTTCTAATGCCTCGTCTTCATTCCTTCGCTATAATCAGCAATAGGCCAAGGCTATTCAACACTCTTCTGGTGTACTGACCTACACAAGGTTTCATACATCATATCACCATGTTTCCACTGGAGTCACATTACAATGTATATTCCCAACAGCAAAAGTAACAATCGTGACAAAATATATATAAATATCATAACAGAGAAAACCAAACGTGTTCCTTTCTCTGATATGAATTACAAGATAATCATAATAATAATTAATCATAATAGTAATGCAGGAGCCCCTGTTTTTGGATTTCCTCACTTTTTAATCCATAAACTAAAATATATATTATTTCCCCCCACTGCTTACAGAAGCATGAGGTTAGTGAACGTTCTGCTATAATTTACCAATTGCTAATATTGATAGAAAGTTTCTTATTCATTAGAAATAACTCATGATGCCTGGTACGTCTTCTTAATGTTGCTGAAAATTTCTAACAATAAATATCGCTTATGCCCCTACCACAGGGAGGTGATGCGGATTGAAGGTAAATCCTATCAAAACACTTAAATATATCGTGTTTTTCTTTCTTTATTCTTGAATTTATATTCTCAAACATGGCATTGCCCTAGCAATATTATATTAAATGATTACATGTTCCTCACACCAATTTTGTGGTTACTAATATGTTAACAAGAAGATTGTACCAAAATTTGGCACGTTAGCTAGAGTTACGGATTAGCAATTAGCAAACAATTTATCCAAACGAACTAGAGTCCATGATATGCGTGTTCCATAGTATGCTTCCGCATAGATAAAAAGTTTCCTGAAATGTCCTTAACATTGAATTTACACTACATAGGATATTTACAGATGAAAGGCGTTGATAGTGAGATATAATTTCACAATGCCTAGAAGATGTTTTAACATAGGAATTAGAAATTGTAAAAGAATAGGAAATATTTGACAGCGTGGTACAGCATGGCCCTTAGTAGTAAAAATCAATCAGACTAGTTTACAAGAATTGTTGATTTATCATTTTAACCAATTCTTAATAAAAAACACAATGGTATACGTACCTTATCACAATACATAAATACATAATAATGTATATTTTAACATACCAATTACTGCAGAAAATGACATATTTTAGGGCTAAACGGTCATCCCCAGCCCGGGGAGGCTTAACGTGTCTGACTCCTTTGTCTTCACTGACCAAAATGGATACTAAATACTATTTGTTTTAAAATTAGCCCCGGGCTTGGCCAGGTACGTGAACTAAACTAAGGCCAAATAAATTTGGCTATGCCAAGGTCAGTCTATCGCTGCTTTTATTCCCCCAAAATAAGGTATTTAAACAGTAATCCATATGGCCTGTTTAATTTGTAAGGGCGTCAATGCTAGGAAAGGGTAAGGACGTTTTAATATATTACACTTGGTCAAGGTTTTTGCCATTTGGTTAACACATTTTCCTACTGTTCATAAATTTGATTAAAATGTGGCCTAATATTTTTTTTTCTTTTGGGTAACAGCTTTTCCTACTTTTTGCAAAGTTTCCTACTTTTCATAATTTTGGTTGAGATATTTCAGACTATGGTCAACAGTTCTTCCTACTTTGGTTAACCCGTTTCCTTATTTTTGTTGAAATATTTCTTGAATTTGTCATCAATATGTATCATTCTCTCATCACATGACAACTATATACACCGTAAACACACACACAAAAAAAATTAAACAACCAAGACGTAATTATAATATATGCCTGTTTATTTTACAGTATTTCAGTACATTTTACAGTATCTCAGTACATGTTACAAGAATAAAAATGCACAATGTCATTACACGAAATGGATGTGATATGAGCTGGTAAACATAGTATCATCACAACATTTTATTTTCACATACTTAGCTATACACATTGTATGTTGTTTCTGGCTTTCTTCACACCATTGAGGTTTTTTTTTTTTTCGGTTGGTAGCCTGCTATGTACATGTCACTTAGCATGTAGTCGTAAGACTGGTCTCCTGCTTGGTGGGCTGATATCTGAGTATTGTAGATAACCGAGGCATCAATCATCTGAGTTTCGGGCACATCATGTCTTCGAGCAGTCTGGGGTTTCGACGTAATACCACGCATTTCACCATTATTCTAGGTCTGATCTCTTCCGAACTCGAAAATGTAACGTCAGCACTGAAGTCACGGTAGTGAATGAGACCTTTGTGTCCAAGTGTGAGACCTTTGTATCAGTGATTAGAAGTAGTTCCGTCGTATCGAAGGAGTACCCTCTCAGCGGCACGAAGTGAGGCTTGTCGTAGGCGAGAAACACTTAGGTCGAACGCTGATTCATGATAGAAACCTTCCTTAGTAGTGGGTATCGAGTCTCCGATTGGTCTCACCGCAATAAGATCGCAGTAGACGTAGACATTTTGCAGGTCGTTATTCAGGTTTATCGCCCCTTCACCTTCAATTGTATCTAGTATCTCTTGCAACTTCTCACAGAAATGTAACAGTGGCCCCGGGTTCGAGTATTTTCACGATGACTTTCTTTGTTGCATTGTCGAAAAGGATTAGAATACAGAGCTGATCGTCCACCTTCCGATCTTTCATTTGTCGATTCAGTGCAGCTATAAGCGAGTCCGCTGAACTGTACAGGCCCGGGGGACACGCCTTTCTTATCACTCTACCGTTTGGTGGGATATATTTTAGCCATACTTCATTCTCTAGCACATAGCAGTGGTAGTTGGGGAATTGAATTTAGGCCATATCCACATCGAAATGTTGACTCACCTCAATAGTCTGCGGTAACTCGACTAAATAGTTACCTGGTGTCTTCTTGGGAAACATGTTCGGCGAAGCATTACTCTGTAATATCACGTAAAAACTAACATTCTAGGGTTTGGTAGCATGTAACCCAGACAACTGCTTAGAAGAGCGATCCACAACTTACCCTCGACTGCGTCCACGCTGTCTCAAGACATCTTGAATAGCCATACGCCAATGACGGTGTATATAACGACCAGTTGCCAGAAGAAGACAATCTATAGTCGCGGCACTCGCCGACCACACATGCGTCAGAACGAATTTCTTCCCCCTCTGGGTTATTTTGTGGGTTAGTTTCCACGTTGGTTTTTTCCATTACCTCCGTTTTTGACCTACCGGGTCATTACATTCGTGGCTTTACTGTATCTTTAGTTGCTATTGTCAAATGCAAAAAAATCAGTGCTCGATGCGTTCCTGTGTGGGACATTACTGGTACTAAGGACACTACATTCTGAAATTAGCAGTAGGCATAAGGTCACCATACAGTGGTTGTTTGGTTATGGAAGGAGTACAATATGATAAGTCTGATCCACCCGTTATGTACCACCAAAAGGTATTCACGTGTTTCCATTTTATACCTTAGACATATGACAGAAAGCATCGACATATTTGATCGGATGTGACCATTACCCAAATGTCTCAGCTGTTACTTTATGCTGTCAGAACGCTCTGAGTCATGCTCCAGTTTTCCCCCAAAGACATGTCTGAACATTTTCACGTACGTTCACCCCCGCCCACATAGCCCCGTGATGAGTCACGCAGTCGGTCACCCTCAGATCAGCCACCTATGAGTTCAATCTTTAGACTTTAATATGAACCTTCCCCTCCGGTTATTATCAAGGAACGGACGTATTTATCTACCACCCCGCCACTCGACCACCCCTTAACCATGATCAGAAGCACCTATCTAGCAATTCCTCCACTCTCAAACCCCTTACCAACGAATCTCACTAAGCACACGGAATATGACACATGTTGATGCCACTAGCCATCCAACGCGCTCGCTTTCTTGCCTGTTCTTACCCTCTCACCCTCGCTCGCTCTCGCTCTCTCTCTCCCTGGCTCTCTCTCTCTCTCACTTGACGGCAACAAGGGATGCACTTTATTTCTATGCTTCAATCAGAAGTAGAAGCTGAAGAAGATGGTGATGATGATGATGCTGATCATGATGCTGATCATGATGCTGGTATTCATGAGGATGATGATGCTGATTATAAGGATGATGATTAGGATGATGATGATGATGATGATGATGATGATGATGATGATGATGATGATGATGATGATGATGATGATGATGATGATGATGATGATGATGATGATGATGATAATGATCATGATCAAGATGATGATGATCATGATGATGATCATGCTGATGATGATGATTTTATTGGCGGTGCTGGATTATGATGATTAGCCCCGGGTGGGCGCCAGTCAGTGAGCACGTGGTATGGTTTTCCCATGACAACTTGTGATTCAGCCACAGTGACCTCTTCACTAATCAGTTTTCCACCGCCTTCTCCACCATTCAACCCAGGTGCCTTTTCGCTAGTATCTTTTTTCATCCCTATCTCCACCATTCAGCAACGACGCCACTTGACCCGCCCACCATTTTACTAACAGCAAACCTGTCCTACACCCACTCCACAGCCACACTCCATTCGACGGAACCGTACTGCAACCGCACCACACCCGCTCACATTCTTATTCACGCCCCGACATTATGAATTACTACCAGCACACAAAAAGAGATAAATACGGTATCCAGTCTTCACGCATAGGTCAGTAAGCAATAGAAAATGGTGATCAGTTTTCCACCCCCTGTCTCCACCATTCAACCCAGGTGCCTTTTCGCTAGCATCTTTTTTCATCCCTATCTCCACCATTCAGCAACGACACCACTTGATCCGCCCACCATTTTACTAACAGCAAACCTGTCCTACACCCACTCCACAGCTACTCCCCCATTCGGCGGACCCGTACTATAACCCTATCACATCCACTCACATGCCTATGCACGCCCCGAAATTATGAATTACTACGAGCACACAAAAAGAGATAAATGCGGTATCCAGTCTTCACGCATAGGTCAGTAAGCAATAGAAAAGGGTGGTCAGTTTTCTACCCCCTGTCTCCACCACTCAGTCCAGGTGGCGTCTTCGCTAGTATCAATTTTAACCTCTGTCTCCACCAATCAGCCATCACGCCACTTGACTCACCCACATTTTTACTAACAGCAAGCCTTTCCTACACCCACTCCAAGCCACTCCCCGCCATTTAGCGGAACTGTACTGTAACCACATCACACCCGCTCACATGCCTATGCACGCCTCGACATTATGAATTACTACCAGCACACATAAAGAGATAAATATTGTATTCAGTCTTCACGCATAGGTCAATATGCAATAGAAAATGGTGATCTCACTCAGTCATACACATACAAACGCGCGCGCGTTCGCAGGCACACACACATACGCACGGACTCACACACACGCACGCAAATACACACCGTGCGCAAACACACATACACGACAAGGCACTGGATATTGATGCTAAATATGATAGTAATGCCTTGTTTGAACAGTACCCCGTATTAATAATTCAGTTCAATTTAAGGATTCTGCGGAATTACCATATAGCTAAACACGAAGACATAACCTACCCACTGTGCTCTGGAATAACCATTCGAATGTTTGTCTTGTCGTGTAGTAAGTACGTTGGCATTAGCTGCTAGCATCATATATGTTTTATACATAATGCGATTGCGGCAAAATAAAAGCCGATTTATCAAACTTCCCGCATTTTCCTCGGATTTTTTCTTTTCTGTATGTACAATTTCTGAGTTGATTTTCTGTTCACATTTCCGGTCTTTTTTTTCTGTCGGGAGCAAAAAGAACATCCTAACCTGTACAGTTAGTGGCGACTGCACTAGCCAGGTGGCTTTAATTCCTCAGACTGAAAGACCCCACTGTCATACACCGCAAGGTACTATATTAGCAGTAAATGAAAGGTGCTATTTCTGGTCTTTTCGGATTGTTTGCAAACTCAACACCCAAACAAAGTACCTTACAATCTTTGTTTACAACTTCGGCGATGTGCTCAATCGATTTAGCGTCGTTTATTACCGCTATATTCCAAAATTCATTATCGGGCGTTAATTCTAAAGCAAGTTATTTTCATTACCCCTTCTCAGTTATGTACAACAATGCTGTTTACTGCAGATATCAAGGGACACAACTATTTACAAAATACGGAAGAGAAATAACTGGTGTTATTTTTATAAAATACTAGCTGCCCGGCTCGGCTTCGCCCAGGCTCTGGAGGGGATCTATCTATTTATCTATCTATCTATCTATCTATCTATGTATCTGTCTGTCTGCTTGTCTGTCTGTCTGTCTGTCTGACCCGGCCCGGTTTCGCCCAGCCCCTGGTGGGGAGCGTCTCATTAAATTCATATAAGTAGTCATTATACATTCAAATACATTCTCTAAGCGTACGGAGTATGCGTTCGGCCCCTGGGCCCTCACAGCTAATTTATTGGTTGCAGCTAGAAAATTTCATTTATTGTTAGGATTATTTAGTTTTTTAAATGTTGACGTATAATTTTTCAGTTATGGTCGAACACCAAATTTGATGTCTAATGTAGTGCTTTTTGATAAACAATATTTTTTGTTTTTCTGTCTGGTGCGTACACAAATAAATCCGAAGGTTTTCCAACGCGTGAGCAGGCCACATATAGCTGTCCATGTGTGAAGCACGGATTTTCCAAATTTAGTCCACACACTTGTAGCGATTGTCCCTGTGCTTTGTTGATCGTCATGGCAAATGCAAGTCGCACCGGAAACTGCAGGCGTTTGAATTCGAATAGCATGTCTGTTGGAATCATTGGGATGCGAGGCAACAGTACATCAAAGGATAGACTTCTTCTTTTTTTAGAAAAAAAAAAAACAACAACAACCTGCATTTTAACAGGTGTGCTGCGTGTAAGGTATGCATGCGGTATGCACACCCACAACATTGAATGAAAAATTTGATGTTGACACACACGCGGGCAACTTTTTTTAAAAAACAAAAACAAAATCAAGAATATACCCATTTAATTGTGTACTGACCTTCTCTCTGCCAAGCGAACGGAAAAAACAAATGCTTCGATTACTTCAAAAGTTCCACTCCGAAAAAAGTACAGAAATAAAATTCTTACGTATCTAATCTAAAATAAATCCATTATTTTTAATGAACACTGGTTTTAAAAACATAAAAAGATGTGTTAGAAAATTTTCACTATTTAAATAGATGCATTACTTTTATAAAAATTATGAAAATGCCTTAAAGATTATATCATTATTTATTAAAACTCATATGTCTGTAAATAACTATAGACAGAAAGTTTATAAATCTTCGAAAACAATGCAACAATCTATACATAAAATAATAGTGATGTTATTAAAAGTTATGACCCTTGAAATAACTTTTCTTATGTTAAGTCCCCATGATGGAAACGATAAATATTAGCTGCCCGGCCCGGCTTCGCCCAGGCTCTGGCTGGGATCTATCTATCTATCTATCTATCTATCTATCTATCTATCTATCTATCTATCTATCTATGTTCGGCCCGTTCCCGTTAAAAATATAGATAGAATAGTAGAATAGATAGAAAATATGATTGGAAGAGATCTATCTAAAGTAAACTTGGCTCCCGTTCCCGATTATCTGTCTGTCTGTCTGTCTGTCTATCTGTCTGTCTATCTGTCTCTCTGACCTGGCCCGGCTGCACCTCATTTAATTCATATAGATTTCTATAGCCAGGGGACTTAACTTAAGATATAACAATGCTACTAAAAGTTATATCCCTTTTTGTCATATATTTTTATATTTTATGTTCAGTCATGTAATTACAAAATTAAATTTTAGGAAGGTAATAGCTGATAGCTGATAGATAAAACTATCACAGTTGGTTGCACAGGAATGAAAGGAAAACGTGTAGAAAATTTCATCTCAATCGGTTGGACCGTTCGCGAAAGCATAAAGGACGGACATACATACATACATACACACAACGATTTTTATATATATAGATTATTTTAATGTTTAAATTTGCATATTTTACTGATTATGTTAAATTACTTGAATGTTTGAAAATATTGAGATTGATCATTGGTGTTATTTTCTCTAGAATTAATCACTGTCTATAGTTCATTACGTGTTTATTAATTGTGGCAATATACCCATATATAGAATTAGTAGCCTTAATCTGGCTTCAGTCTTTTTTCCTAAAGCTGAAAATGTCCAAGCGATCTTTTCGTTCAGATCAAAGTGTAGTTTATACTACATTTGATCGGACCAGATCTTGTAGCTCGCCATTCTTCATTTCCTCTCAGTATGTGTAGGTTGGCGGCCCCTCTGTGGGGCAAAGGCTAATATCCTGTGTAGGGGCCTATTCCCTCGCGATCCTCACATTGGCCTACCTCGTGTACACACATACAAATACATACACAGGCACCCACTCTCATAGACTTGGACTTGAACCCAGGTGTCCGGCGACTACTTGGTCTACTTATCTATATAAGTATACCACATGCCCGGGGCTTGCCTTACTATCTTCACGTGGTCCCGGGATGGACCAAGGAAAGCGGAGGTGGCCGGCGGAATCACCTGTGGGCGGGGAGGTCAGTACGGGGTACCCAGGGGCCGAAAGTAGTCAACCGGAAGTCAACCGGAAGGGACACCGGTAGTAGCCAAAAGTATATTCCCGCCAATTTTTCAAAAATGTGGTTCGAAATGGATCCGCTTTTTGACGTCAGAGCATAGGATAGTGACTTTTTATATAGTAAAATACTACGTCACCAGAAGGATCTGGATCCTTATTTCCGACTTAGATTGCACATTGTATACTACTACTGTAAGATACTTTATGACTGTCACATGTGTGATATAAATGTATTGTCATATTGTCACATCTTTCGTTGTCAGTACTATAATTTTAAATATTTAAATAATTTTTTATGTCTGTCTGTTTTCATAATTGTGGTTAACTCGGTTTAGTGTGTTTTGTTTATTTCGTTTAAAAGATCTCTTTATCCTCTTCATTATAAGTTGAACATGCATCTGTAACTTGCACCTAACGAGATACAGCGAAATGTTACAGACAGTATGTTATTCTTTGTATCTTCATCATTCAAATTTATAATTGGAAAACATTGTTTTGAATTTCTGAGAAGATAATTCTAATAACTTTAACACGACTGTCTTGATCCTCCGACACTTGTTTGATACTAACACTAAAAGTTCCACCAGTTATATGACAGCAATAGCAGATAGATGGTAATTTTCTCTGTTAAGACATAATCTCAAAACTAGCTTTTTGTTACTGTAGCTGATTACATTACACGTGAATTTATTTTCCTCTAACAGAGATTTCGACTTGGAAGCCGGCCCCTTCTGTGACTACGACTATGTGTGCATCAAAGCAGCCATTCTTTGCGGCAGAGCCTCTCATTCGAACCAGCTGAACTACAATGTCCCGAGCCACAAAACATTCACCATGGCGTTCCACACCGACCCATCAATGACTGCTTCTGGCTTCTCGGTGAGAAATGTTAAATGTATGTGTGTGTGTAAAATGGCGACGAGATGAAGCTTTGTTCTTCGGGGAGACGCTGTTCAGTGTTTTTCTGTGGATTTCCTGTGTATTTCCTGTTGAATTCGTGTGGATGGTGTTTTTTTCCTGTGGATTATGTGATGTTATTTTGTGTTCGTTTACTGGAAGTGTTCAAAAGAAGCCACGGAAGGCAGGTGGTGGATGAAATTTTGAGGGCAGCCGACAGATATTTGCTGGTTATGGTCTCGAGTTTTGCGACAGCAAACAGAGGATCTCTTTCGAGAGACAATGGTTGCGGTCATATGGCTAGTATGGTCACTGACAGAGGAAAGCAATGACAAACTACCTCTTTGAAATTGCCTAGTACATTATTATTCGCTTACAGACTGATCATCGCAAGACAAGGGCAGAGACATTAAAATTAGCAACATGGAGAGTTAGGACGTTAAATGACGACGGAAAATTAGAGAACATAAAACAAGAAATACAAAGAGAAAAAATTAATATATTAGGGATGTGCGAAACGAGATGGACAGGAGCAGGCATCAAGATAGATGAAGAGCTTAAGATTATTTATTCTGGAGGTGAAGATCGACAAAGGGGAGTGGCAATTATTCTGGATCGGAAAACATCAAAATCTCTTCAAGGATATTGGGCCGTGTCGGACAGAGTTCTACTGGTTAAATTGAGTGGCAGACCTTTTAGCATAAATGTTATTCATGTATACGCCCCAACAGGAGAATCCAGTGAAGATAGTGTAGAGGAATTTTATAATGATATAGAGTCTGCCTTAAAGATATGTAAAAATTCAGAAATAAACATCATAATAGAAGACTTCGATGCAAAAGGAGGAAATGAAGGTGATAGATACACAGTAGGAAACTATGGTTTACGAGAGAGAAATGAAAGAGGATACAAACTCGTAGAGTGGGCAAAAGAACAGGAAATCATTGTAGGAAACACCTGGTTTAAGCAACACCATAGAAGATTATTGTCATGGAGGAGTCCTGATAGCAGGATCAGAAACCAGATTGACTACATTCTGATAAGCAGAAGATTTAGAAACGCACTAACAGTAGAAAAACAGTTCCCTGTGCTGATTGTTATAGTGACCACAGACTACTTACAGGAACATTCAGGATAAAGTTGACGAAAGTCAAATATATAACAGGAAACACTAAATATAGTTTGTGTACATTGAGTAATGACAAGAAAATACAAAACAAATTCAACATATAAGTACAGAACAGATTTGATATATTGTCTGATCTAGAGATATTATTTCAGGATGTGAATGATCAATGGGAAATGTTAAACAATTCAATCAGTTTGGCTGTAGGAACAACTATTGCAAAATTAAAGATGGTGAGTCGAAAGAAATGGATAACTGAAGAAATGTTACACCTAATGGAAACAAGAAGACTCAGCAAAAATAATCCTGCTAAATATAAAGAAATTCACAGACAAGTCAGAATATTATGTAGGAAGGCAAAAGAATCATGGCTTGAGGAAAAGTGCTTAGAAATTGAAAAACAATACAACAGTCAAAATTCCAAATTAATGCACAAAAGAATTCAGGAACTTACTAATAAAAGAACAAGTACATCAACAGGCTGTCTAAAAACTAAAGATGACAAAATCATAATAGAAAAAGATCAGATTCTACATGTATGGACAGATTATGTGAAAAAACCTTTATGAGGATAACAGAGAGGAACAGTATGATATATTTAATAATGAGGACCACGAATTTTGAAGATGGAGGTTCGAAATGTTCTTATTAAGCATATAAAAGCTGGCAAGGCCCCGGGTGCAGATAACATCACAACAAACATGATTAAAGCTTTAGAAGAATATGGACTATATCAAGTCACCAGACTGCTGAACACATTATATGATACTGGAGATATACCTTCTGAATTATGTAAGACTGTATTTATTGCAATCCCAAAGAAATCAGGAGCCTTGGAATGTGATCAACATAGAGCAATTAGTATAATGAGTCACATAACAAAGATTTTGCTAAGAATTATCATGCAAAGAGTGAGGAAGAAATTACAACCTGAAATAGGGGAAGAACAAGTGTGGGTTTGTAGAAGGAAAGGGTACAGTAAATTCTGTGTATATGCTGCGAACAGTTATTGAACGTGCTATAGAAGTAAACAAGGATATAAATCTTTGCTTTATTGACTGCACAATGGCTTTTGATAGAGTTAGACATGTCAACATGGTGAATATGCTTGCAGATCTACAAACTGATGGGAAAGACATTAGACTTATAAAAACATATATTGGAAACAACAAGCGGCCATAAGGATTGATAATGAAGTGGGACAATATCAGCTTATTAAGAGAGGTGTTAGGCAGGGATGTGTAATGTCTCCAGATCTTTTTCCCTGTACAGTGAAAATATTTTCAGAAATGTAGAAGATATAAATGGAGTCAGCATTGGAGGACGAAACACCAAAATCATTAGATATGCAGATGATACAGTATTGATTGCAGACAATGCGCAGGAGCTGCAACAATTAGTAGATGCGGTTGTTATACACAGTGAGCAGCTGGGGTTAGAATTAAATTGTAAAAAGACACAGGTTATGGTCGTCACTAGGAAGAACGAAGTACCACAATGTAATATACAAGTAAATGGGAATATTCTTCAACATGTGAATCGGTACAATTATCTCGGAACAGTCATAACATCTGGTGGGAGATGCCTTGAAGAGATTAGAACAAGATTCGCCATGGCGACAGTAGCCATTAGCAAGATGAAAAACGTTCTGACCAATAAAAAGATGTTAGTTGAAACAAGACAAAGAGTGGTGAGGGGATAAATAGAGCCTGTTCTTTTGCATGGATGTGAAACTTGGACAATGTGATGTCAAGCACAATGATGGCTGTAGAAATGTGGTTTCTGAGGAAAATGAAAAGAATACCGTGGACAGATAGAAAAACCAATGACCAAGTACTACATGAGACAAATGAAAATCGTAAATTGATTAGAGAAATTAGACGAATACAGTCAAAATTTGTTGGACATGTTATGATAAGAAATGGATTAGAGAATTTAGTGACTACTGGCAAGATCAAAGGGAACAAACCAAGAGGAAGACCGGGAGGAAAATACCTGGATTGCTTAGCTACATGGCATGGACGAGACAGGAACACTGAGCTGATCCAAGACACTAGTGACAGAGTCAAATGGCGAGTCGTGACCGCCCACGCTTCCCGGCATGGCACATGATTTCTCTCTCTCTCTCTCTCTCTCTCTCTCTCTCTCTCTATACATATATACACACACACACACACACATATATATATATATATATATATATATACTAGTGTGTGTGGGTGTGTGTGTGTGTGTGGGTGTGTGCCGTGCAATCAATGACGTAGGAGGTTTGTGGTGTGTCTGCTTGGCCAGGTTCCCATCATCTGTGTGTAGTATCTTGTCCATGTTGTTTGTTGCATTTTACTCAGACACCACATATCCACAACAATCAGATGTTTTGTCAACATATCTTCTAGTTGTCCACGCTTCACATCCATGCAAAAGAAAAGGTTCTATGTAGGACCTCAACACTGTTTTTCTCGTTGCAATAGACATCATTTTATTGGTCAGTGTGTGCCATGAGATGGATACAAGTAATCTAGTAGATGTGTTGAATGAGAAAACTAGATAAGGGCCAAACATACACATGGTTGGGGAAAAGCAAGGAAACACTGGTGACGTGAGTGGGCGGAGCTAACGAGGTCATATGACTGCACCCAGGCTGAGAACGGCAGACATTGTTTTTTCACAGTGCAGGCCAAGACGTGGACAGAGAAGGTTCGTTTGAGAAGAATAAGCAGCGGTCAGATCATCTAATATTGAGTTGAAAAGTCAAATACTATTCACTTTATGGAATTTGTGAGAATGAAGCAACACTATGAAGCTGATGCCTGATTATGGGGCCACGAACGCCTGCAAGTGGCAGCGTGACATTCAACCCTGTCTGACAACACACTCGACCAAAATGGCGGTTAGATACACGCAGTGACAAGTAATTGTTGGTTACAGGTTATGTGCGTGAGTAGACTTGGTAATTAAGTTAGCAAGAGGTAGTCGCATGACAGCCACGTGTGATTACTGTTCAGCGATAAAAATTGAATGTATTAACTAAGGACGCAAAAGACCTCTGTGGTTTGTATGCATAGAGGATCCTTAAATTGTCAAGTGTATTGTACGAGTTACGATAAAGAAAGCACTTAGCAGTATGCTTTTCGTCTTGCAAAAGGCTACCTTTGCTATAGTGTTTCTTCTTCTAATCTCCTCAAGATACCGCCCATCTGATGTTACGACAGTTCAGAGATTATTGCGCAATCACAATTGACAATACAATCTCCACAGTTTGTATTCGAGATTACGAAACTAACAAGCTACGTGCAAAGCTATGAACCATATGGCATCTTCATGAATCCCGCTGATACATCCCACTTCCGCCCGGTCAATATGAGTGATTACGAAGACCAATGCAACATCAACAATGCGTACAGTCATGTGAATTATGAATCATTTCCTGACTTTGACGACCCGCATACTCCAGGCTCTTACACAATAGACAGCCCTTATGTAAGACATATGTCTGTGTATTTATTGTTGTTGTTCTTCTGCTTCTTCTGCGTCCTCCTCCTCCTCTTCTTCTTCTTCTTCTTCTTCTTCTTCTTCTTCTTCTTCTTCTTCTTCTTCTTCTTCTTCTTCTTCTTCTTCTTCTTCTTCTTCTTCTTCTTCTTCTTCTTCTTTTTCTACTGCTTCCTCTTCTTCCTTACTCCTTACAGATGGTTTATCAGAAACTGCCCCCCCCTTCTTCATGCAAGAAACCGCTCTACCTTTCTGATATTCCTCGCCTCTGTATACACCATATCAGTTATCAGTTATCAGTTATCAGTTGGGGTATCTTTGCTGCACTCCGGACATTATGTGCTCAGATCCTCCCCCCAGCATATTCATCAGCGTCCGGTGGCTAATAGTGCCAGTTCTGTGTTGATTGACGATACGCTTTGTTTTCCCGATGTACCTCTCGCGTCTGGCTGTGCCGATTCTTACTCCCAGGTCTTTCATCCTGGACAGCGATGTGGACTCGCTGACGTCAAAGTCCTCAGTTCTCGCCATATCTTTAAGGACGTTAATAACATCGGCACGATCAATGGGCTGGCTATCTACAGGGGGTGCAGAGCCAGCCAGTTTGTCAGCTCGTTCATTTCCCTCGACTCCCGCATGTCCTGGGACGAAGATGAAGGTGACTTTTCGGACAACAGACTTCCGCAGCGATTCAGTCCACTGTCTACGTACAGATCCAGTTTCGACCTTCTGAATCATGCTCATTGAATCACTTAGTACACACACGATGGTATAATGCTGTGATTCCAGCCATATGAAAGCCTGTGTAACTGCCATCACCTCCATCGTCATGCTGCTCGTGGTCATAGAGTGGGCACCACTGGATTCTTGAACGGTTCGGCCCGCCGAACGGGCTGTAAATGCCCACGCACTTCTCTGCTGCTTTACAACAGATCCATCTGTATAGATGAGCACTTCAGAGTGTTCATAGATGAGCGCGTTAACCTCTGCATTGACAGCGGCAGGGTTCTGCTCTCTGCACCGTCTATCGAGTGTGATAATGCAGGAGAAAGTGCACTTAAAAGCTGGAGGCAACGGCACCCATTCCTTGCCGGGGTTGATACTGGTAAGACTGCAGACCTGTCTGACGACATCTTCCGCCCGACCCATCCATGATTTGCCCCTCTTTAGCCTGTCACCCTTTTCTCTGAATATAGCGTCATGCAGAGGGTGCTGCTCATCTGCACTTATTTTTAAGTATGCACGAGCTCTCCAGATCTTGATCCTGTGTTCCATTGTCGGGAAGTCAAGGAGGTATCTCATTGCTACACAGCTGGTGTCTCTCGTGCAGCCCAAAATGATGCGCATGGCTTCGTTTTGTACCTTTTCAAGTCTTTCAATCTGTGTAGGGCTGACAGTGAGGATGGCCAGGGCATACTCGATGAGTGAAAGCACAAGTCCTTGGAACAGAAGTATTAGCAGTCTTTGCTCGATATTGGCAGTCGCCATGACTCTCATTGCTGACAAACCTTTTCGAGCCTTCGTTATGACGTAATCGACATGATCTCTGAAGGGCAGGCTACGATCAAGCCTCACGCCAAGATATGTCATTGACTGGGTTCTACTCAAGCTGCTCCCATCCATTCTTACTACCGGCAGGTGTGTTTTCACAATATGGTTGTTTAGTGAGAACCATGTAACCGTTGCCTTTGCAGGGTTGACAAGGGCACGGCATCAGCACACCATGAAGAAATTCGATCTAGTTCGCCCTGCATATCATTGGCAACCGCCTGTCTATCTCGACCCTGTCGATACACGAGGATGTCGTCAACGAATGACAGAGTCCTACCCCTCCCATCCAACTGTTGTTCAGTGATCGGCACCGTATACACGTTGAATAGTACTGGTGACAGTGGTGAAACCTGCGGCAATCCTGGACATATCGTTACCGGCTCAGAAGACCAGCTCCCGCATCTAAGCACCACCTTCCTTTGGAGCAAAACTGCAGCTATCCATCGTACAAGGTGAGGGTGCACTTTCAGCCTGAGGAGGGTTTGCATCAAGTGCTCGAAAGATACTCTGTTATATGCGTCCTCTAAGTCTATGGCGGCCGCACATGTCTCTTCTCTGACCTGAAATCCTTCGTAAACATCTTGAGTAAAGACCGCCACATTCAGCCATGACTCTTTGTTGCGTCTGTATCCTCCAAGTGTGGGCGGGAAGCAGCCGAGCTGTTCCAAGTCACAAGCAAGTCTGTGTGCTACAATTTTCTCCAGTAGCTTGCCAACAGTATTCTGCATCGTAATGATTCTGTAGCCGCTTATCTTGGAATGGTCTTTGTTCGGTTTTGGCAGCGACAGCAAGTAGCTGTGTAGCCATTCTTCTTTGACCTGACCCCTCTGGATACTGGTGTTGAATTCTCTGGCCAGTTCTTCCATGTCATCATCTGATATCACCAGTAGGTCACCATATCGGATGCCGTCTGGGCCTGGGGCGGTGTTAGGTGATTTCTTGAGCATCGCACGCACTATCTCAGCTGTGATTGTCCATTCTTCGTCTGTCCCGACCCCCTCGCACAACTGAGAGAGTGTCGTTGTGGTCCTCTGTCTGGCGGGCTCGTCTTTCTGGTCAGTCTGTTCTATGTAGCGTGCAAGAAGGGCCTTACCTTTATCCGCATCCGACTTTTTCCATGCCAGGTCTGTGCCTTGAAAGTCTGGAGTACCCCTACGTTGTGCAGCACCGTTCATGCTCTTGTGGAGGCGCCAGAATGTCGTAAGAGATCGCTCGTAGCACACCTTCCTGCAGAACTCGTCCTATTTCTCGGCCTTGGCATGTTTGGCGCAGGATTTGAATAAAGTCGTCGTCCTATCGACCTCAGTCTTCATGTTCGCCAACTCAACCTGTGGCATGTTAGCCTTTCTGGCCTTTTGCCAGTCTTTGACAGCCTGCCTCTTTCCCAGCCATGCCTTCTCGACCTCTCCATACCACCATGGTGGCTGCAACCATCTTTCTTGTCTCCTGCGGGAGGAAGTTAGTTTTCTTCTTATGATCTTGCTTATGGCGTCTTGACCAGTGTTGTCGTACGGGAAGGCATTTGTCTTGCTTCTTTGACTCATGGCCCCGTCTTTCTTGATCAGGATGACACAAGGGTAGTGGTCACTATCGTGGTATCCCAGTGTGCCCCACCGGCACCTTGGTGCGATGGTGGGCGACACCAGAGCCAAGTCAATGACGCTGTCAGAGTCACCTGGTCGAGTGGCTATTCTGGTGACCTTCCCATCATTCAGACAGATTAGGGCAGAAGATGCCAGGGCGTCCTCCAGATCTTCTCCCTGTCTATTGGTGATGCAATTCCCCCATTGACTGCCTCTGGCATTGAAGTCCCCACAGTAGATGATATGCCTTTCACCCATATCGAACAAACTCTGCCATTGTCGCACGTCGACCTTCCCATTTCGCGCATAAACATTGACGATTACAAGCTGCACTGGTGTCATTATTCTTAATGCCTGCACTTGCAGGGCATCACTGTTCCAGGAAGACATGTCGATCTCAGACACTAGTATGTTGTCGCGGACCAGAATGGCCTGTCCGAGGTGCCGACTGTTAAAGAATCCGTGATATCCGGCGACATTGACTGTTCCGTCGCCGAGCTGTGTTTCTTGTAAGACTACAATATCGTTTCCGTACAGTAGTTTTTCAAGAATGGGTCGGCGTTGACTAAATGATGCACAGTTCCAGTACAGTACTCGAACGTGTCCGATGCCCAATCTGTCACATTTTAACCGCCTTCTGCGTGTGCCCGCCCTCTTGCCACGCCGTGTTCTTGTCGGTCGTCTGGTCGTCATGTTAGGCTTAACTATCGCCACCGGGCGCCGATGATACGCCGAAGGAAGTCCGGGCGCGCGTGCACGAACTCCGTTGCACGGTCCGAACTCCATTAAAACACGAAAAACACACTTAATCCATACACATTTCGGAAAAAACGCGTTCCATTTTACGGGACGAAAAAATGTCCCGCCATCTTGCTCAAGGGAACTCACTCTCCATAATCAACATCAAGTGCCTTGCCAGCTGGCGTAAGCGTTCATGGCTCTCCACAAATCTCGGTCTTTGGTGTTCTGGATCAACTCTGCTGATGATATTCCAACATGCCACCGTCACAGTCCACCCAGTATTATTTCTCTTGGTTTGCCTCTGCCTCTCTTCCCCTTGATCTTTCAATTCGTCACGACGTTCTCCAATTCCTCTCTTCTTATCACAGAAAGAAAAAAAGCTATTTGTCTCATTCTTATTATTGAATATGACGCTCTAGTTTCATTAGCCTCTCTCAGGCAGTCGTTATTAATACATAATTATATATATATATATATATATATATATATATATATATATATATATATATATAATATACATATGCACACATACACACACTTAGCACTCACTGAGCTCAACTTATGTTGTATTAAATGCAGGGCGGTGATGAACGAGTCATAGAATGCAGCGAAGGCAACTCAGAAAGCATTTTTTACTTAGACAACAGCAACAATAAATATGTATTCAGAAGCACTAACTTTGGAATTGGGTACTACAGTGACAACACTTCCTGTAAGATGGAGTTTGTCACTTCATCAATGCGTCAAAGACTCACAGTGTATTACAGGTATGGGTTAAGTTTAACTTTCTCATTGACAGCCTGTATGGTAATACAAGAAAACAGCTGTAAGATATACCGAATAATAATGAAGAACCATCGATTTTGAAGATAGAAGTTCAGAATGCTCTTAAACATATAAAAACTAGCAAGGCCCCGGGTATAGACAAAATCACTACAGAAATGATCAATGCCTTAGAAGCAAATGGAAATGACCAAGTAATCAGACTGCTGAACTCAATATATGATACTGGAGATATATCACCTGAATTATGTAATTCCATATTTGTTGCAATCCCTAAGAAGTCACGAACCTAGGAATATGATCAACATCGAACAATTAGTATAATGAGCTACATGACAAAGATTGTATTAAGAATCATCATGCAAAGTGTTAGGAAGTAAATACAACCCGAAACAGGAATAAAACGATGTGGGTTCGTAGAAGGGAAGGGTACAGTAAATGTTGTGTATGTGCTGAGAACACTAATTTACCGTTCTATTGAAGTAAACAAAGACCCACATTATTGCTTTATTGACTACACAAAGGCTTTCAATAAACTAAGACATGTACAAATAATGAAGATGTTTACAGATCTACAGATTGTTAGGAAAGACATTATACTTGTATCAGACATATATTGGACACAAGAAGCTGCCATAAAGATTGATAATGAAATAGGTAAATTACAGCCTATTAAGAGAGGTGTTCGACGGATCTGTTTCTCTGTAAAGTGAAAATATATTCAGAAATGTAGAAGATACGAAAGGAATACCAATTGGGGGATGTAACATCAATAACATTAAATATACGTATGATACAGTATTGATTGCAGACAATAAGCAGGATCTGCAATATTGAGTAGATGCGGTTGTTGCTCACAGTGAACAGCTAGGGTTGGAATTAAAATGTAAGAAGACACAGATTATGGTCATCACTAGGAAGAAGGAAATACCACAATGTAATATACAAGTAAATGGAACTATTCTTAAACAATTAAATCAGTACAATTATATCGGAACAGTCATAACATCTAATGGGAGATGCCTTGAAGAGATTAGAACACAAACGCCATGGCGAAGGTAGCCTCTTCTCTTCTTCTTCTTCTTCTTCTTCTTCTTCTTCTTCTTCTTCTTCTTCTTCTTCTTCTTCTTCTTCTTCTTCTTCTTCTTCTTTTTCTTCTTCTTCTTCAGCGTTCCGAGCCATTGAAGTTCTTTGCTGCAGATACAATCCGTCTCCATATGTTTCTCTAGTTGACCTTCTCTTGCCAGTCGTTGATTCCAAGTGCTTGTATTATCTCTCCACCGTCTTCTTGGTCTACCTCTGGGTCTACGGTCATTTATTTCCTGAGTTTAAGCGAGTTTTGTTTCCTATTATCTTCCATTCTTGCTATATGTCCTAGCCATTGCAGTCTATTAGCCTTCATGATACCAGTGATTAGCGGGGACTTAAATAGATCATACATGTCTTTGTTACTTCTTCTTTTCCACTCTCCTTTTTGTGTATCCTTAATGGCTCTAAAGATGCGTCTTAAAACTTTGTTCTTAAAGGTTTGTAACGAGGCTTCTCATTTCGTTGTACTCCAGGTTTCAGAGCCATATAGCACAACTGGTCTGATTAGTGTTTTGTTTATTGTGATGTTGGTGTTACAAGATAGCGCATTGGATTTTAGTAGATGTTGTAGTGCATAGTATATCTTATTTCCAAAATTGATTCTAATTTGTATTTCTTCCCTTATGATGTTGGAACAGTTGAAGATTGTACCCAGGTATTTGTATATTTCCGTTCTTTTAATTTTCATATTATCTATTTGTATGTAGCCAGAGTTTTTAGCCATTCCTTCTCTTGAAATTACCATATATTCTGTCTTATCTTGGTTGATAACCAGTCCCATCTGTTGGGCTTTCTCCTTTAAGTGAGTCAATATTTCCAATGTCGTTTGTGCATTTTCCCCTATAATATCTATATCATCTGCGTAACCAAGCAGCTTGGATGTTCCTCCAATATCACATTCCTCCTTTACCTTCCTTATAACTTTCTCTAGAGCCAGATTGAAGAGTTGCGGCGATAGTGCATCGCCCTGTTTCAAGCCCGATGTTATTTGGAAAGGGTCTGATTTCCTGCCATTATATGTTACTATATTATAGGTATCTTCCATGCTTAGTCTGGTCATGTTGATTAACTTCCTTGGCATTCCAAATTCCTGCACAGCATTCCATAGACTATTCCTATTGGACATTATCATATGCCTTTTTAAAATCCACAAAAATGTTATGGAGATCTCTTTTATATTCCCAATTTTTCTCGGCTATTTGTCGTAAGATAAATATCTGATCTATTGTCTATCTGTTTTGTCTAAAACCGGTCTGATAGTCGCCTAATATGTCTTCTGAATTTGGTTTAGTCTATTTAGTAACACTGCGGATAGTATCTTAAAGCTTGTGGACAGTGGATGACAGTGAATGTAGCCTCATGCAAGTTGGAAAACATACTGACCAATAAAAGACGTCATTTGCTACGAGAAAAAGAGTGTTGAGGTGCTACATAGAATCTGTACTTTTGAATGGATGTGAAGCGTGAACAATGAGCAAAGAAGGTGATAAGCATATGATAGCTGTGAAAATGTGGTTTCTAAGAAAAATGAAAAGAATACCATGGACAGACAGAAAAACAAATGACCAAATCCTACGAGAAACAAATGAAAACCGTAAGCTGATTAGAGAAATTTGTAGTAGACAGTCAGTTTTTTGTTTGTTATTGTTTTGCACACGTTATGAGAAGAAATAAACTAGAGAAATTGGTGACTACTGGCAAAATTGAGGGGAAGAGAAGAAGTGGAGGTAGAGAAGTACATACCTCACTGGCTTGGTCACGTGGCATTGTCGAGACAAGATCACTGAGCTGATCCACGACTCAGGTGATCACGTAAAATGGCGAAACATGACCGCCTACGTTTATCGGCATGGCACATGATGATGACTGACTCAACGAAATACCGTGTACTACAGGTATGTGTTTTGTTTAACAAACCACAGTGTACTGTAAGTAAGTACTTAGTTCGACTAAATTATTATTGCTATACAATGTCTTACTAAGACGATACCTCACCATGTCCTGCATTCGTGTGTTTAATTCGACTGTCATAGTGCATTAGCTTTGTATGATGTCTGTTCATAAAGAATGATGATGACCATTCATTTCATCAAGTGGGTATGAATGTTTGGAGATGTGAGTTCTGAAATCGTTGGTAAAGCCTATTTTGGCTCCAAATGTTCTTTGACAATGTGGGCAAATAATGCTTGGCGTTCCAGGACGAATATCCCCTGTAGTGGTTGTTTTGTCCATCATTTATTATCACAGCTCTTGCAGCCATCTTTGCTTCACAAGTGACTACACCCTTGCGTAATGGTGTACGCCATGAATTTCGAATTTTGGCAGCAGTCTCCCATGTGTCGTGATGAATTCCAAATGCGTTTAGTGAGATCTTCACAGTGCCTTTAAAGCATTTTCTCTGGCCGCCTAGGGAGTGTTGTACCACAACACAGCTCACCGTAAAGAATTCGTTTAGAGAGTATGTGATCTGGCATGCGATCACGTACCAGCCCACCGAAACTGATTCTTCATTAGTAGATTGTGAATGCTGGGCATGGACGCTATTTCTAAGCCTTCAGTATCTGGGATATTGTCTTGCCATTTAATCTTCAATAGCTTCCAAAGGCAGACTGTGTGGAAGTGGTTTAATTTCCTGACCTGTCCATGATAAATAGTCCATGTTTCACAAACATATACGAGAGTGGATAATACGACTGCTTTAAGACCTTCAGATTGGTTTGCAGGCTCATTCCATTTCTGTCCGACACATTTTTGTACAATGTGCTAAATATCATGCTGACCTGTGAGATTCTTGCATTCACTTCGGCATCAACTGTGACAGCTTGTGACAAAGTGCTGCCAAGATAGGTGTCCACAACACTAAGTCTATGACCAATCATTTTGATATTCGGCACGGTGTCATTATTCCCTGCAGCTGGCTGGTACATAACTACAGTCTTCTCCAAGTTGATATTGAGCCGAAAGTTGGTACAGGCATATGAGAAAGCTGAAACGTTCTGTTGCATGTCTGCCTCTGAGTTGGCATATATAGCGCAATCGTCAGCAAACAGGAGCTCTCTGACGGCGTCGCTGGTAGTTTTGGTTTTAGCTTTCAACCTTCTGAGATTGAACAACTTTCCATCCATGCAGTAAATGATGTCTATTCCTAAATATTTTCGAAGGCATTGGTTATTGTAGCTGAAAATATAAGGCTGAACAGTGTTGGTGCCAGGGCACATCCTTGCTTCACTCCAATGGTGACAGGAAAGGGATGAGACAATTCTTTATTTTCTTGTACTCTTACCTGCATACCATCATGAAACAGGCGCACTATTTGGAAAAAACTTTCTTCGACAGCCATATCTCGCCATGATCATCCACAGTCCTCCTCTGCTGACTATATCAAAAGCCTTTGTAAGATCAATATAAGTGGAGAACATTTGGGAGGTCTGTTCCTGACATTTCTCTTGCAACTGCCTTGCTGTGAAAATCATGCTAACCGTTCTTCGTTCTTTTCTAAAGCCACATTGACTCTCGGGAAAAAGACCTTGGTTGAGATGGGCTGTGAGGCGATTGAGTAGAATTCTTACCAGTATCTTCCCTGCAATTGAGAACAAGGAGATGCCTCGTTGGTTGTCACACGATTTTGTGGTTTCCTCTACGATTACATAGGTGGACTACTGAAGCGATGTATATTGTATTGCATGCACGTCTGTCTCCGTATGCTACATGTATCTGGCGTGTTTCAGTGAATCAATGACCCATGGTATAATACATGATCAATAAGTGTCTCAGTGAATCAATGACCCATGGTATAATACATGATCAATAAGTGTCTCAGTGAATCTATGACCCATGGTATAATACATCATCAATAAGTGTCTCAGTGAATCAATGACCCATGGTATAATACATGATCAATACGTGTCTCAGTAAATCAATGACCCATGGTATAATATATGATAAATAAGTGTCTCAGTGAATCAATGACCCATGGTATAATACATGATCAATAAGTGTCTCAGTGAATCAATGACCCATGGTATAATACATGATCAATACGTGTCTCAGTAAATCAATGACCCATGGTATAATATATGATAAATAAGTGTCTCAGTGAATCAATGACCCATGGTATAATACATGATCAATAAGTGTCTCAGTGAATCTATGACCCATGGTATAATACATCATCAATAAGTGTCTCAGTGAATCAATGACCCATGGTATAATACATGATCTTTAAGTGTCTCAGTGAATCTATGACCCATGGTATAATACATCATCAATAAGTGTCTCAGTGAATCAATGACCCATGGTATAATACATCATCAATAAGTGTCTCAGTGAATATATGACCCATGGTATAATTCATCATCAATAAGTGTCTCAGTAAATCAATGACCCATGGTATAATACATCATCAATAAGTGTCTCAGTAAATCAATTACCCATGGTATAATACATGATCTATAAGTGTCTCAGTGAATCTATGACCCATGGTATAATACATCATCAATAAGTGTCTCAGTGAATCAATGACCCATGGTATAATACATGATCAATAAGTGTCTCAGTAAATCAATGACCCATGGTATAATACATGATCAATAAGTGTCTCAGTGAATCTATGACCCATGGTATAATACATCATCAATAAGTGTCTCAGTGAATCAATGACCCATGGTATAATACATGATCTTTAAGTGTCTCAGTGAATCTATGACCCATGGTATAATACATCATCAATAAGTGTCTCAGTGAATCAATGACCCATGGTATAATACATCATCAATAAGTGTCTCAGTGAATATATGACCCATGGTATAATTCATCATCAATAAGTGTCTCAGTAAATCAATGACCCATGGTATAATACATCATCAATAAGTGTCTCAGTGAATCAATGACCCATGGTATAATACATCATCAATAAGTGTCTCAGTAAATCAATGACCCATGGTATAATACATGATCAATAAGTGTCTCAGTAAATCAATGACCCATGGTATAATATATGATAAATAAGTGTCTCAGTGAATCTATGACCCATGGTATAATACATGATCAATAAGTGTCTCAGTGAAACAATGACCCATGGTATAATACATGATCAATAATTGTCTCAGTGAATCAATTACCACCCATGGTAAAATACATGATCAATAAGTGTCTCATTGAATCAATGACCACCGATGGTATAATACATGATCAATAAGTGTCTCAGTGAATCAATGACCACCCATGGTATAATACATGATCAATAAGTGTCTCAGTGAATCAATGACCCATGGTATAATACCTGATCAATAAGTGTCCAATTAATCAATGACCACCTATGGTATAATATGAAACAAAAATAAAAGCAGCGGCTGCAGCAGGATATAACAATATGAATTGCAAACAATTAAGTATATTTATCTCCTGCGAAACGAAGAGACATACTAAAGACAGACACGATGTACGTACTTTACAAAAGACTCCATACACAGGTGAAAAGAAAGTGTGACTTATCAAAAATGATAAACAATCAATACATATATAATATTGAATTATTAAAATAGAACAATAAGTATTATAGGACAACAAAACACTGCCGACGTTTCGGTTCTAAAAACTTTGTCATGGACAAGACAACACAACCAGATAAAAAGCGAAATAAAGCACACACAATAAAATAAACTTGAACACAGCTTATTGTTGATATGAGGGAAACAGAAATGGTGGTTTACACCAGTGCAGAACGGTGCTCTTGGGCTACAAAAGTTTGTGTTACCAAATGGTGTGTAAACAGTCCGATATGATTGAAATACAGTGAAGATAGTATAGTTATACTGTGGCATCAACAAAGGTATTGATTCCTGCTGGGTGAATGCAGCCCAGAGAGTTTATTAATTGGTAGCTAGTGTTTTCGGCAGGTGTCATTGGGTGACAGCAACATCGAACTTTATATTCCCGTTCGTCAGGTGGCTCTAGGTGTCTCATGCGCATGCGCAGCGAAAAAACAAATTGGCGACTGTACTTACTATCGTGAATGGCGTGATGTGCGCGAGAATTTGTAGCGGTTCTCGCCGCGTCGGTAGCTTAGGGGTATGCGAGCCGGTTGCTCAGAAAGCAAGGCAAACTACTTAGCGTAATCTTGCCTAGTACATCAACAGCAGTTGAAAAATGCTGGTGTCGACTGCAACGTCCTGTCAGGGATATTCAATATTAAAAAAAAAATATATAAAAATCTTACGGAGTATACAAGCAAAGAGCAACGTGCCGTTGTGCGTTGTTTGTGGGAAAAAGGACTGCCTGCAAAGGACATTCATAAGGAAAGCTTTCTGTTTATGCTGGCAAATGTTTGTCAGTAAAGCGGTGCATAGCTGTGTAGAAACATTTTCTCAAGAACTGCTGACTAGTGGAGTGTTGCTTCTTCATGACAATGCCAAACCACATACGCCTCAGAGAAAATTAACCATCTAAGGTGGGAAGTTCTGCAACATTCACCTTACAACCCTGACTTAGCCCCTATCGATTTCCACATGTTTGGCCCAATGAAAACTCACCTTGGCGGGAGACATTTCTTGAATGACGCCGTAATTGAATGTGAAGTGAAAACGGGGTTTAGAAAATAGAGCTCGTAGTTCAAAGCAGCCGGTTTGGGAGGACTGATAAAACAATGGGATAAGTACATCAGAGTTGGTGGAAATTATGTTGAGAAATAAAGGGACAATGTATGTATAAAGATATACTGGTTTCAAGTTATCATATCTAGGTATTTTTCTACAGCCATTTGTGACTTACTTATTGACTTACCCTCGTACATGATCTATAAGTGTCTCAGTGAATCAATGACTCATGGCATACTACACAATAGATAATTGTCTCAGTGATTCAATGACTCATGGTATACTACACAATAGACAAATGTCTCAGTGAATCACTGACCCATTGTAGTCATTCATTCAGTAGCATGTCTCATGCAGAAATTCGCACCCATAACATCTATCCGGAAAACGTCTCTATAAGCAAGATGTCCCGCTTCCGATACATCCATCTGGAAATAATCCACCATATCCTGCACTCATCTTCTCTTTGGACTTCCTCTTCCTCTCTTCCCGGGCATAAACGCCACCGTGATTGTTTTCTCCTAACTTTCATGACGTTTGAAGTCACCAACATATTTAAATTTTCTTTTCTTTATCGTCTATGGTAGCCATCCTTCTTCAATATTTAGATCGTGTCGTATGGATGCATTTTTTTTTCTTTTCTGTGTTCAAGATATTCTTAGAACCCATCTATTACATTTATATTCAAAGGCATTTATGCGCTATTCAGCTTGTTGAGTCCATGTCTCACGGGCATAAGTTGCAATGGAAAAAATGCGTATTATTAAACATCTAATTATTGTATTTTTATCTGTCCCCCTCCATAATTTATTCAGTTGTTTTAGTTTTTGAAGGGAAATAGATATTCATCGTTTAATTTCTGTCATTGTGTCACCATTGTTTGTAATTAATACCAAGATATTAGAAATATTCCACCACCTCCATTTTTCCTCATTAACATACATTTATTTCTCCATAATAGTTTTATCTGTATGCATTATATTTGTTTTGCTATGTTAAGATATAGATTGTGATTTTGGCTATTATTTTGGGTTGAGGTTATTAGTTGTTCTATACCATTTTGCGATGTGGATAGTAGTATTATCTCAACAGATTATCGAATCTCTGGTATTTCATGACCACCGATATTTAGGGCATCATATTTCTCCTTATTTATATCATCTCTGACATTTCGCATTATATTTTCGGCCTAAAGGCTTAATAAATAAGGGGACAGCGCATAGCCCTGACGGAATTGCTTGATGCCAAACCAGTCTGATGTCTCGCCATCTACTCTAACCGCTGCTTGCTGATCTAGACAGAGCATTTTTATGGGCTGTACTACATGTGAAAGAATGCTAATTTTTCTCATGATTTCCCAAATTTCTGATCTTACACGCAGACAAATGCCTTTGAATAATCCACAAGACATGAGAATAGGTTTAAATTAAATTCTATACACTTCTCTATTATTAAACGCATGTTGTGTATATGATCTCTTGTTCCTCTTCCCTGTCTAAATCCAGCTTGAACCAAGTTAATCTCTTCTTCCATTTTCTTACGAAGTCTTCCCATTATGATTGTTATACTATAATTTTTTTTTTAATTTTATTTTGATTGAATCAATTACCCATGGTATACTATGAGATCTTTAAGTGTCTCGGTGAATCACTGGCAATCGAGACACTGGCAATAAGAAAAGCTAATCCAAACAGAAAAATATGCCAAATGCACTAGATGTAGTAACACTGTATGAACTACGCTTGCGTTCAAAGCGTACAAGCGATCAAACATAAAAATAATAATAATAATAATAATTAAACATATGAGCATACACATTAGAGCATAGCCTACGATGGGTAGCGTTGTGATATTCTGTTGTGATAATTTGGTGTGTCCAGTGTGTGCCGCGTAGTTACACACCCGCTTCACACTCGTGATCCGGGACTGTTTCCGGATCCGGTCAGGGATATGCACTACTGACGAGCTCAAATGAGGGCGAAACTCGAGTATAGTGCTTCCATATTGACGTGGATAGGCCTTAGGTTCATACCAGAGTGCGATCGGCGTTGCCAGTAGTGGGTTGTGCTCAATATTTAAATAATTAAACAAAAAGAAATCACACTAGGAGTTCCCAAACACATTGCATGCCGATA
This sequence comes from Cepaea hortensis, assembly GCA_963921405.1. Taxonomy (NCBI): domain Eukaryota; kingdom Metazoa; phylum Mollusca; class Gastropoda; order Stylommatophora; family Helicidae; genus Cepaea; species Cepaea hortensis. Next base: position 25,108,224 of record OY992896.1, read on the forward strand.
TTAACATCACCGAGGACTTCCGTTTGTTGAGACCTGAATCTCCTTGCAAAGGAGCCTCGGTAGCGCACCGTCTAACAAGCTTTACCACAGGCTCGGTGGCGATGATGACTTTAAATTCTCACCGAGGATGATGTTTAAAATTAAACTGGGCTACCGTGAACATCCAGTCTTAAATGGGTTAAAAGTTAGTACATATCATTTACAGGACGTCGCTGTCAACACTAGCATTTGTGGCTCTGAGTGATTTCTTGGACAATTTATGTTCAGTAGTTTGCCATTGCTTTCTGAACGACCGACACTCATATCTTTTTATCAAAAACAACGCTGCTGCCAAATCGCCCGCAGCTGTGTTTCAAACGGTGTATACGGAATTCTTCGCCACAGAACCGGTCTTAAATGGGTGCCCGAGAATAGTGACATGGGAAATAGAGGAGACTGGTCAGATATTGACCAGAAAACGACTCGAATACTTTAGGTCAATACAATACTTGTCGTGCTACTAACAGGAAGTTGCTATTGCAAATATGTCACATCGTCTGATTTGTTGAAAATGAGATCATTGTTTTAAGATTTATTGATATCAAATAGAACAGTTAGTATTTTTACCATATGTTATATAGGGGGATGAATGGTCTCGAGGTATGGTGTCCGCCTCGAGTGCTGGAGGTCCCAGGTTCAATCCCCGGTGAGGCCGGGATTTTTACAAGTGAACTTCTAGTAACAAAATTTCCTCTGGTCTCTGGGTAGTGAGATCGGACGCCCGCGTTGGACACGTAAAAAAATCCCTTGGCAATTGGAAATCGCACAAAAAGAGTAGCCTATCGGCGCTGCCAGGGCTAAATTTCGAGTTAAAAATCAACCCAAAGTGTTTCAGGATCCTTGCCGGTGCTACGGAGTTCGTGTACTGAGCTGAGATTCTCCAGACTCAGGCTTGAGTTACGCATTTAACGAAGCACTTATGGGTTACACCCTATGTCGTGATGTTGATCCACCGACTAAACTAAACAAATTAACTAAACGTCGTTATCACATTATTTGTATAGGTTTCCCTGGCGAATCATGATGATTGGGTTGGAAAGGAAGTTAGAATGTAAACAACAAGAAGTGCAGGCAGCTTTCAGACCGGACCGATGTATAATATCCCCAATTTATGTACCATCTTGGAAAAATGCAGAGACTGCATGATATATCTTCATATTTGTTTCAAATACCTGTGATGTTTGTTGAACATCACATATTTTGGATCTCCATGGGTAAAGAAAAGAACAAATGCATCCATACTTCAAGAGCTGAATATTGAAGAAGGTTGGATATTAAAGACGATGAAACAAAGAAAAAAAGAAAACTGAAATATTTTGGTCACTTGGAAGGTCACGAAAGTTTGGAGAGAACAATATTGGAGGGGTATATGCCTGGTAAGAGAGGAAGAGGAAGGCCAAAGAGAAGATGGGTGCAGGATGTGACGGATGATCTCCAGATGGGTGTATCGGAAGCGGGATATCTTGCTTTTGATCGACAGTTTTTCCGGAAGGTTGTTATGGGAGCGAGGTTCAGTAGAGGACATGCTACTGAATGAATGAATGAGAGACGCGGGGCTTCCAAAGTATGTTAATAATCATTTCATTGAATCAAATAAAAACTAACTAAAAGCAGTTGTCAGAGCAGCTTGTGAAAAATCAGACTGGGTTGGAGCACATTGGAAAGTAAGACATAGTTGCATTTTCCCCCATAAATAAACACACATAATATTGTTTGGCGCTCATAGGAGCAGAAGAAGGAAATAGAGATTATAGGACTCATTAGACAACGCAAAATTTGAAAGCCATGGTTACCGACCGGGATTGTAACTGTAACTGGTTTTCTTATTTTATGTTGTCTAGTGCGTCTTCTGCCGCCTCCCTGGCCGAGAAGTTAGCAGCTTTCACCGTAACCCCGAATACTCTCGTGGTTGACGTGAGCGCATGAGAATTGGAAGTGGTTCGAGTCGCGCAAGTGACTTATGAGATTATGGAGCCAATCGCTCAGAGAGCAATGGCAAACTACTGAGCGTAATCTTGCAAAACAATCAACAATCAGCTAAAAGATGCTGATGTTGACAACGATGTCCTGTAAAGGATATGCAAAAAAGTAAAAAAATGTGCATCTTCTAATCTCTACTTCCTTCTTCTCCTTCTGTTAGCGCCAAACAATACTATGTGTGTTTATTTATGGGCTGTCTCAGTGGCTTTAAAGGGTTCTTGAATTGATTTTCCCCCATTGCTGTTGCATTTACAAACAGAAAGTATAACGAGAACATATTGACCTATTCATAATTACCAGAAATCCGACGTCTAGCTCAGATATGCAGATTATTCGGTGCTCGGCGCAAACATGATATGGGATTAGAACGACAAATTATGGCTTTTAATGAAACAGCGAACATGACAACCCTCGTAGAATACTGGTCATAGAGAAGACCGGAGGCCAGCATGGCCGAATGGACAAGAGCGTCCATTCATAAACTTTCAGAGTGTTGTTGCCGAGGTAGCGGGTTTAACTCCTGCACCGGTCAGTTAGACTAACATATTGCCTTCTCGTCTTTGACTTAGGGATGTAAATTACAAGTACCTCAGAAGTCAGGGTGGGTTCGCCGGATGGTGAGGGACACTGATAATTGGGAAAGCTAATCCACACTAAAAAAAAAAAAAACAGTCCAGCGTGTATTGACTACGGTTAAGTTCAAAGCGAACGAATGAAAATAATAAATGACAATGATGGTGACATTTTATACGACCTAAACATGGAAGGAAAGTGGTTCACAAATAGCATAGCGTCTTGGAGCCGTCATAACTTAGGGAAATTAAACGTACAGTGACATAAATAGATCAGTATTGGAAGGTGTGGTTTCTGTTGGGAAAAGGAGGAATAAACAACAATGAAGACACCCGCGGCATGAAGATACTGGAGACAGGAGAATGTCGATGATTCGAGAATACTTACGGTGGGTTGTCATGAGAACGAGGTCTCAACAGGTTTTGTAACATGATGATGATGATGATATTGGTGATGATGATCATGATGATGATGATGATGATGACGATGATTTTATATATATAGAAACTCTGGCCACATACAAATAGATAATATGACCATTAAAAGAACGGAAACATACAAATACCTGGGTACAATCTTCAACTGCTCCAACATCATAAGGGAAGAAATACAAACTAGAATCAACTCTGGAAATAAGATATACTATGCACTACAACATCTACTAAAATCAAAGGCGCTATCTCGTAACACCAAAATCACAATATACAAAACACTGATCAGACCAGTTGTGCTGTATGGCTCTGAAACCTGGAGTACAACGAAAGGAGACGAAGCCTTGTTACAAACCTTTGAGAACAAAATTTTAAGACGCATCTTTGGACCCATTAGGGATACACAAAGTGGAGAGTGGAAAAGAAGAAGTAACAAAGACATTCATGATCTGTTTAAGTCCCCGCTAATCACTGGTATCATGAAGGCTAATAGACTACAATGGCTGGGGCATATAGAAAGAATGGAAGATAATAGGGAAACAAAACTCGCTTACACTCAGGAAATAAATGACCGTAGACCCCGAGGTAGACCAAGAAGGCGGTGGAGAGATAATACATGTACAGACCTACAAGCACTTGGAATCAACGACTGGCAAGAGAAGGTCCACCAGAGAGACGAATGGAGACGGATTGTATTTGCAGCAAAGAACCTCAATGGCTCGGAACGCTGAAGAAGAAGAAGATATATATATATATATATATATATATATATATATATATATATATATATATATATATATATATATATATATATATATATATATATATGTGTGTGTGTGTGTGTGTGTTATATATGTGTATATATATATATAGGTTATAAGTCCTTGTTAGTTGGCGTAGACATGGGGCGCCACGCGTTGCCTCTGACGGTGGGAGACACCTACAGGTGTCACTGATCAGCTACCGCCCACCTCAAGCTGGGCTACCCCGGCCAATTGTGTGCTGATCCGCCACGGCCTGCCTGCTTCAATGGGTGCTTGGGGCTAGGATAAAATCTGAATCGCAGGCTGTAAAACCAATGCACCAGGTACAAACAAAAACAAAAATAGAAACCTCAAGCTACGGCTTGCAACCTGGAACGTGAGAACCATGTTTCCTGGATTTTCCACTGACTTGTCCAATATTGACGATGTGAGAAAAACGGCTGTGATTGATGCCAAACTCAATCGTCTTAACATTGATATTGCTGGCCTGCAGGAGACTCCCCTCGCTGAGGAAGGGTCACTCAGGGAAAACAATTACACCTTTTTCTGGAAGGGTAGAGGGCAGGCAGAAATAAGGCAACACGGTGTGGGCTTTGCAGTGAAGAATTCGCTACTGGGAATGATTGAAATTCCAGCAGGAGGAAATGAAAGACTATTATCCCTGCGCTTGGCAACCTCTTGTGGGTTTGCCACCATTATTACTGCATATGCACCGACACTGGATTCCTCTGATGATGTGAAGGATTCGTTCTATGAGGAGTTAAACTCCATGATCAAGGCAGTTCCAAAATCTGACTACATTTATATGCTCGGTGATTTCAATGCTCGTGTGGGCAAGTACTCGAGCTCATGTCCAGTGTGCCTTGGAAAATACAACATCGGTCGCATGAATGAAAATGGGCAAAGGCTGCTGGAGCATTGCACCAGTAATGACCTATATATTACAAACTCCTTTTTTAAAACAAAAGAGATGCATAAGGTCACATGGAAACATCCAAGATCCGGCCATTGGCACCAACTGGACTTCATCATCACACGGAGACAACATCTGAACCATATATCATTGACTCGAAGTTACCACAGTGCTGACTGTGATACGGATCATTCTTTGATTGTTGCAAGGGTTAGAATGAGACGAAAGAGAGTCTACACAGCTAAACACAAATCTAGCCCCAGGATTAATATTATTAACACTCACGATCCTAAAAAGTGCTTTCAGTTTCAACAGCAACTTGAAGACTCTTTTACTGATACACCAAAAAATTGTACAGTAAATGAAAAGTGGGCTCAAATTAAGGAAACTCTTTATAAAACTGCCGTAGGGGTTTACTGCACTGTGGATCATAAGAGGCAGGGGACGCAGAGGTGTTTCCAAGGCACCAGGGCCGGGTTATATACTGGCCAAGACCTATTGACGCGTCCTCGTCCAGCGTTCTGGGCAACAGGTCCCTTCGGGGTCCTGGCTAAAGTCAGTAGGATCGCCGATTCCTCCGAAGTAGGAGAGTGTCTGCCTGTACAGCGAGGAACCACCAGTCTGCACACCAATAAGCCAGACGTGGGACAACGGATACTCACGCAAAACTCAGGTCCTGTATGACATCACACTGATGTTGGACACCAGGATGCCTTCATCCGACAAACAGGACTTCGCGTTGGAGCTCAAGCCAACGAACACAAGCAAGCAAGCAAGCAAGCATAAGAGGCAGGACTGGTTTGCGGCAAACAGCGAGACTCTGCAGCCCTTGATTGATAAGAAGAAGAAAGCTCTCTTAAGAAACATGGAAAGACCAAAGCGTAACACTCTGAGTGAGCTATGGCAAGCTAAGAAGGATGTGCAAAAGGCTGCCAGGCAGTGTGCAAATGATGATTGCATCAAGTTATGTGAGTCCATTCAAATCGCATGTGACAAGGGAAACATAAGAAGCATGCATGAAGGAATAAAGGAAGCATGTGGTCCAGTGATCAAAAGAAGTGCACCATTGAAAACCTTGACTGGGGAAATCATCACTGATAAGAAACAGCAGATGGACAGATGGGTAGAGCACTATTTAGAGCTTTACTCAAGTGAGACCAAACTAGCGAATGATGCCCTCAACGCCATAGAGGCTCTACCAACTCTTGACCACATGGACACACTTCCCACCATAACAGAAGTTAAGTGTGCTATAAATGAACTTGCATCTGGCAAGGCTCCAGGTAAGGATGGGATTCCAATAGAGGTTATCAGGAGTGGACAAGACACAATCACTATACAGATCCACCAGCTAATAGAGCTATGCTGGCGTGAAGGACAAGTCCCACAGAATTTCAGAGATTCAAGCATCATAACACTGTACAAGAACAAGGGCGATCGGAGCGACTGCAACAACTATAGGGGTATCTCACTTCTGTGTATTGTTGGAAAAGTATTTGCCAGAATTGTTCTGCGCAGACTTCAAGTCCTAGGAGATCAAGTCTACCCCGAATCACAATGCGGCTTCCGTCAGAACAGGACTACCATTGATATGGTATTCTCATTGCGACAAATGCAAGAAAAATACCATGAATAGAATCAACCACTGTTTATTGCCTTCATCGACCTCACAAAGGCATTTGATTTGGTCAGTCGTGAGGGTCTGTTCAAGGCACTAAAGAAGATTGGCTGCCCACCAACTCTTCTGTCCATTGTGGAATCATTCCACACAGGCATGAAGGGTATGATCAAGTTTGATGGTGCAACTTCTGAAGAATTTGAAATCAAGAGTTGAGTTAAGCAAGGTTGTGTACTAGCTCCCACCCTTTTTGGAATATACTTTTTCACTTCTACTGAAATATGCCTTTCGTGATCAGGATGGTGGTATATACATTCACTCACGCTCTGATGGCGGCCTCTACAATGCTCAGAGATTGAAGGCTAAGACCAAAATTATGAGGGTACTGATCAGAGAGTTGCTTTTTGCAGATGATGCTGCAGTTACGACCCACTCTGAGGAAGAATTGCAATGTCTACTATCTGCATTTTCCAATGCTTGTTCTGAATTTGGTTTAACAATTAACAAAAAGAAGACACAGATTATGTCACAAGGTGCACATGGGGCACCATCAATCTTTATTGATGACGCCGAACTAGAGATAGTAGACCATTTTACATATCTAGGATCAGTGGTAAATAGCAAATTATCCCTAGATCAGGAAATCAACATCCGGATTGGCAAGGCAGCAACAACAATGAACAGGTTAAGAAAAAGAGTCTGGGAGAACAGGAAGCTTACTGCAAAAACAAAAGTCCTTGTCTATCAAGCCTGTGTCCTTAGTACTCTTCTCTATGACAGTGAAACCTGGACAACTTACTCACATCAAGAGAAACATTTAAACAGCTTTCATATGCGGTGTCTGCGAAGAATTCTTGGTATTAAGTGGCAAGACAAAATCAAAAATACTGAAGTATTGGAAAGATCAGGTTGTGTGACAGTTTATTCCATGCTCAGTCTTCGTAGACTTAGATGGATAGGACATCTTAGGAGGATGGATGATGGTAGAATACCAAAGGACATCTTTTTTGGTGAATTACAGATGGGTAAGAGATCTCAGGGTCGGCCTCTACTACGATACAAAGATGTGTGTAAGCGGGACATGATTGATACAGGCAATGATAATGCACATTGGGAGCAAGTCGCCGCTGAACGTGTTGCATGGAGAGCAAATATCAGAAATGGAATACAGACAAAGGAGAAAATTATTGCAGATAAGTCACACACCGAGCGTTTGAGACGTAAGATGGTGCATGATGGTGGAAATGACCACGTGTTCACATGCACCCACTGTGAACGGACATTTACAGCGCAAAATGGCCTTATCAGTCACACTCACTACCGCCATAGTTAAAAGTTATTATGCCTTTTTAAAGCACAAACTATCGTCTGTCAAGACGGCAAGGTGCCAATGATATATACATATATATATATATATATATATATATATATATATATATATATATATATATATATATATATATATATATATATACATGTCAGAGTTTTTCAACATTAGTTAATATTGCCAATATTTTGTTGTCAGGACTTATTGATGTTACTGTAGCAACTTCCTTATGTTGGACTTTATGTCAACAAAATCATAACATCAATGACGACAAGAGTATTTCCTCCATGAAAACTAGGGCGTTCCTCAAACACCCATCTCTTCTTTGTCGCATTGTTTCTCCTAATATAAAAGACAATCACGACATATCCGCCACCTGTGAAAGATGTAACTAATAATAGCCTGCTGTCATTAAGTCATCATCAACTGGCCGTTTGATAATTTCCTAAAACTGGCGTATACACATATGTGTCTTTTCTGACAGTGCATTTGAACTTGAAGGAGAAAGCTATTGTAGATACGACTACCTGTGTGTGAACGGAGTCAGGTACTGCTCGTCTTGGTTACAGGGGAGACTCTTCTACTATCACATCCCAGCTAACAGCTCGTTCACATTTGACTTTGAGACTGACAGTTTGTACTTTCTACCTGGATTTGAGGTAAGCGCTTTGTTTCCTCCATGGTAAAATAAAAATCAATTCGTAATTATCAACGTGGCGTGGAAGGAAATGTTCATTGATTGTCATGGACATATGTATTATATTTGTTGCCAATGGTGGATTTCAGCGTTAAGCAAAATAGCCATTGATTAAGGCACCCAGAGAAACTGGACACCAGACAACCCATTAATACATTAAAAAAAAAATCTCCTTCAACATAGTTAATTGCTCTTGCAACTTCTCGGCAACGTATCAGTATCAATTACCCTTTTGCGTGCCGAATTCTTCATTACACTTATAACTAACACATGTGTAACTGGGTTCTGGCACTCTTGTGTCCTTCAGAAAACTGTGCCCAGGTATTTTCTCCATTCAACGACAACAATAAGTAAATTCATTAACATAATCGGAACGCAGAGGTGTTTCCAAGGCACCAGGGCCGGGTTATATACTGGCCAAGACCTATTGACGCGTCCTCGTCGAGTGTCTTGGGCAACAGGTCCCTTTGGGATCCTGGCTAAAGTCAGTAGGATCGCCGATTCCTCCGAAGTCGGAGAGTGTCTGCCTGTACAGCGAGGAACCACCAGTCTGCACACAGATAAGCCAGACATGGGACAACGGATACTCACGCAAACCTCAGGTCCTGTATGACATCACATTGATGTTGGACAACAGGATGACTTCATCTGACATACAGGACTTCGCGTTGGAGCTCAAGCCAACGAACACAAGCAAGCAAGCAAGCAAGCAAGCATTAACATAGTTCTAGTCAGTAGAAATGCTCTGATAACACACTCGTGTAGGCACACACATTGATCCATAAAGCAAACCAGCTCGCTCGCCATTCAGCCAACAGCTATTTTTCTGATCATGTGAACCACCTTGGATAGACGAAACAGTACTCCTGAACATGAAATCTCCAGCTCACAGTGCAGCACCACGCACTCACAACAGTAGGTGGGCAATTGAAGGATGTACTACAAGTCCAAGTGAGGGAAATGCATTTGCAAAACATGGCAGGAAACAAACGACACTCCGAGACATTATCGGATCCATGCCTATTCATCATGTTGGGTCGGGACTTAGAAAACATAAACATACCTGTAGATATAGATCTTAATTAGTCTTAGCTCAGCTACAACAATTTTATTGAGTTTAGGTCTTATTTTCATAAATTCAGATAAATAATCTTAATTCTAGGAAACGTTAAGAAGCTTCTGAAGCAGGTCCCTCGGCAATGGCGTGTTGTCGAAAGGTCACCATTGCTTTGTTGCGCGTATGGAACCAAGTGCAATAAGCGGATATAGACTACTATAGATTAGGACTACCTTAGTATAAAATATCACAGTATAAACGTAATGTCATGTGTCACAAAGTATGATTGATATAGAGGATTGGCTATGATTGTGTCTAGAGGATGTCTGTGTGAATTTTGTGTTGAACGACTGATCAAACACGATGCATCAATACCCAACACCGGACTGCATACATAATCCTTTAGTTTGAACAACTGCTGGATACAACATTATCCCTCAGGAACGTTCATCATTATATATATATATATATATATATATATATATATATATATATATTTATATATATATATATATATATATATATATATATATATATATATATATATATATATATATATATATATATTATATATACTGCTATTATTTGTTGGCCCACTGGATGGTTGTACATCACACTGTGCTGCCTTGTGTCTCCAGCTGCCACAATTAACACATCCGGAATAACTATACGGATGCCTCTTACAATTTCCCCTGTGGTCTAGGTAACGTCCTTATCTTCCAAAATGGTTGCCACGGAAATCATTGTCTTTAGGTCCTTGTTGCTCATATCTATGTGCTGAGCCCACACTTTTCGACCTTGGTCTAATAACTGGATTCTGATCATGTTTACTTTAGGCTGCACAGACTATTTCCTCATCAACTTGTCTGCCAATAGAACTGTTAGGATTTGCGGTCATGTAGTTTTGCCCTAACTGGAACATTGTGTCTATGTTCTTTGGTTTAGGTTCTTGAAAGAAGGCCACTTAGTCTGTATTACATGATGATAAAAACTTGTCTCTTAGCATCTAATCCACTAACCGATTAAAATCGTCTCCTACTTCTGCTAATTATAGCCATTTATTTAACAGATTTTTTTAAAAACCGTATTAACAAAGTCTTTAAAGTCCTGATTTTTTTTTTAGCACAAATTGTCTGAACTTCGTTTTTTACCCATGCTCAGTTGGGTTGAATTTTGTAAGCAGGCGTTGACGCAGAATAGCATAATTATTTCTTTTTTCCACTGGTAAATATAATAAGGTATCTAGGGCCTTTCCTAATAGATACGCACTGAGCCTCATAGCATACTCTCCTTCCGGAATGCTTAAAGCGTTAACTGAAGCCTCAAGGTTGTCCAAATAAGCCTTACATAGTTTTTATCAGTACAATATGGTAGTTTTCGTCGCTGTGATGTGTGCGACTGTCTGCTGCTTTCATCATCCAGTCTTTTTGACGTTAGTTCTAATTTCCGGAGTGCAATCTCTGTTTTCATCTGACACTTAAACTTCTCTTTCTCAATTTCCACAGCATTTCTTTGTTTTAACTTTTCAAGTTCTAGTTGCATTAAATTGACCTGTGTCTCTTTCTCTTCCTGTAGTCGCTTGACTTAAGCTAACTTTACTTCCTGTAAACGCTTTTTCTCGCCTTCGCTTTGTCTCTCCTCTTTTTCCCAGTGATGAAATTCTTTCAATTTTGCTTCTGCAAACTCCTATAGTTCTCTACCACTTAGGCCCAGTCGTTCACCCGCCTCAATATATTCCAGTAAAGTAGGCATTGTTGTAATTGTGGACACGTTCCGTCAGTCAGCTGTAAATATAAAGACACTACTGCTAGTCTTTGTGTACCTTCCCTAAGTACACTCTGCACCGCTCACTCTGCACGCAAATTAGTAGTACTAATAATATCACGCTGTACTCACACAGTCCCTCTGTAAGCACCAGGTGGTGAGGGGGGGATATTACCTAGATTCCCACGAGTATGTAAGAAATAGTTGTAGAAAGTTCCTGGAAATAGTGTTAGACACACATATAAATACCCAATTGGATGATAACCAATAAATTACACCTATTAGACACTAGACGCATAGGCTGGTGACACGCAGACCGATGATTACATAGAAATAAAAAAAAAACTGACATCGACATGCCCATGTAAGACAATACCGTGCTTGCAATATGAACTGACAGAGACCACTATACAGTATTATCACGAAGGATCACAATAATAACATATACCCAAAGAAACCAAATATCATTTGTAAATATAATGAACAGGAGGAAAAAACAATCTAAAATCAATAATATACACAGATTTGACTTTAGACACCATTTCACGGGATATTATTCCAAGACAGACACTGTCCCAAGGCAAAACACCAAATCGACCCGTCGATTACTTCCTAGAAAATATACTGTGACCCTCAGACTCCCTTTTGTAGTGCCTCACGAATACCGCGAAACATCACAAAAATATCCTACTTATCACGAATACTGGACCACATACGAATAAATGAGTAACGCACAAAAACAATACTTCAGACGATGATAACTTTAAGGCTAACTAATGTTTATCTGCTTGGTTTCTGTCGCCTTGAAGTGATGTTAAGGATTCACGTTTGCCGACAAGGTTAAAAAAAATGGCAACAAATGTCCGGTGCTTTAAATCTGTTTAGCAAGTCCATTTTTTGAAGAGGAATACGACCACTCTTGCGGTGACGGTCCCTGATCGTTTGTTACCAAATGTTTATTGCCAACTGACTGGATGATGATGACACACGAACATAGACGTTTCACCAGACAATAAAACACAAAAAGTCGCAATTTTCCCCTATTGTGGCGACGGCACTTGATTGTCTGATGTGGAGTGTTTCCCCGGTGACGCCTTGAAGACGAGAACACAACGATGGTAACAACGACGACCATAAACTTCTGATATCACTGGTAAACCCCTGATAGATTGTTTACACTTAGTGACACACTCTCTCAGCCAATCGGCTTGTCGTGCACACTCCCAGTGCAAATTTCCTTTCTAATTTTCCCAGAACTTCAGCTGACTGAAGCACTCAGGTCACAATGTCAACTTCCTCTGTATAAAATCCAGACTCATAAGGTCCTCTCATTCTCCGTACACCCTTGTAATATAATCTTCTTGCGTGGTTCACAGTAACCTTCCATACTGTTTTCTCCAACACGGCTCAAGTGCCATACACCTGGATCAGGCTATGGATTGTAAGACACACTTTGCACTGCATTAGTTTCAAAAGAATGAAAAGTGTGCAAGACGTTTTGGTGCAAGCACGAAAACGTCACGATAAGATCAGTTAGACTTTAGCTGGCGTCCACGTCGGACATGGTTTCTTGTCACTGGAGCATTGCTAATATTATGCCGCTATTTTAGAATAGGTTGTATATTGTCAGGTATAGTTGGAACGTTTATGTGGAGCGACTGCTTTTTGTTATCGAAAATGCCAAAATCAACGTCGTATTAAAGTAGACTGTGAAAAAACTATCGTCTTGTGAAGGTTGGTTGCAGTGGCCGTCTTTGGTTTTCATTTCACAAACAAGGAGGACTGGAAGGTATAAATAAATATATATTATAAACCACATCGCTCCTTGGCATGGGAGATCGCAGTGGTAATTATGATCCCGTGATTTATTATTAATTTATGACATATTAATAACAATTTAACATTCATATAATGGATCGAGCCAAATACACGTGAAGGCCAAGGTCATCTAAAGATTCTTATAAATACGTCATTACATAAAAATTATTTTGTGGAATAATCTCTAAAAAGAGTAACCATGTTTTTGAGCATTGGTGATGACGTCATTATTTTGGTTGTGTACAACACATCCGGGAAGCGATATTCAGTCATCCAACAGTCTGTAGTCTGCAGTATGAAGAAAGTGAAATACCGTGGAAACGACAATTACAGTTACTGATAGAAAAGATATTGTGACACACTTTCAGAAGAGCATGCTGAAAATGAATCATTCGTTTAGTGAGAATTCAGAACGGCAACAGATTGACCTGTGGAATGGAGGGAAGGTGCATTGAAAGACATAGATCGTGAATCAAGAACAATCACTTAAAGGTTTGTCAAGCTAACAATTAATATATGATATCAAATATATACTTACCGGCCGCCCTGGGAGATCACCAGGCACGGTAGAACTTGATGATTATTGGATGATATGCTACAACTAATAATCTGTTTATCAAATTAAACAGAGATTGATTCTGACACAATCATGTCAACGATTCGATTTCATCTGTTCTTATGGTTTTAATCCAAAGCGCTGTTCATTGAAAGCGAGCTACGTTGAGTACATTCTTTACAGCATTAATGCCTGAGAAGATACATTTACTATTTAATAGCATTGTGCTTGATGTATCACATAATAGAATTCAACATCTGTCACAGTCAGTTAACAGACGAAAATGACTTGAGAACGTTCATTCAGCCAATAAGAAGTGTCGGCATTGAAGATTCATTTGGCCACCATTATTTATTACGTACATTTACTCGAACAAGCAACAGTATGGTGGCACTGCTAGAGAATTTACACAATTTCCGAACACATAATTGTCTTGATCTGCATAAACGTTCGTCTGCAGTATTTTGATGTTCCGGCGACACGAACATCGTAACATCATCTAGCAAGATTAAGAGTGATCCAGTTCCACTAATAGAAACATACGAGAGTCCTGAAGATACAGAATCGTTCTTACACCATTTAACGAAGATTTGAGATGTTGATCGTGCACATCTTCAATTTCCATTTATCTTCACAGATACAGCAAAATATTATACAACGAAATTATAAAAAGAAATTATATAACGCAACATACAATATTTTTTTGGAATACGACAACACAAAACTGAAAGTAATATCAAGTACATTTAAGTTAAGAAGCCACATAACTTACATATACATTTGTCAAAGAACACTGAACTTTGAAAATATCATTAATCAACGTTGAATTCCTAGAAGCGATATGATTTTTGGATGAAGTCAAACTGATGCGTTAGCATTGGCAATCGAACATTTGGATGAAATCAATCTTATTTTTAGATCATAAATCAATGTTTCTCAGAACATTCAAATATTCTTCATGGTTTGAGAAATCTCGTGAAAGAATTCGATTGCAAAGAAATTCTTGCATGCATCAACAATCAACCTTGAGAAACAGAACTTATCGAAAAGTACACTAAACCTAATACACAAGTCGTCAATAAGCCAAATGATAATCACATCTTTAAAAAAAAAATACATACTTCACTTAAGACATTGTGAATTGCGTACAAGAAACGTTTTGAAGTCATAATACGACCAATGCTGACTATTCTACTTTCAATTGACCAGATGTTACTGGTTGGTCAAGGCAGAAGTACGCAATCATTCATTATCAAAGCACGAACTTCTTTGGCTACAAATCTGACGGATGTCAATGCATGTTTCAACTTTAAAGAAATTGCTCACAGACATCGAATCACCAAACCCGCAGATGGTTATTCATCCACGTCTATTATGTCAACCGTACTCATATATGTCGAGTCCAGAAGAAATTCCGATCAGCGTGTTCAGAATAGACTGTAACTTTTCGAGCACGGCCAATCGATCGCCAAACCGATGACTGGATACATTCCTTTGAGACCTCCTTTATATGGATGTCCGATTACTCAGTCATTACCTCCACCTCAGTTGATGTCTGCATTGGAATATCTGATACTAGAAGACAATCTACCCAACTTCTGTGTTAACCATGGACAACAATTCATTTACCAATCACAAATTATGAACACACGACGTTGTTCAATTGAGTGAAAACATACACAGATATTATTGGAGAACTGTGTTATGAGAATGAAATTAAGATGCTACAACGATTAGTCGAAAACGCATTCCAAATTCATATAAACACTGCTAAATAGTAAAATACGTTACATACCTCATCATCACAAATAAAAGAATTTCATATTGTTCGCTCGTGAAACCAGCACGTGATCATCTTACATCATCGTGTTACATCACATATAGATATTTTAAAACATGACTGTAGATAACAGATATTATTCTTCTTGGATACTTGAAAGTATTTACATGTTTGGGGTAATTGGTTGTTTTCTCCTTTGGTTTTGGTCATTACCCTGTTTTACTTTAGCTAAATGTTATTATGTAGCTCCTACACATTTCATTTAGACTATTCATGTGGTCTTATAATTCAGCTTTTAATTTTGCTATTACTGCTTGATTATCCGCAATTGTTTGCCATTTGTTTTTGTTTTTATCAAGGGTAATTGCAGCGATAAGTAATAAAGGTGCAGAGAGAACCACACATAATGTGAGGGTGCTGTGCTGTGTGCTGGGATAGAAGCAACTCCCCTAAGCAGATATAACAGTACACTAGAATTGTACCAAGATATGCGTTACGTCTCTAGACGAATAAGGAGGTGTACTGTGGATAGACTAACGTCATTAGACTAAGAGGTTTGGGGAAACTCTCTTTGAGCTAGTAGGCTAAGGTAGTCTATATGATACCGAGATATGACCGTCAGAGAGTTAAGGATGATTTTATAGATACTGAGTCATATAATTATAGAAAATCAGCATTTTACTAGCACCAATGGACAGATGAAAGCATTATGAGTTAGCTTCTCTGCATACATGTGTGAGCATTAGGCAATGGAACCATATTACAACAGTTGATTGAAGGAAAAGATTTATCCTGCTGGAGAAAGAAATGAAAAGCATTAGATTTATCCTTAAAGGAGCAAAAAGAATAGTTACAGAAATACGATTCGTCTATTGATCGTTGTTTACACAGAGAGAACTATTGTGCTGTTATAACATTGCTGATCTAATGAATTATATTGTTATTTGACTATTGTATTATTAGATTGTTAATAATTATTATGTGAATAAGTTATTAGATGAGTTTAAATTAAGTTATGTTTGTTAAGTGGGACAGACAGATGACACAACTTTTTGTTCCTTTCAAGGTATAACAAACAGAATAAACTAACAAAATGTTTTCAACATTTTGAAAGGTAGAGGGGGTGAATGCCATACATCTGGATCTGGCTATGGATTGTAAGACATACTTTGCACGGCATTAGTTTCAAAAAATGAAAAGTGTGCAAAACGTTTGGTGCAAGCGCGAAACTGTCACGATAAGATCAGTTAGACTTGAGCTGGCGTCCACGTCGGACATGGTTTCTTGTCACTGGAATATGGCTAATATTATGCCGCTATTTTAAAATAGGTTGTGTATTGTCAGGTATAGTTGGAACGATTATTTGGAGCTACTGCTTTTTGTTATCGAAAATGTCAAAATCAACGTCGTATTAAAGTAGACGTTTAAAAAACTATTGCGTTGTGAAGGTTGGTTGCAGTGGCAGTCTTTGGTTTTCATTTAACAAACAAGGAGGACTGGAAGGTATAAATAAATATATATTATAAACCACATCGCTCCTTGGCACCAAGTCTCGCTACGCCACTCACTACACAAGCAAACTGTCTTCAACAGGCACAGGACTCCGTTACCCTGTCACTAAATTCAGATCTGCCTGAACTCACAAAATTTTCTTGTACAAAATAACACGCCCCTACACGGCTGTGTTCTGAACAGTTGTTCCCGCTTTCCAACATCTGCTGTCTATTCCTGCGACAGTTTGTAATTTGATGCTGTTCTCTCCAGCGACCTAAAACTTGTCACTTTCATGCGTGCAAAACTCTACCATAGATCTCCCCTTCGCGAGGTAATATTTGGTACTGTGTCGAGTATCTCCGCCGACCGCTGTGTCCCCACCCACGCTGTGTATTTGTGTATCTACCTGCGCTGAATCACTTCTTGACTTGTCTGCGTTAATTATCTGACGCACACACTGCCTGATCGTTGTCTGCTAGCTATCACATGGCTGAACTTGGAAAACATGTCGTTACGCTTAAGAACTGATTCGTCGTGATGTAAATCAATATACTGGTCCCTTGATTTGTTGACGAATATTCTTCTGTTTCCAATATTGCACTGCTGTTCGTGCAGTTGTTTGACGAGCCTTCCAGATTATACTCTCTATATTGCACCAGCTTCCTTGATCGGACGTAGCCCTCAGATAATCTCTATGTCACAAAGTATGATTGATATAGAGGATTGGCTATGGTTGTGTCTAGAGGATGTCTGTGTGGATTATGTGTTGAACGACTGATCAACCACGATTCATCAATACCCATCACTGGACTGCACACATAGTCCTTTAATTTGAACAACTGGATGCAACATTATTCCTCAGGAACGTTCATCATTACATATATATATATATATACATTGCATAGGCACATGTACAGTACACGTAGTCCCAAACACTATCGCTGCTGATAACCGGGCTCAGTCTTTAATACTTAGCCTCAGAATTACTATCACTGAAAAACACAGGGCGGAGTTCTCTCGCTAACTCCGCTATCATTCAATTTCCCAGACCGCCGACCTCCACTGTCGGGTCTCAAAACTCAACTGTCCCCATCAATATTTTCCACTGTCTTTTAACCCTTCTTTTCAGCCCTCCCCGGGGAATGCCCTTTAACCCCGTGATTTTGTTTAAGTTGTAGCATTGCTACCCAGGGCGATCACTTCGCCGGTTAGTTCCGGATAAACACGTTACATCATGGTTTAGTGATAGCTCTTCATTGTACATATTATATGGAGATTAGAGACAATAATTGCTACAATTCCGACCAAGAAAAAGCAACTTAAGCCATGGATTACATCAGACACGTTAGAATTAATAAAACAACAAAGGGAACTGAAACAGAAAGGCGGTGAATCCGATAACAGCAGGATGAAGTATAAATCTTTAACTGGAGAAATAAGGAGGAATTCAAGAAAGGACAAAAATCAATATATACAAGATTGCTGTACCAGAATAGATCAACATCATAAGACTGCAAGAGATTACGAAATTGTTCAAAGAAATGAAGTTATTGACAAGAAATGTTAAACTTCAATTGAATGTTATCTGTGACAAGATGGGAAATACCTTAACATTATCTAGACAAATTCTAGAAAGATGGCAATAGTATTGCAGTGGAATGTATGATAGAAGTGACAATGAGGATATGAATGAGATACATGAGCTAACGACAGAAGAGACAGAACCTAAACACTCATTAGACGAAATTGCATGGGCAATAAAGAACCTGAAGAATGGTAAATCCCCTGGATGTGATGACATACCAGCTGAGCTAATTAAAGCGGGATAAAGAATAAAGCATACAAATCTATCACGCATTATGTAAAAAGATATGGAAATATGGCATATGGCCAAAAGATTGGAAGAGAACTATCTTCATTCCAATACCAAAAAAGGGCAACCTGAAATTATGCACCAACTATAGAACTGTTGCCCTGATCAGTCATGCAAGTAAAATTCTATTAAAAGTCGTAATGGGAAGACTTCGTAAGAAATTGGAAGAAGACATTAACGTGGTCCAAGCGGGATTTACACAAGGAAGTGGAACAAGAGATCACGTTCTCAATATGCGTTTAATAATAGAGAAGTGCAGAGAATTTAATGTAAACCTATTCTCATGGTTTGTGGATTATTCAAAGGCATTTGACTGAGTACAACATCAGAAACTTTGGGAAATCATGAGGAATATGGGCTTTCCACCACATGTAATACAACTCATAAGAATGCTCTATCTAGACTAACAAGCAGCGGTTAGAATAGATGGCGAGACATCAGATTGGTTTGACATCAAGCAAGGAGTCCGTCAGGGCTGTGTGCTGTCCCTCTATATGTTTAACCTGTACGCCGAAAATATAATGAGAAATATAAGAGATGATATAAATAGGGAGCTATATGATGCCCTAAATATCGGTGGTCTTGACATACCAGAGATTCGGTATACTGATGATACAGTATTGCTATCTACAACACAGACTGGTATAGAAAACCTAATAGCCTCAACCCAATTGAATAGTGAAAATCACAACTTGTATCTTAACATTGCAAAAACAAAGATAATGCATACAGATAAAACCACTATGGAGAAAGAAATATATGGTAATGAGGAAAAATTGGAGGTGTTGGAAAATTTTGAATATCTTGGGTCATTGATTTCCAGCAACGGTGACACAATGAAAGAAATTAAACGACGACTATCAATTGCTCTTCAAAGACTAAAACAACTGAATAAATTATGAAATGGGACAGACAGAACTACAAAAATTAGATTTTTAAGAGCATGCATCTTTGCCATTGCAACATTCGCCTGTGAGACCTGGACACTTACTAAACAAGCTGAACAGCGCATAAATGCCTTTTAATATAAATTTTATAGACGGGTTCTAAGAATATCTTGGGTAAAGAAAAGAACAAATGCATCAATACTTCAAGAGCTGAATATAGAAGAAGATTGGCTATTAAAGACGATAAAACAAAGAAAATTGAAATATGTTGGTCACTTGAAACGTCACGAAAGTTTGGAGAGAACAATAATGGAGGGGTATATGCCTGGGAAGAGAGTAAGAGAAAGGCCAAAGAGAGCATGGGTGAAGGATGTGGCGGATGATCTCCAGATGGGTGTATCGGACGCGGGACATCTTGCTTATGATCGAGAGGTTGTTATAGGGGCGAGGTTCTGCAATGGACATGCTACTGTATGAATGAACGAATGAATGAATGAATGAATGAATGAATGAATGAATTGCTACAAAGGTAGCCTTTTGCAAGATGGAAAAAAGCTGACTAAAATAAAACTGGCAATTGCATGAGAAAAAGAGTGTTGAAATGTTATATAGAACCTATACTGTTAACTGGGTGTAAAACATGGGCAAAAAGCAGACAAGTTATTAAACAACTAAAGACAGTGGAAATATGGTTTCTGAAGAAAATGCAAAGAATACAATTAACGGACAGAAAAGCCAATAAGCACGGCCTACAAGAACTACATGAAAACCGTAAGCTGATGTGAGAAATGAGTAGTAGACAGTCAACATTGTTTTGGGCACATTATGAGGAGAAATAAAATTGAAAACTTAGGAACAAATAGCAACACTGATGGGATAAGAGCAAGGTGACAGCAGAGAGATAAAATACTTGGATGGCTTAGCCACATCGCATAATCAAGACAAGAACATAGAGTTGGTCTAATGCTCTGGTGATCGTGTGAGATGGTGAACCGAGACCGTCCACGCTTATCGACATGGCACCTCATTATGATACACGCAAACGTTTCCTATATTAACCCATTCTTCTAGATATTATTTCTGGTTAATTATAGACTTGGCTTGTGCCGACACCTGGTTTGTATGTCTTAATACTGTAGCGCCAATGTGAAGTTTGCATATAGCGTTGGAACAATAAACATGAAGGCGGCGTCTGTTCCTCTGATTAATCAGCAAGGTTCTGTCGTTACTTGAAGCTGACAGGTTCGAGTCCTGCAATGGCATCTGAAGCGTTCATTTTTATATTGTCTAGTGCAGGGGTGTCAAACTCAATCGCTCGGCGCGCCAAAACTCAAATCACACGTAAGGTTGCGGGACAGACAGGATGAACATTCAATAAGCCGAAATTTAAACCTTTTTAAGGAATGTCACTGAACGCCGATTCTATTTCCTGCAAAAAAATACTAAAATTGGCGGTGATTTAAACCTTTGGTTCTGATAAAGTTGACGGTTTGTGTTACAATTCTCATTACATCTTCCAAGTTGAGGACTTTTACCACACAGCGATACTTGGTGTATGATGCAGTGATATGCTACCAATTCACCAATACAGTTCTTCTGTATCTTTAACCGCATCCTTCCAACAAGTCCACTTTTTTTCGCCATACATCGCCGGTGCTCCATCTGTTATCAGTCCAACGAGTTTGTCCCAAGGCAGGTTCATGTTGGTTAAACTTTGACATACGTTGTAAAAGTGTATTTTCCTGTCATTGTCCCATGCATGGATTTCATGTCCAATATTTCTTCTGTAACATTCAAACAGGAGTCCACTCCATGGATGAAGATGGCGAGCTGTGCACTTCAGTCGTGTCATTACTGTCATCGAGAGCAAGGGAGAATGCAACAAGGTCTTTGCCTTTTTCTATCAGCTGTGTTTTCACATCAGTGGCCATCTCACAAACCCAATCAACAACCGTATTTCTGCTAAGGCTTACCTTTGCAAACATCTGCATTTTGTCTGAACACAAGACGTCAGACACTTTTATCATGCAGCGCTTCAGAAACTCTCCTTCTGTAAATGGTCGGCCTGATTTTGTGATCTTCTCTGACACAATAAAACTTGCTTTGACTGCAGCATCAGTTTGTGATTTTTCTTTGGTCAAAAACATCTGCTGGGATGTTAGATGCTTCTTCATTTCTTCTACATTCTGTAGCTTCTGCTCTGTATTCAGGCTGTTTAAAACTTGACTTGATGTTTAGTCTCCTATTGCCGTCTCAGATTATATTCTTTGATCACAGCCACATTATCTCCACAAATTAGACACACGGGTTTACCGCCAATATCAGTAAACATATACTCAGCCTTCCAGCGGCTTTGAAAGGCTCTGTTTTCAGAATCAACTTTTCTCTTGGCCATTTTAAACGCTAGTTTTGATTTTAAAAGATTGTGCATCTACCGACAGACGCTTGATTGATATCAGGTTAGCCGTAGCGGGGAAAAAGTGATGTAATATCCGGGCATTAACTACTTTCATATTTTTGTGTGCCAATCCAAAACGAGCATCTGAAGGTTGCTAGGTAACTATAACGACAAACACTAACTAACTACACAACTATTATTTTCGCTTATTCTGATCGAAGCCAGAATGCTCTCAGGTAGCCTATCATTCTGAAGGCTGCTAATTAGGGAATTTGATTTGCACTTTATATCGTGACCATAAAAAATATATGTTGCCTAAAATTCTCTCTTGGGCCGAATATATTTGTACGTCGGTTGAGACCTCTCGAGCCTGATATGATTGTACGGCGGGACACATATGGTCTAGTATAATGTACCGGTGTCTAAAATCGGTGTGTAGATTTCAAGGTGTTTATTTTCCAATATCAGTATATATCCACTAGACATTTTCTAGTCCTATGGATATCAATTAGTACGTAAACTGTATATAAGTCAACACGATCTAAAAGTATTAGTCAGTATATCATCCCCAGCATCACTTGCATCACATGTCTTCCCACACAGAGGAACTCTTCGCCAAATATCTCGGTCCGTAGCGTTCTGGTTCTATTCTAATCATAATATTCCTCTGTTCCACCGGCTTAGATCCTCTAACATCATCATTCTCGGCCTATTTATTTTACCTCTGATTTTCTCAGTGGTCTTAATACTTTTGAATGCTTCTTTCCTAATTGTATGAACAAAGAACGTGGCTTGCTACGATCGCATTTTTGCCTGTGATATTACTAGTGTCTTTAGCCTCTTCCAGATAATTGTTCTTTGTCATTCTGGCAGTCCAAGGTGTTCACAACTTTCGGCATCTTCCCTTAATGTGTTCGTTCACATCTAAAGATTCACTGCCATACAACAAAACCGGTTGTATTAAACATTTCCGGTAAGTTCTTTTCAGCGAGTACACCCAATGGGTATCACTCAATACGTTCTTGTCAGCGGGTACATCCAATGGGTTTCACTCAATACGTTCTTGTCAGCGAGTACATCCAATGGGTATCACTAAATATGATTTAACATTCATGTTCTATACTCACTATTTACTTGTTTGTTGTTGATGTTGCGTCGCTCGCTTTGATCTCAGGTGTAGTCCATTCACTTTCTACTACATCTAGAGCATTGGACTGATTTATGCATGCGGATTAGCCTTCCCCACTACTAGTGTCCCTCGCCATCAGGTGAACCAACCTAAGAGGTAATTATAATTTACGTCTCCAAGTAAAGGACGAGAAGTCAACTTTGTAGTTCAACTGACCGGCTTAGGGGTTGAACCGACTATCTCGGCATCAGCACACTGGATGTTTAAGAACGAGCTCTCTTATCCATTCGGCCATGCTGGCCTCCAGTTACTTATTTAACAACATATATTATATCCCGTTGAGCTCTGTCTAGTTATAAGTTGGACACATGGTTTATAATCTAATGTGACGTATGTTCTCTCCAGTTACTTATTTAACAACGTATATTATATTGAGCATCAGTATATACATGGTCTGTATATTATATCCCGTTAAACTCTGTCTAGTTATAAGTTGGGCACGTAGTTTATAATCTAATGTGACGTATTTTCTCTCACAAAAGGCTCATTTAACGTTCGACGACGCATTGCAATCTAGCGGCAGCTATGAGGCAACCAGTGGCGACGGCTCTCGTCCCAACGGTGTGGTGTATTCCTACACTGACGGCACCTCCTACCAGGACAGATGTGCTAGCGGTAACCGTAACATTACCACACCTACTTATTATTAGAACACATCATCGGCTTCTGGGCCACACATCGACCTTGGTTAATGTAAATGTATGTTAATTTCATCAAGTCAAAAGTCAACTAAGCAGCATTGCATACTGACGCTGTCAAAGATCGGATCGTCACCTTGTTGTCTGTGAAATAATAATTGTAACTGATTCAGGTCGGCCCTCATTGATTTGGTAAACTGAAATGAAAAGACCATGCTTGAAATTCAGTGCGTTGTCTGAATAAAAATATTGTTAGAAAGTGCTCTAGTGTGTTTATTCAAGTTTCTTGTATAGTATGATTGGAAAGTTCACCAGCAGTGGTTCGGTAACAAGAGCCCCTATGACATAGTGTAGTTAGGTGGCTAATTTGACAATACATCGTCAAGTCTCATGGTGCTTGTTCGTAACACTAGTCATCTTCTTACATAAACGTTGAATACATAAAGCATAAGATGAGCCTCATGTTCCGTGGTATCTGTAATCTTCGTCTATTAGTGTTGAAGGCAGACAACACTAGATTTGCTTCACTGTCTGTATCCGTGGTGATTACATTCGTCTTACCAATTACAAATCAAACATAGATGACCTCCTGACCTGCAGCCCACAATACGGTTACTGTAGCAGGGGAGCACGTTACACCTATACTACATGTATGTGAACTTCGATTGTGTGATTTTGTTGTCCTTTTTATTCAGCTGTCAGGATCAGAGCACACATTGCCAAACACGGCTATTTAATCCTCTCTGTTATCGGATATATCTGGTGCATGAAGTTAATGTTGTAACAACTAATGTTGTAGTCAGGTCTTAGTCAGATATGACTGAGCTACCGTATAACAGTAGACGGTACTACCTGCTTTCTGTTAGCGCCGAACGTTGGGCGGCGCTTATCAAACCCGACACCCCACATTGTGCCAACGGCTTCGGGCGGAAGAGCGCAATTGGGAGGGTACAAGCCTTACCCTGGTGCGAGGAAATGCAGGCTAAAGACAAAATGTCATGGCAGGGCAGACCAGGCCCTAAGCCTTGGTTGGCAACTGGTCTAGGATCGAAGCTTCGACAGACTGACAGTTAGAGCATTGCTTTGCTGATTCGGCAGCTTCTGCAGCTTGTCTAGTTCCAGATGTAGGGGTGTTACATTTCCTCTGGAGTGAACTAGGCAGGCCGAGAGAGGGATCATGCTGCATGGGCAACACATGGTCTCTATATTTTAGCCCAGGCTTTGTGCTATGGAGAGTTCTTTTATTATAGAGGTATCTCACTTCTGTGTATTGTTGGAAAATTATTTGCCAGAATTGTTCTGCGCAGACTTCAATTTCTAGGAGATCAAGTCTACCCGTAAGCACAGTGTGGCTTTTGACAGAACAGGTCTACCACTGATATGATATTCTCATTGCGACAAATGCAAGAAAAATGCCATGAACAGAATCAACCACTGTTTATTGCCTTCATCGAAATAACAAGGGCATTTGATTTGGTCAGTCGTGAAGGCCTGTTCAAGGCACTAAAGAGGATTCGCTGCTCACCAACTCTTCTGTCCTTTGTGGAATCGTTCCACACAGGCATGAAGGGTATAATCAAGTTTGATGGTGCAACTTCTGAAGAGTTTGAAATCAAGAGTGGAGTTAAGCAAGGTTGTGTAATAGCTCCCACCCTCTTTGGAATATACTTTTCACTTCTACTGAAATATGCATTTCGTGATCAGGATGGTGGTATATACATTCACTCACGCTCAGATGGCGGCCTCTACAATGTTCAGAGATTGAAGGCTAAGACCAAAATTAGGAGGGTACTGATCAGAGAGTTGCTTTTTGCAGATGATGCTACAGTTCTTCCCACTCTGCGAAAGAATTACAATGTCTACTATCTGCATTCTCCAATGCTTGTTCTGAATTTGGTTTAACAATTAGCAAAAAGAAGACACAGATTATGTCACAAGGTGCAATGGGGTACCATAAATCTTTATTGACGACGCCGAACTAGAGATGGTAGACCATTTTACATATCTAGGATCAGTGGTAAATAGCAAATTATCCCTAGATCAGGAAATCAATATCCGGATTGGTAAGGCATCAACAACAATGAACAGGTTAAGAAAAAGAGTCTGGGAGAACGGGAAGCTTACTACAAAAACAAAAGTCCTTGTCTGTAAAGCCTGTGTCCTTAGTACTCTTCTTTATGACAGTGAAACCCGGACAACTTACTCATAACAAGAGAAACATTCAAACAGCTTTCATATGCAGTGTCTGCGAAGAAGTCTTGGTATTAAGTGGCAAGACAAAATAACAAATTCTGAAGTATTGGAAAGATCAGGTTGTGTGACAATTTATTCCATGCCCAGTCTTCGTAGACTTAGATGGATAGGACATCTTAGGAGGATGGATGATGGTAGAATACCAAAGGACATCTTCTTTGGTGAATTACAGATGGGTAAGAGATCTCAGGGTCGGCCTGTACTACGATACAAAGATGTGTGTAAGCGGGACATGATTGATACAGGCATTGATAATGCACATTGGGAGCAAGTCGCCGCTGAACGTGTTGCATGGAGGGCAAACATCAGAAATAGAAATAAAGACAAAGGAGAAAATTATTGCAGATAAGTCACATACCGATCGTTTGAGACGTAAGGTGGTGCATGATGGTGGAAATGACCACGTGTTCACTTGCACCCACTGTGAACGGATATTTACAGCGCAAATTGGCCTTATCAGTCACATGCGCTACCGCCATAGGTAAAAGTTATTATGCCTTTATAAAGCACAAACTATCGTCTCTCAAGACGGCAAGTTGCCAATGATGAAGTTAATATAGGTGGTATTCTTATTTGTTTCCCTCTGCTTAACCTACCCATGCACATCTTTCTATGTCTTCCCGATGTTCTTGTACCTGGTATTTTCGCACATGTGGCTAAAATATATATCATACCACCAACGATCCTCAGCATAACTTTGTTAAAAAGTACAAGCAGTTACACACATCTCATTAGAAATCAACAATTATAATGACAATGTAATCGGTTTGTGTCTAAATCAAAGGCATTGATAGATAATAAAGAATATTTTTTATAATAACAAGTTGTAAAATCTTGTTAACAAATTAGTAAAAGTTTTTGTCCATATTGTCAAATATAATGTATAAGTGCCGACTTCCTGGCCTAGAGGTTAGCAACGTTTCTCCGCAATCTCGTATACTCTCGTAAATAACGTAACGACGGTGAGAATCAGCAGTGGTTCGAATCGCGTCGGTAACTTACGGTTTATGTGAGCCGGCCGCTCAGAAAGCAATGGCAAACTACTGAGCGTAATCTTGCTTAGAAATCAACAATCAGCTGAAAGATGCTGATGTTGACAGAGATGTCATGTAAAAGGATATGAAAAAAAAAAAATGTATAAGTGTATAGGTAAAATAAAATTGCAATAATTAGTTATTTGTACTGCTTAATGACTTATACATAATTAATAAATACTTATTGTGATAGGTTGCTGTAAACAAAATGGACATTATATATATATATATATATATATATATATATATATATATATATATATATATATATATATATATATATATATATATATATATATATATATATCCTCAAGTGCCGTGCCGGCTGGCTCTCCACAGATATCGGTCTTTGGTGTTCTGGATCAACTCTGCTGATGATATTCCTCCAAGCCACCGTCTCAATCCGTCCAGCATAATTTCTCTTGGTCTGCCTCTGCCTCTCTTCCCCTCGATCTTTCCAGTTGTCACGATGTTCTTCTCATCACATGAACAAAGAAAGCTGTTTGTCTCTTTCTTATTGTTGTATATAGTGTTCTAGTTTCATTAGCCTCTTTCAGGCAGTCGTTGTTAGTTACTCTGGTAGTCCAAGGAATTCGCAACATTCGTCTTAAAAACTACATTTCTGTTGCTTCTAAGTTTTTCCTAATTTGTTCATATACATTGCAAGATTCGCTGCCATACAGCAACACTGGTTATATATAGCATTTTAGCACTCGCTTTCTTACATTCATTGATAGCGTCTTATTGCATAAGATACTCTTCATTTTCTGAAATGCGGCTTTTGCCTGCACTATTCTGCTCTCTCTCTCTCTCTCTCTCTCTCTCTCTCTCTCTGTCTGTCACTCTCTCTCTGTCTCTCTGTCTCTCTGTATCTGTCTCTCTGTCTGTCTCTCTCTCTCTCTCTCTCTCTCTCTCTATATATATATATATATATATATATATATATATATATATATATATATATATATATATATATATATATATGCAGCCCGCCAATAGCTTTATATTTATCAATGCGGCCCAACGTGCAAACAGTTTGCCCACCCCTGAGCTAGCCAATCTGGGGATCCCAGGGATACCTTCTTTCTGCACCGCTCTGTCCTGGCACTTTCATTATCTCCCAATGGAGTCTTCATGACTTTCTGAGAGTGTGTACATTGTGTACGGGACGTGACTGAGATCTGGTACTGGACAAACAGTTCTTGTTTGTCCTCACAGTGAGTTTATCTCTACGTGGCCAAATGTTAAGACGCAACACCGGTCAGTTGTTCTTACAAGTTGACTTCTCGTTCAGAAAGCAATGGCAAACTAATGAAAGTGAATGTGCCTGAACAATCAACATGCGGTAGATCCCAACTTCCTGCAAAGAACATACAACTTTTCTAATTAGGTCAAAGTGACCGCGGGGCTTTATGCGTTCACGTTTAAATTTCACACTTTAACAACGGGATGTCTTTAGCCCTGGGACATAGGTGACGTCAGTCCACAAAACCCCTTCAGCTCTTGGATCCCTATCTCCCTCGCTATCAACCAAGGTACGTTACCCCTTTCAAACCTCGTCCTGAACTCATGACACAACTCTGATATCTAACTATGTTAAAAATATGGTGTATTGTACAAGATGAATGAGAATGATGAGGAGGATGATTCCGAGATAGGCCTCGCGGTATCTATGCGAGACAAGACCTGGCAATATTCAAGTAGCCTTCAGGAGGAAGTGACATCATTGTCACGGATTCAAATATCACACTATGTGGTAAGTCGGACACGCTCACCCAGTATATCAGGCCTCCGGCCAAGTATAGGCTTCTCCACTTGGACAGGATGGCTGGCGGTCGAACCATTCTTACATGAGACCTCGGGTGGATGACGTCACTGAAGTCTGGACCATACTACGGTAGGGCTAACTACTGTCTCTCGTGTGGCGGGGGAACCAGGACACTCTTCTGATGCGTCCCGAAGTGTCGATGGTACTGCTGGTCTAGCGTGATGGTGATCTCTCACTCAATGGTGGTAACTGTCTCACATGTCCATGCGGCCAGCGTAACTCAGCTGACTCAGAGCACAGATATCACAGCACATATACATCCCTCGCTGAATCGTGGCACTGTAGATAAAGTTCAAAACAGAAACCAGTTCTTCTACCATATCATACGCCACATGGGACCAGGCACTTGGTAGCGAAGATATCATGGCTAGCTGGCAGGAAGGCAGTCAGTCAGGTTCACAACTGGGACAGTAACAACATCAAGATACTTGCCCAGGTGGTGTCAAGAACAAGGCAATAGGGTGCTGTCATGTCGAACACCCTGGTATATCAGACGTGGAGTGGCTATGGGTTAGCTGGGTCCCATAATGAGACTTAACTCTCGGTGGTATGTACCTCTCGCTGTGGTAGTGGGCTCACAGGCGGCTAACACTGGCACTCGCCCTAGTCCGTACCACGGGACTCGTCACCAGATCTTCGCTATGCTCTCATCAAGGTAGAAACTGGAGAGGACAACACTCAGTGAGAGCAACATGAATCAGACTTACCAAAGCGGAGACACTTAGATCCCGCGCACGCAGACGGGTGGACCCTTCCCATAAGGGCCTGACTCCTTAATTGGCTGCTCTAAGAGGTCGAGGACAACTAGGCCTAGAACCAAGCGGCAGCTGTCCACCTGCATCCTCTTTCTCAGACGAGTGTAGGGCTGGGCCAAAGTAGGTGTCTGAGAGATGGGCCTATGCTAAAAAACTGCTATAAACATATATGGTTAGTGAGTTAGTTGCACTTATAGACAGAAGGGCCCCGAAGGAGGGCTGATGGCAGTACTTTCAAAACTTTCTTCCTGTTATCCTTCCTGTTAAAGCTGTTCGTACCATGCCATAGGTACAATCTAATATAATATACAGGGTGATCCCACTGTAGCAGAAATCCACACCTCGTTTTCCCCTCCCTGTTCCCAAGTCGGGGCATGTAGAACGGTGTCCATTTCAAGGTGAACAATTCTGTCACATCGGTCACTTTCCCCTTGTCCCCCTCTCAGAAAGCCACTATATACTAAGGTGGTCATCCGTCGAGATATATTAATTAAAAGACAGATGTGAGCAAAGCCAAGAAGAATGCCAGTGGTCACCCCACTATGTGACACAAAGTTCCACCCCTGATACGACCTTGAAACGACCTCGGCGTTTTCGGCCGACCAGTGCAATCGATTTGTCGTACTCGCCCGAGTTCATCGATATATTACATGCTATACACGATGCGACTCCTTAATCTACTTCCGGTAGCGATTCGGGTAACGGTTCGGCCAAGCCGGACATGACGACTCTCTAGGTTATGAAGTTTGCCACGTGTGAACTCAAATTACAGGTCTCGTTTCCGTGTCCCGAATTTGCCATATCTACACTGGCTGTACATAAGCCGCGCGTTGCTAACCTACGAAACATCTTTACAGTACAACACTGGTAAAGACGCGGTTGCAATAGGCTTACATTGCAGGCGTAACACAAGCCTACAAATGTTCACACCTGACCTACTTCCTTCGACGGTCAGTACAGGCGTCAGCGCAATTTCACAATTCGAACCCTCTTCTAAACCCGTCAATACACTTGTCGTCCCGCTCTCAATCACTTAGCACTGGGCCACACTGTCGACTGCCTTCTAGCTACCTTGGTTTACAACTGAACTCTTTGTCCTGGACGTTCCACTGCGGCTGCGTCAGACATGCGCAGTCCGTAGTGTCGGAACCCCGGTTTCGCCAACCAGTTTCTGGATTATTCTGCAATTGTGAGCAACGGCTTTGGTTGAGTTTGGTCATTTTACCGGTTCTTTCCCCTTGACAATTAAATTTTCTACCCGGCTGCAATGTGTCTCAACAGACATTTTCCCAGGGAGAAAAATATCCTGAGGCGAACCGACTGAGTTTAGTGACATAGGCACTCTCGTAAGAGAGTTTACTGGGTCGACTCTTTTCCTCAGGAGGTTGAGTCCGAGTGATCTCAGCCTCTTCCTCCGGGACCGGATGCCTAGACAGAAAATCAGCGCCAACATTCTCCTTACCGGGAATGTATTCATCTGTAAAGTTGTAGGGCTGGAGCAACAACGACCTACGCATCAATCGCACGTTGAACTTCTGGGAGGTGGTTAAAAACATCAAAGATTGATGGACGGTAGGTACCCGAAAGGTTACATCCTCCCATACAAGTATTGCTGGGACTTCTACAAAACCCAGACTTGCAACCGACACTAATGGTCGCCCGTCGAGCACTTACTTTCGGCCGGTCGAAATTCCGACTCGCATACGCGACGGGTCACATTACAGACGGATCTCCGCATCCCTCATGTTACCGTGTCGGTCGTCACTACCACTCTGTTTCCCTACGCTATGAGCCTTGGGATCAACTGTAACGTCCTTGATGGACCATGTAGTCTTCCAGAACCCTCTGGACGGTGGCTTCCCGAGCCATCTGTTTCGACAGCGAGGTTGGTCAGTCTGTAATTGAACGGAGTTCAGGGACTCATGCGCCTTTCCCGACGCTACCCCTCCCTTCCGAACTAAGTTACCAGGGAATCCTTCCCTATGGGCCTCTTCCCGACCTGTGATTGTCCACCTATCCCTGTGTGAAAAATCGGACCTACCCCTACGTTCTCATAGTCCTCCCTTTGTAGTACTGGGTATGCTTGGTCCCCGCCTGGACCCGTAACCCTTTTCACGGCGACTGCCATCGCCATCATGTGTGGAGATTTTTCACCGGATCCCTCCTCAGCTTTCTTAAATAGATTCTCATGGACAATTCTCAAAATTCTCCCGATCCTGATCTCGTAGTTGGACTTGAACACTACCCTTACCACGGGACAAGATCCTTGCCATCCTACCTGGAGCATATTGGTCCTGCTTGGTCCCCACACTACTACTCCATCTCCCACCTAATGAGCTAATCTAGTCTTAGTCCAATTCTTGGGTGCAATCTTCTGGCACTTTGGGCAAGACTTTACTAACCGGCGTACATCAAAAGTCATTCCTGGCCAGTAATAATGGCAGAAAATCAGCTGCAGCGTCGCTCTGACACCCATATGTCCACTCCCTGATGTATTACTACCGGATATTGTGTGTCCTATCTGAAGAATGTGGGGACGGTAGTCCTTCGGGAACACCAACTGCCAGTGCTGCGTATCTCCCCTTCCGGCTCTCCGGTAGAGCAGCCGATTCTTCAGATAGTACGGTGTGTCAGCACTTTTCTGCAGCTTCATGTAGCAATGAAAGAAAGTCGCGTCCTCGCTTTGGGCAGTGCGCCCTTTCCCTGGAAAGGGTTTAGAGATTATTGCGTCTGCCTCGTCTTTCCTCGTGTGGGAGCAAGTCTGTATGTCACCTAGGTGGAGTGGCTCTTTTGGCACGCTAAGAAATACATATTTACACTCTAGGATCACGGGATATAGGGGATCGAGTAATAGAGCTGCCTGAATGGTGTCCGTGACATACCTGGACCTAATCTCCACATTGGCGATTGGTATCGTCATGTCTACAGCAATCTTCATTGCAGGCTGTAACTCGATGTTCTCCGCTGTGAGTTGATCTGGTCGCACCAGACTGAGAGACACATCATAGAGACACTCCACCTATTGGCCGTTTACCAAAACCAGTTCTACCACTGGTGGTCTCTCTAGTTACAGAGTTCCTTCCACGACTTCGACCTTTTTGGTGGAAACCGCCTTTGGTTCCACTAGGCAGGCCGCGAGGTGAAAGCTCTTTGACTTCGCTGTGCAAACCTTTGTATTGTGAGAGGTCGAGTTGCAAATTGAACACCAATTATCATACAACCTTCTTTTTGGGGGAGATTTTGGTGAGCTCTTGCTCCTAACCTTCGACTTCTCGGGACTCTTTAGTGACGACCTCTCTGAAGACTCTACCTTTTTCTGATGAGAGCTTTTCACCTTCTTCTTGTCGTATTTGTCCTGACCTTTAGTACTAGTGGGACAGGTTTCACTACCCTCCCCATGTACTACGAAGTATCGTTCAGCTAATTTGTTAACGACGTCAAACCATTCCGCCCCATGTTCTCCCAAGAACGTCTTGAGCGGTTTCGACATCTGCTTCCGCATTTGGTCGACGATCATGAGCTCTTCGAGACTTTCATAGTCTTTCGGAAACCCGGCTAACTCCATCCATTTATGCAAATAGAATTTGAGTCGCAAGCTATATGCGGTGAATAACTTACCCGGTTCGCGTTTCACTGACCGAAACGTCTACCGGTACGTTTGTGATGTCATTTCAAAAACGTTTCAATAACGCCTCTTTCAACGCATCGTAATCGTTCTTATGTCCCGCTTGTAAACGAGAATAGACCTCCTACGCGGTTCCGCGCAAACCTTGGGATAATTTTAGAAACCATTTGTCTTTATCTACACCCATTGCGACAAACAAAGCCTCAAATTTCTGTAAGAACTGATCTATCTTTTGTTTATCTTCCTCAAAGTTGGCTAGAGGAAACTTCATGGCATGGTAGCCATGTCTACATAAAGTAGGTGAACCAGGGAGTGAAGAACCTCCTACTGCTCCCTCAGTATCCCTACTGGCTTGTGCCTTGAGCTCGAGTTCCCGCATTCGTTACTCATGCTTTCTCCCCTGAGCCTCTTGTTCAGCTTCTAACTTCTTAGCAGCTTAGCTACTTGCTCAGCTTCTAATTCAAGCCTCCTCAACTCCAGTTTCTCCAAACGTTGGGCTTCAAGCTTCTTAGCCTCACGTTCCGCTTCAATCTTCTTAGCCTGACGTTCTTCTTCCCGCTGTCTTCTATCTCTTTCTTCCTGACGGAAGTCTCTCTCTACCTCTTGTATATACTTCTGTTGTGCTGCAGCTTCCAGGCCCATATGTATGTTTGTAGCCCGCACCTTTGCCATATTTAGTTTATAGATGCCATAGTTAGAGAGTGTGTGTTAATAGTGTGAGTGATATTTCGACAATGCAATATATAGATAAGCAATACACAGATCTAATTTATACACTCCAATACACCACAAGTCAATCTGTCTATGTCAAGAGAAGAAATAAGACCAAAGACCCCAGTAGACTTCTATAAGGATAGTAGGAATGATATGTCCTAACATCTAATTATTACCAGAACAGAATCATAGCACCATGTCGGGCT
Organism: Cepaea hortensis; assembly: GCA_963921405.1. Lineage (NCBI taxonomy): Eukaryota > Metazoa > Mollusca > Gastropoda > Stylommatophora > Helicidae > Cepaea > Cepaea hortensis. The sequence goes on from OY992896.1 coordinate 25,142,435, forward strand.
AGCCGCCAAATAATGTCACAACACTCACTGTGGTGAGGGGAACCTGCTATCACACTTTAACCACGGGATGTCTTTAGCCCTGCGACATAGGTGACCTCAGTCCACAAAACCCCTTCAGCCCATGGGTTACTATCTCCTCGCTATCAACAAAGGGACGTTACCCCTTTCAAACCTCGTCCTGAATTCATGACACAATTCTGGTATCTAACTATGTTAACAATATGGTGTATTGTACAAAATGAATGAGGATGATGAGGAGGATGATTCCGAGATAGGTCTCGCGGTATCTATGCGAGACAAGACCTGACAATGGTCAAGTAGCCTTCAGGAGGAAGTGACATCATCGTCACGGGTTCAGGTATCACACTATGTGGTAAGACGGACACGCTCACCGAGTATATCAGGCCTCCGGTCAAGTATAGGCTTCTCCACTTGGACAGAATGGCTGGCGGTCTAACCACTCTCAACAGACATTTTCCCAGGCAGACAAATATCCCGAGGTGAACCGACTGAGTGTCGTGACACCGATGCTGCGTCTTAATATTTGGCTACATTGAGATAACCTCACTGTGAGGACAAAAAGGAACTGAGAATTACAGTATCAGATCTCAGTCACGTCCCGTACACATTGTACAAACTCTCAGAAAGTCATAAACAGACCCCCTTGGGAGCTATTGAAAGAGT